>OZ026599.1:36554836-36624836 GCA_964020085.1 Micromussa lordhowensis | reverse complement strand
TCACTCTTAATTAAGCAGAGTTTGATCGTTATTTCCACCGATATTCAACGCTTATTCGAGAAATATTTGCGCCCGCCTGGTAGGAGATTTGGCATCATTAAGCCTCTGACCCTCGTTGAGTCACCAGCATGCCTCAAAGAACCGAGGCGTGTTTTTGTTCCGTGATCATGGTTTAAGTCCGCCGTTGACTTAGCCATTGAAGAACATGTGAGCCAGGCGTTCGAGTCTAGAAACGCTTCTTCTTCCAAAACAAAGCATCCGTCGCGGACTTACGGCTCATTTGCCAAACTTCGGCATGTGTCAGTATTGGAAATTAGAAGTGCTTTCTAGACTCTTATTATTTTCTTGAAATTAGCCGCCTCATCATCCTTCGCTCCAAAAATTTCTGGGATATCCCATAATAATCTTTGATGCATAAAGTTGCGTGACTTATGTAGCACGTCTTAGCGTGACTCAGACACGGACGGCCGGGAACTGGCGAGAAAGGCCAGGTAGCAAAGTCGTTGATTCGAAGACGTATTAAATTCGAAGTTTCTAAGCGATTTTTACGGGCCAAAGAGGAATTGCCGGTCGGTTAAATTCGCAAGCAAGCGTTCCGTGAGTGTGCACCGTGGTTTTCCAAGCAGATGATTACTTTGAATTGTGATAGAATCGAGCCCGCCGCGAAGAAAAAAGACAAAGAATGCCTGACCGCAGGTTTAACTATAGGAAGAAGAAAACTTCAGCTCAAATGTAAGTTTTGCTTTGTATTTCAGCCTTCCTTTGCAGACAAATTTTCCGTTTCATGCGCTTTTTCTTCGGCATGAGCAGCGTGTTAGCTTAAGGCTTTTTCTCTTTTTCTGTGTTGTCAGATATAATCATTTCATGGAATGAGCAGTTTTCTACCAATGTAATCACTTATGTAAAAACTTATGTAAACACTTCCCGGCTGCCGGGTATCTAGACACTATGAAAAAGTAATTTCACGTAGAAACATTTCAATCACCGACGTAGCCGATTTGCAAAACGTTCAACCTCTCTCTCTAGCCACTATTTACTGACTTTATTTAGGTCATCGATTTGTGCAAGTCGAGATTGTTTCCCTTGGCCTAACCACGCTAAACCCCAACGTGTCCTGACCTTAACTCTAGCCTAAACCGAAGCGCTAGCGCCAACCCTAAGCAATAACGCTAAACATAAGCGCTAACCCTAGCACTAAGCGCTAGCGCTAAACCTAAGCAAAAGCTGTAACTCTAAGCGCTAGCCCTGACCCCAAACGCTCAGTAACCCTAACCCTGTTCTGTAAACCTAACCTTCAACCCTAACCCTAGTTTCGAGCGGTAACTCCAACCCTAACTCTAATAAAACTGTGAACTCTTAACCCTGGGAGTTAAAATCAGCATTTGAAAAAACGTAAAAGAAAAACAATGCTAATAGTATTGTGTAATAAAGCAGTTTCAAAAGACGCGGACTGTGACATGCAAGTGTTTTAGCATACTTTATTTCCGTTCAATGCGTTAACATGACATCAACATTTTTAACCTTTTTTGATTTGAAATCATCATGTTTGAGCTCACGTTTTGTGTGAAATGTACATTTTGCTGCATTTTAAAGTGAAATCGACACCTTTCTGGTCGTGCGCTGACGCAACAACAAATACTGTTTTTTTGAATACGTAATTTCTCAAAACCAAAGCAAACTTCGGCAAAAAAAGGTACATGACCGTGGTTTTCTAGTGCATTGAAGTCCCCATGCAAAAATTCAGGCAATTTGGAGGACACAAAATTTTTCACCCAAATCGTCACTTACGCCTGTTTTGCACCAAGCCATTCAATTATAAAATTTATAATAATTATAAAATTTATAATTGAATGGCTTGGTGCAAAACAGGCGTAAGTGACGATTTGGGTGAAAAAATTATTTTTGTCAAAAGTAGCTGCATTTTGGCATGCGGACTTCGTTTTACCTGAGAAACATTGCTCTGAAGTTTGTTTCACAAGGTCTCTCTTCGTTGTCTAGAAATAACGTGTGCAAAACTGACTCAGTTTTCCAAGCGGCATCTTTTGGAGATCTATTGTTAAACGGAAAACAAAGAAACCTTTTGTTTGGCTAAAGGATGAAGTCACTATAACACAATGATTTCTCACTGCTGCTTCGTTAGCTCAACTGGATAAGCGCTGGACATAGTTGATTCAAATTAGTTTTGTTGTGACACTCGAGGGCTCGACTCGTGGCCGGTGAACATTTTTTTATTTCGCTCTGTTTTTCTTCTTCTTTCAAACAAAAACCTTCTCCGTGTCTTTGTAATTGAATTGCCGTTTTTACTGGTAGGGATCTGGGATGATGTGTTTTTTAGCTGCCATTGTGACGTATGCTTTCGGCGCGCAAAGCGATAACCCTAAGTCAGAGCTGGCTTACCTGTTAATTAAGCAGAGTTTGATCGTTATTTCCACCGATATTCAACGCTTATTCGAGAAATATTTGCGCCCGCCTGGTAGGAGATTTGGCATCATTAAGCCTCTGACCCTCGTTGAGTCACCAGCATGCCTCAAAGAACCGAGGCGTGTTTTTGTTCCGTGATCATGGTTTAAGTCCGCCGTTGACTTAGCCATTGAAGAACATGTGAGCCAGGCGTTCGAGTCTAGAAACGCTTCTTCTTCCAAAACAAAGCATCCGTCGCGGACTTACGGCTCATTTGCCAAACTTCGGCATGTGTCAGTATTGGAAATTAGAAGTGCTTTCTAGACTCTTATTATTTTCTTGAAATTAGCCGCCTCATCATCCTTCGCTCCAAAAATTTCTGGGATATCCCATAATAATCTTTGATGCATAAAGTTGCGTGACTTATGTAGCACGTCTTAGCGTGACTCAGACACGGACGGCCGGGAACTGGCGAGAAAGGCCAGGTAGCAAAGTCGTTGATTCGAAGACGTATTAAATTCGAAGTTTCTAAGCGATTTTTACGGGCCAAAGAGGAATTGCCGGTCGGTTAAATTCGCAAGCAAGCGTTCCGTGAGTGTGCACCGTGGTTTTCCAAGCAGATGATTACTTTGAATTGTGATAGAATCGAGCCCGCCGCGAAGAAAAAAGACAAAGAATGCCTGACCGCAGGTTTAACTATAGGAAGAAGAAAACTTCAGCTCAAATGTAAGTTTTGCTTTGTATTTCAGCCTTCCTTTGCAGACAAATTTTCCGTTTCATGCGCTTTTTCTTCGGCATGAGCAGCGTGTTAGCTTAAGGCTTTTTCTCTTTTTCTGTGTTGTCAGATATAATCATTTCATGGAATGAGCAGTTTTCTACCAATGTAATCACTTATGTAAAAACTTATGTAAACACTTCCCGGCTGCCGGGTATCTAGACACTATGAAAAAGTAATTTCACGTAGAAACATTTCAATCACCGACGTAGCCGATTTGCAAAACGTTCAACCTCTCTCTCTAGCCACTATTTACTGACTTTATTTAGGTCATCGATTTGTGCAAGTCGAGATTGTTTCCCTTGGCCTAACCACGCTAAACCCCAACGTGTCCTGACCTTAACTCTAGCCTAAACCGAAGCGCTAGCGCCAACCCTAAGCAATAACGCTAAACATAAGCGCTAACCCTAGCACTAAGCGCTAGCGCTAAACCTAAGCAAAAGCTGTAACTCTAAGCGCTAGCCCTGACCCCAAACGCTCAGTAACCCTAACCCTGTTCTGTAAACCTAACCTTCAACCCTAACCCTAGTTTCGAGCGGTAACTCCAACCCTAACTCTAATAAAACTGTGAACTCTTAACCCTGGGAGTTAAAATCAGCATTTGAAAAAACGTAAAAGAAAAACAATGCTAATAGTATTGTGTAATAAAGCAGTTTCAAAAGACGCGGACTGTGACATGCAAGTGTTTTAGCATACTTTATTTCCGTTCAATGCGTTAACATGACATCAACATTTTTAACCTTTTTTGATTTGAAATCATCATGTTTGAGCTCACGTTTTGTGTGAAATGTACATTTTGCTGCATTTTAAAGTGAAATCGACACCTTTCTGGTCGTGCGCTGACGCAACAACAAATACTGTTTTTTTGAATACGTAATTTCTCAAAACCAAAGCAAACTTCGGCAAAAAAAGGTACATGACCGTGGTTTTCTAGTGCATTGAAGTCCCCATGCAAAAATTCAGGCAATTTGGAGGACACAAAATTTTTCACCCAAATCGTCACTTACGCCTGTTTTGCACCAAGCCATTCAATTATAAAATTTATAATAATTATAAAATTTATAATTGAATGGCTTGGTGCAAAACAGGCGTAAGTGACGATTTGGGTGAAAAAATTATTTTTGTCAAAAGTAGCTGCATTTTGGCATGCGGACTTCGTTTTACCTGAGAAACATTGCTCTGAAGTTTGTTTCACAAGGTCTCTCTTCGTTGTCTAGAAATAACGTGTGCAAAACTGACTCAGTTTTCCAAGCGGCATCTTTTGGAGATCTATTGTTAAACGGAAAACAAAGAAACCTTTTGTTTGGCTAAAGGATGAAGTCACTATAACACAATGATTTCTCACTGCTGCTTCGTTAGCTCAACTGGATAAGCGCTGGACATAGTTGATTCAAATTAGTTTTGTTGTGACACTCGAGGGCTCGACTCGTGGCCGGTGAACATTTTTTTATTTCGCTCTGTTTTTCTTCTTCTTTCAAACAAAAACCTTCTCCGTGTCTTTGTAATTGAATTGCCGTTTTTACTGGTAGGGATCTGGGATGATGTGTTTTTTAGCTGCCATTGTGACGTATGCTTTCGGCGCGCAAAGCGATAACCCTAAGTCAGAGCTGGCTTACCTGTTAATTAAGCAGAGTTTGATCGTTATTTCCACCGATATTCAACGCTTATTCGAGAAATATTTGCGCCCGCCTGGTAGGAGATTTGGCATCATTAAGCCTCTGACCCTCGTTGAGTCACCAGCATGCCTCAAAGAACCGAGGCGTGTTTTTGTTCCGTGATCATGGTTTAAGTCCGCCGTTGACTTAGCCATTGAAGAACATGTGAGCCAGGCGTTCGAGTCTAGAAACGCTTCTTCTTCCAAAACAAAGCATCCGTCGCGGACTTACGGCTCATTTGCCAAACTTCGGCATGTGTCAGTATTGGAAATTAGAAGTGCTTTCTAGACTCTTATTATTTTCTTGAAATTAGCCGCCTCATCATCCTTCGCTCCAAAAATTTCTGGGATATCCCATAATAATCTTTGATGCATAAAGTTGCGTGACTTATGTAGCACGTCTTAGCGTGACTCAGACACGGACGGCCGGGAACTGGCGAGAAAGGCCAGGTAGCAAAGTCGTTGATTCGAAGACGTATTAAATTCGAAGTTTCTAAGCGATTTTTACGGGCCAAAGAGGAATTGCCGGTCGGTTAAATTCGCAAGCAAGCGTTCCGTGAGTGTGCACCGTGGTTTTCCAAGCAGATGATTACTTTGAATTGTGATAGAATCGAGCCCGCCGCGAAGAAAAAAGACAAAGAATGCCTGACCGCAGGTTTAACTATAGGAAGAAGAAAACTTCAGCTCAAATGTAAGTTTTGCTTTGTATTTCAGCCTTCCTTTGCAGACAAATTTTCCGTTTCATGCGCTTTTTCTTCGGCATGAGCAGCGTGTTAGCTTAAGGCTTTTTCTCTTTTTCTGTGTTGTCAGATATAATCATTTCATGGAATGAGCAGTTTTCTACCAATGTAATCACTTATGTAAAAACTTATGTAAACACTTCCCGGCTGCCGGGTATCTAGACACTATGAAAAAGTAATTTCACGTAGAAACATTTCAATCACCGACGTAGCCGATTTGCAAAACGTTCAACCTCTCTCTCTAGCCACTATTTACTGACTTTATTTAGGTCATCGATTTGTGCAAGTCGAGATTGTTTCCCTTGGCCTAACCACGCTAAACCCCAACGTGTCCTGACCTTAACTCTAGCCTAAACCGAAGCGCTAGCGCCAACCCTAAGCAATAACGCTAAACATAAGCGCTAACCCTAGCACTAAGCGCTAGCGCTAAACCTAAGCAAAAGCTGTAACTCTAAGCGCTAGCCCTGACCCCAAACGCTCAGTAACCCTAACCCTGTTCTGTAAACCTAACCTTCAACCCTAACCCTAGTTTCGAGCGGTAACTCCAACCCTAACTCTAATAAAACTGTGAACTCTTAACCCTGGGAGTTAAAATCAGCATTTGAAAAAACGTAAAAGAAAAACAATGCTAATAGTATTGTGTAATAAAGCAGTTTCAAAAGACGCGGACTGTGACATGCAAGTGTTTTAGCATACTTTATTTCCGTTCAATGCGTTAACATGACATCAACATTTTTAACCTTTTTTGATTTGAAATCATCATGTTTGAGCTCACGTTTTGTGTGAAATGTACATTTTGCTGCATTTTAAAGTGAAATCGACACCTTTCTGGTCGTGCGCTGACGCAACAACAAATACTGTTTTTTTGAATACGTAATTTCTCAAAACCAAAGCAAACTTCGGCAAAAAAAGGTACATGACCGTGGTTTTCTAGTGCATTGAAGTCCCCATGCAAAAATTCAGGCAATTTGGAGGACACAAAATTTTTCACCCAAATCGTCACTTACGCCTGTTTTGCACCAAGCCATTCAATTATAAAATTTATAATAATTATAAAATTTATAATTGAATGGCTTGGTGCAAAACAGGCGTAAGTGACGATTTGGGTGAAAAAATTATTTTTGTCAAAAGTAGCTGCATTTTGGCATGCGGACTTCGTTTTACCTGAGAAACATTGCTCTGAAGTTTGTTTCACAAGGTCTCTCTTCGTTGTCTAGAAATAACGTGTGCAAAACTGACTCAGTTTTCCAAGCGGCATCTTTTGGAGATCTATTGTTAAACGGAAAACAAAGAAACCTTTTGTTTGGCTAAAGGATGAAGTCACTATAACACAATGATTTCTCACTGCTGCTTCGTTAGCTCAACTGGATAAGCGCTGGACATAGTTGATTCAAATTAGTTTTGTTGTGACACTCGAGGGCTCGACTCGTGGCCGGTGAACATTTTTTTATTTCGCTCTGTTTTTCTTCTTCTTTCAAACAAAAACCTTCTCCGTGTCTTTGTAATTGAATTGCCGTTTTTACTGGTAGGGATCTGGGATGATGTGTTTTTTAGCTGCCATTGTGACGTATGCTTTCGGCGCGCAAAGCGATAACCCTAAGTCAGAGCTGGCTTACCTGTTAATTAAGCAGAGTTTGATCGTTATTTCCACCGATATTCAACGCTTATTCGAGAAATATTTGCGCCCGCCTGGTAGGAGATTTGGCATCATTAAGCCTCTGACCCTCGTTGAGTCACCAGCATGCCTCAAAGAACCGAGGCGTGTTTTTGTTCCGTGATCATGGTTTAAGTCCGCCGTTGACTTAGCCATTGAAGAACATGTGAGCCAGGCGTTCGAGTCTAGAAACGCTTCTTCTTCCAAAACAAAGCATCCGTCGCGGACTTACGGCTCATTTGCCAAACTTCGGCATGTGTCAGTATTGGAAATTAGAAGTGCTTTCTAGACTCTTATTATTTTCTTGAAATTAGCCGCCTCATCATCCTTCGCTCCAAAAATTTCTGGGATATCCCATAATAATCTTTGATGCATAAAGTTGCGTGACTTATGTAGCACGTCTTAGCGTGACTCAGACACGGACGGCCGGGAACTGGCGAGAAAGGCCAGGTAGCAAAGTCGTTGATTCGAAGACGTATTAAATTCGAAGTTTCTAAGCGATTTTTACGGGCCAAAGAGGAATTGCCGGTCGGTTAAATTCGCAAGCAAGCGTTCCGTGAGTGTGCACCGTGGTTTTCCAAGCAGATGATTACTTTGAATTGTGATAGAATCGAGCCCGCCGCGAAGAAAAAAGACAAAGAATGCCTGACCGCAGGTTTAACTATAGGAAGAAGAAAACTTCAGCTCAAATGTAAGTTTTGCTTTGTATTTCAGCCTTCCTTTGCAGACAAATTTTCCGTTTCATGCGCTTTTTCTTCGGCATGAGCAGCGTGTTAGCTTAAGGCTTTTTCTCTTTTTCTGTGTTGTCAGATATAATCATTTCATGGAATGAGCAGTTTTCTACCAATGTAATCACTTATGTAAAAACTTATGTAAACACTTCCCGGCTGCCGGGTATCTAGACACTATGAAAAAGTAATTTCACGTAGAAACATTTCAATCACCGACGTAGCCGATTTGCAAAACGTTCAACCTCTCTCTCTAGCCACTATTTACTGACTTTATTTAGGTCATCGATTTGTGCAAGTCGAGATTGTTTCCCTTGGCCTAACCACGCTAAACCCCAACGTGTCCTGACCTTAACTCTAGCCTAAACCGAAGCGCTAGCGCCAACCCTAAGCAATAACGCTAAACATAAGCGCTAACCCTAGCACTAAGCGCTAGCGCTAAACCTAAGCAAAAGCTGTAACTCTAAGCGCTAGCCCTGACCCCAAACGCTCAGTAACCCTAACCCTGTTCTGTAAACCTAACCTTCAACCCTAACCCTAGTTTCGAGCGGTAACTCCAACCCTAACTCTAATAAAACTGTGAACTCTTAACCCTGGGAGTTAAAATCAGCATTTGAAAAAACGTAAAAGAAAAACAATGCTAATAGTATTGTGTAATAAAGCAGTTTCAAAAGACGCGGACTGTGACATGCAAGTGTTTTAGCATACTTTATTTCCGTTCAATGCGTTAACATGACATCAACATTTTTAACCTTTTTTGATTTGAAATCATCATGTTTGAGCTCACGTTTTGTGTGAAATGTACATTTTGCTGCATTTTAAAGTGAAATCGACACCTTTCTGGTCGTGCGCTGACGCAACAACAAATACTGTTTTTTTGAATACGTAATTTCTCAAAACCAAAGCAAACTTCGGCAAAAAAAGGTACATGACCGTGGTTTTCTAGTGCATTGAAGTCCCCATGCAAAAATTCAGGCAATTTGGAGGACACAAAATTTTTCACCCAAATCGTCACTTACGCCTGTTTTGCACCAAGCCATTCAATTATAAAATTTATAATAATTATAAAATTTATAATTGAATGGCTTGGTGCAAAACAGGCGTAAGTGACGATTTGGGTGAAAAAATTATTTTTGTCAAAAGTAGCTGCATTTTGGCATGCGGACTTCGTTTTACCTGAGAAACATTGCTCTGAAGTTTGTTTCACAAGGTCTCTCTTCGTTGTCTAGAAATAACGTGTGCAAAACTGACTCAGTTTTCCAAGCGGCATCTTTTGGAGATCTATTGTTAAACGGAAAACAAAGAAACCTTTTGTTTGGCTAAAGGATGAAGTCACTATAACACAATGATTTCTCACTGCTGCTTCGTTAGCTCAACTGGATAAGCGCTGGACATAGTTGATTCAAATTAGTTTTGTTGTGACACTCGAGGGCTCGACTCGTGGCCGGTGAACATTTTTTTATTTCGCTCTGTTTTTCTTCTTCTTTCAAACAAAAACCTTCTCCGTGTCTTTGTAATTGAATTGCCGTTTTTACTGGTAGGGATCTGGGATGATGTGTTTTTTAGCTGCCATTGTGACGTATGCTTTCGGCGCGCAAAGCGATAACCCTAAGTCAGAGCTGGCTTACCTGTTAATTAAGCAGAGTTTGATCGTTATTTCCACCGATATTCAACGCTTATTCGAGAAATATTTGCGCCCGCCTGGTAGGAGATTTGGCATCATTAAGCCTCTGACCCTCGTTGAGTCACCAGCATGCCTCAAAGAACCGAGGCGTGTTTTTGTTCCGTGATCATGGTTTAAGTCCGCCGTTGACTTAGCCATTGAAGAACATGTGAGCCAGGCGTTCGAGTCTAGAAACGCTTCTTCTTCCAAAACAAAGCATCCGTCGCGGACTTACGGCTCATTTGCCAAACTTCGGCATGTGTCAGTATTGGAAATTAGAAGTGCTTTCTAGACTCTTATTATTTTCTTGAAATTAGCCGCCTCATCATCCTTCGCTCCAAAAATTTCTGGGATATCCCATAATAATCTTTGATGCATAAAGTTGCGTGACTTATGTAGCACGTCTTAGCGTGACTCAGACACGGACGGCCGGGAACTGGCGAGAAAGGCCAGGTAGCAAAGTCGTTGATTCGAAGACGTATTAAATTCGAAGTTTCTAAGCGATTTTTACGGGCCAAAGAGGAATTGCCGGTCGGTTAAATTCGCAAGCAAGCGTTCCGTGAGTGTGCACCGTGGTTTTCCAAGCAGATGATTACTTTGAATTGTGATAGAATCGAGCCCGCCGCGAAGAAAAAAGACAAAGAATGCCTGACCGCAGGTTTAACTATAGGAAGAAGAAAACTTCAGCTCAAATGTAAGTTTTGCTTTGTATTTCAGCCTTCCTTTGCAGACAAATTTTCCGTTTCATGCGCTTTTTCTTCGGCATGAGCAGCGTGTTAGCTTAAGGCTTTTTCTCTTTTTCTGTGTTGTCAGATATAATCATTTCATGGAATGAGCAGTTTTCTACCAATGTAATCACTTATGTAAAAACTTATGTAAACACTTCCCGGCTGCCGGGTATCTAGACACTATGAAAAAGTAATTTCACGTAGAAACATTTCAATCACCGACGTAGCCGATTTGCAAAACGTTCAACCTCTCTCTCTAGCCACTATTTACTGACTTTATTTAGGTCATCGATTTGTGCAAGTCGAGATTGTTTCCCTTGGCCTAACCACGCTAAACCCCAACGTGTCCTGACCTTAACTCTAGCCTAAACCGAAGCGCTAGCGCCAACCCTAAGCAATAACGCTAAACATAAGCGCTAACCCTAGCACTAAGCGCTAGCGCTAAACCTAAGCAAAAGCTGTAACTCTAAGCGCTAGCCCTGACCCCAAACGCTCAGTAACCCTAACCCTGTTCTGTAAACCTAACCTTCAACCCTAACCCTAGTTTCGAGCGGTAACTCCAACCCTAACTCTAATAAAACTGTGAACTCTTAACCCTGGGAGTTAAAATCAGCATTTGAAAAAACGTAAAAGAAAAACAATGCTAATAGTATTGTGTAATAAAGCAGTTTCAAAAGACGCGGACTGTGACATGCAAGTGTTTTAGCATACTTTATTTCCGTTCAATGCGTTAACATGACATCAACATTTTTAACCTTTTTTGATTTGAAATCATCATGTTTGAGCTCACGTTTTGTGTGAAATGTACATTTTGCTGCATTTTAAAGTGAAATCGACACCTTTCTGGTCGTGCGCTGACGCAACAACAAATACTGTTTTTTTGAATACGTAATTTCTCAAAACCAAAGCAAACTTCGGCAAAAAAAGGTACATGACCGTGGTTTTCTAGTGCATTGAAGTCCCCATGCAAAAATTCAGGCAATTTGGAGGACACAAAATTTTTCACCCAAATCGTCACTTACGCCTGTTTTGCACCAAGCCATTCAATTATAAAATTTATAATAATTATAAAATTTATAATTGAATGGCTTGGTGCAAAACAGGCGTAAGTGACGATTTGGGTGAAAAAATTATTTTTGTCAAAAGTAGCTGCATTTTGGCATGCGGACTTCGTTTTACCTGAGAAACATTGCTCTGAAGTTTGTTTCACAAGGTCTCTCTTCGTTGTCTAGAAATAACGTGTGCAAAACTGACTCAGTTTTCCAAGCGGCATCTTTTGGAGATCTATTGTTAAACGGAAAACAAAGAAACCTTTTGTTTGGCTAAAGGATGAAGTCACTATAACACAATGATTTCTCACTGCTGCTTCGTTAGCTCAACTGGATAAGCGCTGGACATAGTTGATTCAAATTAGTTTTGTTGTGACACTCGAGGGCTCGACTCGTGGCCGGTGAACATTTTTTTATTTCGCTCTGTTTTTCTTCTTCTTTCAAACAAAAACCTTCTCCGTGTCTTTGTAATTGAATTGCCGTTTTTACTGGTAGGGATCTGGGATGATGTGTTTTTTAGCTGCCATTGTGACGTATGCTTTCGGCGCGCAAAGCGATAACCCTAAGTCAGAGCTGGCTTACCTGTTAATTAAGCAGAGTTTGATCGTTATTTCCACCGATATTCAACGCTTATTCGAGAAATATTTGCGCCCGCCTGGTAGGAGATTTGGCATCATTAAGCCTCTGACCCTCGTTGAGTCACCAGCATGCCTCAAAGAACCGAGGCGTGTTTTTGTTCCGTGATCATGGTTTAAGTCCGCCGTTGACTTAGCCATTGAAGAACATGTGAGCCAGGCGTTCGAGTCTAGAAACGCTTCTTCTTCCAAAACAAAGCATCCGTCGCGGACTTACGGCTCATTTGCCAAACTTCGGCATGTGTCAGTATTGGAAATTAGAAGTGCTTTCTAGACTCTTATTATTTTCTTGAAATTAGCCGCCTCATCATCCTTCGCTCCAAAAATTTCTGGGATATCCCATAATAATCTTTGATGCATAAAGTTGCGTGACTTATGTAGCACGTCTTAGCGTGACTCAGACACGGACGGCCGGGAACTGGCGAGAAAGGCCAGGTAGCAAAGTCGTTGATTCGAAGACGTATTAAATTCGAAGTTTCTAAGCGATTTTTACGGGCCAAAGAGGAATTGCCGGTCGGTTAAATTCGCAAGCAAGCGTTCCGTGAGTGTGCACCGTGGTTTTCCAAGCAGATGATTACTTTGAATTGTGATAGAATCGAGCCCGCCGCGAAGAAAAAAGACAAAGAATGCCTGACCGCAGGTTTAACTATAGGAAGAAGAAAACTTCAGCTCAAATGTAAGTTTTGCTTTGTATTTCAGCCTTCCTTTGCAGACAAATTTTCCGTTTCATGCGCTTTTTCTTCGGCATGAGCAGCGTGTTAGCTTAAGGCTTTTTCTCTTTTTCTGTGTTGTCAGATATAATCATTTCATGGAATGAGCAGTTTTCTACCAATGTAATCACTTATGTAAAAACTTATGTAAACACTTCCCGGCTGCCGGGTATCTAGACACTATGAAAAAGTAATTTCACGTAGAAACATTTCAATCACCGACGTAGCCGATTTGCAAAACGTTCAACCTCTCTCTCTAGCCACTATTTACTGACTTTATTTAGGTCATCGATTTGTGCAAGTCGAGATTGTTTCCCTTGGCCTAACCACGCTAAACCCCAACGTGTCCTGACCTTAACTCTAGCCTAAACCGAAGCGCTAGCGCCAACCCTAAGCAATAACGCTAAACATAAGCGCTAACCCTAGCACTAAGCGCTAGCGCTAAACCTAAGCAAAAGCTGTAACTCTAAGCGCTAGCCCTGACCCCAAACGCTCAGTAACCCTAACCCTGTTCTGTAAACCTAACCTTCAACCCTAACCCTAGTTTCGAGCGGTAACTCCAACCCTAACTCTAATAAAACTGTGAACTCTTAACCCTGGGAGTTAAAATCAGCATTTGAAAAAACGTAAAAGAAAAACAATGCTAATAGTATTGTGTAATAAAGCAGTTTCAAAAGACGCGGACTGTGACATGCAAGTGTTTTAGCATACTTTATTTCCGTTCAATGCGTTAACATGACATCAACATTTTTAACCTTTTTTGATTTGAAATCATCATGTTTGAGCTCACGTTTTGTGTGAAATGTACATTTTGCTGCATTTTAAAGTGAAATCGACACCTTTCTGGTCGTGCGCTGACGCAACAACAAATACTGTTTTTTTGAATACGTAATTTCTCAAAACCAAAGCAAACTTCGGCAAAAAAAGGTACATGACCGTGGTTTTCTAGTGCATTGAAGTCCCCATGCAAAAATTCAGGCAATTTGGAGGACACAAAATTTTTCACCCAAATCGTCACTTACGCCTGTTTTGCACCAAGCCATTCAATTATAAAATTTATAATAATTATAAAATTTATAATTGAATGGCTTGGTGCAAAACAGGCGTAAGTGACGATTTGGGTGAAAAAATTATTTTTGTCAAAAGTAGCTGCATTTTGGCATGCGGACTTCGTTTTACCTGAGAAACATTGCTCTGAAGTTTGTTTCACAAGGTCTCTCTTCGTTGTCTAGAAATAACGTGTGCAAAACTGACTCAGTTTTCCAAGCGGCATCTTTTGGAGATCTATTGTTAAACGGAAAACAAAGAAACCTTTTGTTTGGCTAAAGGATGAAGTCACTATAACACAATGATTTCTCACTGCTGCTTCGTTAGCTCAACTGGATAAGCGCTGGACATAGTTGATTCAAATTAGTTTTGTTGTGACACTCGAGGGCTCGACTCGTGGCCGGTGAACATTTTTTTATTTCGCTCTGTTTTTCTTCTTCTTTCAAACAAAAACCTTCTCCGTGTCTTTGTAATTGAATTGCCGTTTTTACTGGTAGGGATCTGGGATGATGTGTTTTTTAGCTGCCATTGTGACGTATGCTTTCGGCGCGCAAAGCGATAACCCTAAGTCAGAGCTGGCTTACCTGTTAATTAAGCAGAGTTTGATCGTTATTTCCACCGATATTCAACGCTTATTCGAGAAATATTTGCGCCCGCCTGGTAGGAGATTTGGCATCATTAAGCCTCTGACCCTCGTTGAGTCACCAGCATGCCTCAAAGAACCGAGGCGTGTTTTTGTTCCGTGATCATGGTTTAAGTCCGCCGTTGACTTAGCCATTGAAGAACATGTGAGCCAGGCGTTCGAGTCTAGAAACGCTTCTTCTTCCAAAACAAAGCATCCGTCGCGGACTTACGGCTCATTTGCCAAACTTCGGCATGTGTCAGTATTGGAAATTAGAAGTGCTTTCTAGACTCTTATTATTTTCTTGAAATTAGCCGCCTCATCATCCTTCGCTCCAAAAATTTCTGGGATATCCCATAATAATCTTTGATGCATAAAGTTGCGTGACTTATGTAGCACGTCTTAGCGTGACTCAGACACGGACGGCCGGGAACTGGCGAGAAAGGCCAGGTAGCAAAGTCGTTGATTCGAAGACGTATTAAATTCGAAGTTTCTAAGCGATTTTTACGGGCCAAAGAGGAATTGCCGGTCGGTTAAATTCGCAAGCAAGCGTTCCGTGAGTGTGCACCGTGGTTTTCCAAGCAGATGATTACTTTGAATTGTGATAGAATCGAGCCCGCCGCGAAGAAAAAAGACAAAGAATGCCTGACCGCAGGTTTAACTATAGGAAGAAGAAAACTTCAGCTCAAATGTAAGTTTTGCTTTGTATTTCAGCCTTCCTTTGCAGACAAATTTTCCGTTTCATGCGCTTTTTCTTCGGCATGAGCAGCGTGTTAGCTTAAGGCTTTTTCTCTTTTTCTGTGTTGTCAGATATAATCATTTCATGGAATGAGCAGTTTTCTACCAATGTAATCACTTATGTAAAAACTTATGTAAACACTTCCCGGCTGCCGGGTATCTAGACACTATGAAAAAGTAATTTCACGTAGAAACATTTCAATCACCGACGTAGCCGATTTGCAAAACGTTCAACCTCTCTCTCTAGCCACTATTTACTGACTTTATTTAGGTCATCGATTTGTGCAAGTCGAGATTGTTTCCCTTGGCCTAACCACGCTAAACCCCAACGTGTCCTGACCTTAACTCTAGCCTAAACCGAAGCGCTAGCGCCAACCCTAAGCAATAACGCTAAACATAAGCGCTAACCCTAGCACTAAGCGCTAGCGCTAAACCTAAGCAAAAGCTGTAACTCTAAGCGCTAGCCCTGACCCCAAACGCTCAGTAACCCTAACCCTGTTCTGTAAACCTAACCTTCAACCCTAACCCTAGTTTCGAGCGGTAACTCCAACCCTAACTCTAATAAAACTGTGAACTCTTAACCCTGGGAGTTAAAATCAGCATTTGAAAAAACGTAAAAGAAAAACAATGCTAATAGTATTGTGTAATAAAGCAGTTTCAAAAGACGCGGACTGTGACATGCAAGTGTTTTAGCATACTTTATTTCCGTTCAATGCGTTAACATGACATCAACATTTTTAACCTTTTTTGATTTGAAATCATCATGTTTGAGCTCACGTTTTGTGTGAAATGTACATTTTGCTGCATTTTAAAGTGAAATCGACACCTTTCTGGTCGTGCGCTGACGCAACAACAAATACTGTTTTTTTGAATACGTAATTTCTCAAAACCAAAGCAAACTTCGGCAAAAAAAGGTACATGACCGTGGTTTTCTAGTGCATTGAAGTCCCCATGCAAAAATTCAGGCAATTTGGAGGACACAAAATTTTTCACCCAAATCGTCACTTACGCCTGTTTTGCACCAAGCCATTCAATTAATGACTAATCAACTGATTACCCATCAATTACTCATTGATTACCAATTGATATCATTGATTAGTTATGTCTGGACTTTCACAGTTCCTCTCTCCATCCTGGTGTATAAATGAGAACCTGGTAGATTAACTTCTGGGGGTACCCTGTGATGGGATACCATCCCATCCAGAAACTGGAGATTAGCACCAGGGTCACAGGCCACTTAATGCTCAAACACAAACTTAACCGTAATGTCAAGTTAAATGTCAATCAAGACGTTCGACTTTCCTTTAATTTACGTATCATCACTAATTTGACGCATTTCTGTTGCAGAATTCAAGCCACCAAAGAAAGGTAAATACAGATACCATGAAATCAAAGTATGAATTGAAATAGCAGAGATGTGACAGAATTTCTTTCTAATCCAGGTTGTGAGTTGGACAGTGAGGTTTACAGTGATGGTACAGAGATCCCAACAGACTGCAATAGCTGGTAAGGTTTTGCGGCATGTTTGTTTAAGTTAGTAGTTTCCAAATCCATATCACCATGTCTCTAAATTTAGTATGAATCTACTAGTGTTCTATCACAAATGCCGTTCTCTGATTGGCTACACTACTCACCATCTATTCTGTTGTAGATAGTGAGAAATAGTGAGAAAGCGTGCGGTTGTTAACAAACTGGCAGCCAGCCCACTTTTCTGTGTTTTCAAAATGTCTCTGAAGAGGATTTAGATAAAGTTTTGAAAAACTAATAGATTTATACTTGTGTATTTATGACAGTTGACTCGGGCTGTGCCCTTGTCAACTATCACCAATAGAAATCTCGTGCTCAAAGCTAAAATTAATGTTGAATAGATTGAGGACATTGTTAAATGTTGGGAGAACTAAAAAACTGTGGAAAGACAGACCTGGAACTTGCATTTCAACAGTATTTCTTGCTCTCCCGATTTTCCACTTTTGTCTTTACAACTTGATATTTCTTTAAAATAAAGATCAAGTTGAGACAGCAGAAAGTAAATCGTGATTTTTAAGAACATTACGACATGTTTTAATTTTAAAGACATGTTTCGATGTTGCCAACATCATCTTCAGTTACATAATGTTTGAAAAACCGTTGGACTTAATAACAACTACATGAAAGAACATAAAGCCTAAAGCGTAAGTGTCAGGTTGACGTGATGAACTTGCTGGTTTAAATTAGGCTTTTCCCAATTTACATGTCATAACGTTCTTAAAAATAAAGATCAAGTTCCATTTTATTTTTCCCTGTAGTGTATGTGCTTGTGGAAACTGGATCTGTACTGCATTGAAATGTGATGGTAAGTAATAGACAGAATATCCACCTGACTCAATTTCTCCCCAGACATTAAAGAGGCTATGTCACAGTGTTTTGGGTAATTCTGTTTATTTTTTGCCAAACTGTGAGTTCTTGGCCACAGGTCAAAGAAGGATGACTTCTGAACATTGCAAACAACAATTTTAGACAAATTGACATAAACTTGAAAAACGTTGTGCCTGTGATGTTTTTTCAAGGTGAGCTTCCCACTGCAATTATTATTTTCCTTATTCAATTTTCCCCATCCATGCCTGTTGTAACTTTTCAGTGTTTTTGTTTTAGTTCTTCTATAGTTTTAAGTCATTATTGCAACATTTCATTTACCAGCAATTCTTTGACCGGTTGATAAGAGATGAAGTGGTCTAAAATCAGGTGGCCCCTTACATTTTGACATCCTAAGCTAAATTTCAGGTTATAGAGTTCCACTTGAGCTATTCTTGAAAGTAACTAACTGAAAGTAACTCCTAAAATTTGGTGCAAAATTTCAGCAATAATTTATAATTTCACCTCTGTAAATTACAATATTGCCTTGGAAATGTTTGGCACAAAATTTCTCTACAGTACATCAAATGGTATGCTTGTGACATTATTTCCTAATTTGATTACCCATACTAATGACATAATTCCTACTTGTTCACAGGGAAGGAATCAAAGCAGCTAGGAGCTGAGGCAAGCGAGGATGATGTAGAGGAGAAGGCCAAGTTTATTGTGAAAGGACGAGAAGCCAAGGAACAACTTACAAAAGAGATTATTAAACATGACCAAAAAGAAAGATTCCATCTCCACGAGAAGAAAGTCCTGCCTTTACATAAACCACGGCATCACCACAGGCACAAGAAACATGGCAACCATGGCTTGAGGGAGACTGGTCATGATGAAAACTGAGCAGACATGTTTTGAAAGAGATGGTCAATTAGATAATGGTCATGCTATTGCAGAAAGCAAAAGTGTATTATTTTGTAGAAATAAACAAAGCAGTTTTAATATTTTTTTAAAGTCTCTTAAGAGTTTGTTTGTGTTTTTTGTTTTGTTTCATGTAAGACATCACAAAATGTGAACATTTTGCAACTACTCACATGAAGTAAATTCAAAGTTTCAAAACAACAGCCATTATGGATGCGAGGCGGTTGAAGCTTTATGCTTATGAGGGTCGTAACGAATAACATTGATGCGCATACCATCAAGTGGGAACTTATCATGTTCATAAACATTAGGGTGCCAAGACTGCACAGTACGGACTGTAAATCATCTTTAACAATTTTCAGTTCAGTGTCATGAGACACAAACCAAAGTAATTTTCACAATGGCCAATTACAACAAACATAAAACAAACATCAACTAAGCACCATTACTGTTCTGCCTTGCAATTGTCATTTGAGGTGGCCGAGCAATGTTCCTTCCTGGAGGAAGTGTTTCATGACCAGTGCCCCTAACGACAACTGCAAAGGAAACCAACCAAGCACTGGAAGATATATACCAATTGTCTTTTTTGGGTTTTATCCATTTCTGACCCTTCTATAAGGTTCCTGGGTTTTATTGCTTTTATAATGATAAGCTCCTACAGTTACAGCTCCTTGCTCCACTATGGAATTTGAAGCAAATGAACAACAAAGGCCAATCAGGTACAACCTTTTTAAGCAATGACATGATTCATCATTGCCTAATGCTGTTGCCCGATGTAGGATGATGGCCAGTGCGCAATTTATTTTCAAAGAGCTAGCCATTGCAGGGCTGTGCTCTAGAAGCGCGCAGGTGCCACAGGTGACTGGAAAAACTACTACTTTTTTAATATACTCCTAACCTCAAGTGCCGGGCACCCAGGATTTCATGGTTAGGAAACTTTGGGCTCCTTATAACAATTATTTTTCTTAGACCACTGCCTTGCATTGTTTTACCATACTCTTGCTTTTATTTTTGAGTGTAAATTTGTAACCTTGCTGATATCCCTGAGTGCCAATTTACTTAAGGTTGTAGCTGTTAGGGATTAGTGGTAAGCGTTACATGTATGTGAACAGATTTTGCAGTGGAGTGATTTACAAATTAAAAATCAATAATTATAGCTGAGAAAATAAGAGAAATTGTTTGATTTACAATCCATTTCCAGTTGTAGGTTAGCCATTTAAATCAAATACTATTTCTTAACTAAAAATCAAAAATATATCAAGGAAAATAAATGGCTCTGTTTTGGCAGTTGAAGTTGTTTGTGGTAGTCATTCATTTTCATGAAAATACTTAGTTCTAAAATTTAAGTAGAACATACAAAACTTACAAAAATAGTGCATTTTCTCTTTTATTCATATTTTTCTTCATTTTTCCCTTTGTTTCTAAGGCATTCAATAAATGAACATGTTATTTATTGAATTTATGGTTTCTTTCTGGTTTTACAATAAACTCAAGATATAAAATATAAAATTTCTAATTATAAAAAACCTCAACGTTTTGTTTTTCAATACATGGTGAACTAATCTGACTTCTGTTCCGTTGCATATTTTATAATAACTAATCCTGAACAATCTTGTACTTTTTTCATTAATAATAACTACAGAAGTTACCGACAACCAGGAAACCTGTAGACTGAAAACAGCCTCCCAATTTTCTCACTACTGAAAAATGCATGTAGAAAGAACAAGAAAACTGTAAATTAGCGAGAGGGGGTGGGTCTTATTTTTCTTCTTCCCCACCCCACCCCACCCCTTACACTCTCTTTCAGTTACCCTGACAGTAAAATTATTATTGTTTGCATGTACAATAATCCACAAAACTAAAGAAGCTGCTAACAGTAAAGAGAAACTCAACTAGTACCAAACAAACACATTCGTCAATGAATCACAGGCCTGGCAAAAGCAATGGAGCATAGGAGACGAGGGTAATATCTCAAATGTGTCAGTTCCCTTTTGACTTGTTTCTCTTGTTGACTATTTATCTAACTACTTGACTCATTTGATGCTGAAGAGGTGATTGACAATCTTTCTACATTCATGGGTTGTTCGACCAAGATCACTGATAGCCTGCAAGCAAGACTTAGTTCTCTTGGGGTTCTACTCCATGGGAGCTTGCTTGCAGCCTAAGTCACTGAAAATAAATTATTTTGTTTAAACTTTTGGTGTCCTGGTGATGACTGCTAATTTGTTTCACTTATTGAAACACCAATATCCTTATTGGGCTAGGAGTACTTTCTCCAAGGACTCTAACAATTTTCATTTAGTAACTGCATTCAGTTTTCTACTAAAACCATCATATGATGTTAATCTTAAAAGTCTTTCCTCTCCAATGCTACAAAAGAAGATGTTGTAGCACAAAAATGGCTGTAATCATCATGATAGCTTGCCAAGGATCTTTGAAGTCTTTTTGGTTCATGCGTAAAAAATAGTCAACGCAATTTGAAGACCTCTAATCAATAAATAGAACTCATCATTCTGTTGTTATCTTCTAGTTCTTTTACTGCTTGGCTGCATGGAGAATGGATCATCTGGGTCATCTGAGTCATCGCTTTCAACCTGCAAGAAAAAAGTAACACTTACAGTAATTTTCAACATGGCTGGATCTTGTCCTGCCTAGTGAAATCACAACTGCTGATAAAAGCCACAAGGAATAAGTTTTCCATTTTCTGACATTTTCAGTTAGAACTACTTTTCCAACAATTTAGGTATGTACACAGTAAATGGTTTGAACCCAGGAGTATCAGTGGTCATCTTCTGAGTCATGCAAACAGTGTTTGTCAGTCAATGAAGTTATAAGTCTGGTCCAATGAAAGTGAATGGTCAGTTTAGCCATGATGGTATTGGCTGAAAGAGCGAAAGGATTTGTGTAATGTTGGCCAGTAGTCATCTGTCTATTGTTATTCAAATTACGTTGGTCTGTTTGAGATCTGTCTATTATTAGTCAAATTAAGTCAGTCTATTTGAGGTCTGTTTAATTTAATTACAGTTTGTTTAAATGGTGAAGGCTTTCTCTGTAAAGAGCTTCCAAAAACCTTAAAACAGGCCTCAGTTGAATTTAACTCTTCCATTGCATAGTGATTTATCCAGTGAACAGCATTTTATGTGGTTGATGCCATTATCCTCCCTTTAAACAACTGTGCTTTGGTGACAGTAAAATAAAATCATTTTGCAACGCTAATTTTATCAGCAGACATTTTACAAAACATACCTGATCATTCTGAGTGCTTACAACAGATCTTTTGCTTCTGGCTCCTGCTGACCTTTGGGATGTGGGCCTATAAATTGAAAAAAAAATGGTCTCAATTTATTATAAATTATTCTAGAAAATAACCCAAAGCAAAGACACACGCTGATTGGTTTAAAATCGTGTTTCTATAACTCGATAGAAACACAGAACTAGCACGAGCTGTTGACGTAATGATGACGCGAACAAAGAGAATTTACATTTTGATGATCGAAGTAAACAAATTGTTTTTCTTTCTCTTTGTCGCAGTATTTTCTAAAAGAAATAGAAAACATGTTCTCCGTGTTTCTATCGAGTTATAGAAACACTCGTGAAAGTTTGGGAGAACTCGAAAAAGCTGTGGAAACACGAGCCGCACAGCATTTCTCATTCTCCCAAACTTTCACTCGTGTTTCTATAACTCGATAGAAACACGGCACATGTTTTCTATTTCTTAAATATTAAATAATTAGTGACTAGAAAAATGTCTGCCAAATTCGTGTTGGATCTGGAATCCTCATCAAAAGTGTTGTCATGGTTACCAAATTTCTTCTTCTCCTCCTTCTTCCTTTCCCATGTCATCCAACACGGATGGGTGCATAGACAGAGTGAATCATGACCATCATTTTCTTCCTTCAGGTGCAGAATCAATGACAGGCACACATCTGAACCACAATAAACAGAATGAAAAACACTTACTGTGTAGAAGTCTTTGTCTTTTTTACAGACGATGACAAAGGAATGTTGAATTCATCATCGTCATCATCATCAGAAATTATTTCCTGGATGGTGAAAGAGAAACGTTGATTGAAAAGAAGGTCAAATTTGTTTTACCTGTATAAGAACTGGCACTTTTCGTTGTGTTTGCAAAGAAAGCACCTCACTTGCCCCTTCCTCCGCCAAAAAAAACCTAGAAATCTGTAGGCATCAAATGAATGATGGGCCATTTCCACAATACCGCGTGCCTCTGTTTCAAAACGAGTCCTAGCTTGTACAAAATCTTTCATATGAAAATAAGTTTGATCTACACGAAAATTAACCTGTAGGTAGAACACATTTTCATAAGAATGGTTTCGCATGAAACAGATCTACTTGCCTATTTTTTTTCTTACCACATATGTGTGATAAAAGGTAGAACATTTTTATTACCTGTTCCTTGCTGGGTTGACGTCTTTTCTTGGATGCTGAACTGAATGCTAAAAGATCACAATTTATTGTTAAAAAAAACAGAATATTATACCGGTAGTTATGATTTACTAAAAATAATATGTACCCCAAAAAATTGAACATCATTGTTAGCAACATTGACTTTCATATAGCTTGCAGTGCAGGCGTTTTTCATGTGGAACGCAAGTTATTGGTATTAGCTTGTGATCAAGTAGATTTGCCACCATTTTATCTCAGGAAAAAAAGAGGGCAGGGAGGGGTGGGAGTGGAAGGAGGGAAAGAAACACGGGGAAAGGCTGTGAAAACAAGAAACACCCTTTCATTAGTTGTGTTTTACTAATCTCCCAGAAAAGATCAACCAGCCAAGCCAAAAATTGAAAATTCACTTCAGATGAGAAACAAGAACACATGTAGAGTCCACAGGCTGCCAAACATCGGCAAGAATAAAAGCATGTAATGTAGTGCATAAATGTCTGAAAAGACTTCTAGTAACGCAAGGTTTTTTTCGAAGTGAAGTTTGGAAATGTTCGCAAGCCATTCTTCATCAGAAAATTTCTCCAAGCTATCAAAACAACACGATTGCTTTGGAGTGGCACTAACTGAAAATTGCCATTGCTGCAAGATTCCCTGCAATTTTTAAATTATGTAGACCTGCAGCCTACTATGGCTGGAAATTCACAACTTACCGATACATCTTTGACAAGTATACCAATGACTAAAAGCAGCAAAAGTACCCTCAAAACGCTGAAGAAAGCAAGTCCATCATGGAAAAAATTTCAATCAGTTTGTGCCAATCCAGTAGCAAACAAGAAGCAGTTGAGCAAAGTTTCTCCTGCTAAATCATTTGCCCAACTTAACGATGGTGTCAAATGGTAAATTTGATTCCATCAGAAAATGTGACTTCAGAAGTTCTCAAGATTCACAAACGAAAATTAAAGACATTGACGCTGAAAAATGGTGAGGTATCCAAGCAACTTTAAAGCACCAGGAAATTGTACTTGATCTCCAAAGTCATATCAGAGGAGTTTAATGAGTACTTGAAATCAGGTGGTATGTTGGAAGTGTGAAATCCAGACAAGCTGGCTGACTTTTCAAACAAGTTATTTTTGAAAGAGATGAGAATTCACACTGCTCAGTCTGGGTTTACTGTACAGTAGATGCCAGTAGTCTCTCACTTGAAGACTTCATAACAGAGAGTGGACCACACATTAATCCCTTGCACTAACAATGGTTGCTCACGTATTAAAGAAACGCCAAAACATCTGCAGTAAATTCCAATTTTTTCCTTCCAATTTTAATTCTTTGGGTAACTGGGGGTCTCTATGACTCCAATATATTGATTTAGAGTTTATTGACAGGCTTCATACTATTAGCTCCACACTGCACCAATCACAGGCTCCGTTCATGGACGAACAGCATTTCTCAAACAAAGAATGACTGTTGGCAGACATATTTTTCCACAGCATTTCTCAAACAAAGAATGACTGTTAGCAGACATATTTTTCCTCCTTTTACACCTTAGCAGACTAATGGTCCACCAATTGGGTGCGACTAAGCAGACTAATGGATCCTGCATTAGGCATGAGGATCAAGGCAACAGCTAACTCAAAACATAATGAAAGCAGTGCTGGTCATTTACTTACAATCCATGATACTCCTTGAAGTATTGGCAGCTGCTTGCACTGCCCCCCTTCCTCGGCCACGCCCACCTCTACCTCTTCCCCTGCCTCTTCCTCTGCCTTCACCTGTACCTCTTGTGGATGTGTTCGCAGCACCAGCCTGGCCTCGTTTCCCTAAGAAACGAAGTTGCCATCTGATGAAGAATATTTTTATACATGCGCAGAGTGGGCCAGCTGTCCTGGATGGCATTTACTGGATCCTACAAGCTCCATTTCTTACTCTAGGGAACTAAAGAATGTAACTTAGCAAGGGGATTAACTTAGCCTGACTAACAAGTCAAGTGAACATTGTCCAGATGGATCATGTGCACTAAAGGCATCCTTGGTCGAGTGTTGATTGATACCTCGATCGACACTCAACTGACATCTCAATCAACACACTTGAATGACCTTTGCATTGATACTTGGTCAATGCTTGATCAACAGCATAGTCAACAGTCGACCAGTTGAAAGTCGACTAATGTTCACAGAGACGCCATCAAGTGTTGATCGATACAGTTTGATTGATACAAGTTGGTTTGACACTCTGCCAACTATCAGCCGACTGTTGACCAAGTGTCAATCGAGATATCGATGGAAATGTCAAAGGAGTTTTGTTCGATGGTCGCTCGAGGGTATCAATAATGACACTCAACTGCAGATGCCCTTAGTATACACAATTTCCATCTATAGATTAGCATTGGGTTATTACATAATTTAATATGAAGTTCAAAAAGGAGGTTATCATTTTTTTACCTCTGCTGATACTTGGCTTAGCTGTTCCATCCTCATCGTCACTCCCACTCATATCAACATTGTTATTTTCATTATTTAGTTGACTGGCACGTGATTCTTCCAGGACCTAATATTTAACAATGACACAACTTTCATTTTAGCTTCTCCTCAGTTTCTCTTTTGATAATGATTTCAACTGATTTAGAAATCATTACCAGAACTGTAGTTATCAGTAACTTGTAACATGATAATAATAATTTATTATAATAAATGTTAAGTTTCAAAAGTAATAATAATTAACAAATAAAGAAGCCTAAGCCGTGTATTACACTGTGATAAAACACGACGGGCATTTGAGAACACGAGGGAAATGTAGAAAACACGAGCCGCAGGCGAGTGTTTTCTACATTTATCGAGTGTTCTCAAATGATCGGAGTGTTTTATCACAGTGTAATACACAGCTTAGGCTTCTTCATTTGCTTTAAAATATAGATTTTATGCGCACAAAACAATAAAACACGCATTTTCTATGTTTTATACTCTGATAAAACATAGGTTTTTGACCAATCAGAGCGCGCGCAGGGTCCTATCTATATTTTAAATGGTTATAATTACTTTTGAAAGCTTATAAATGGCTGTATGTTATTGGAATCCTTTTATTATTATTATTCATGATGCTGCAACTAATCATATGGTAGATTGAGCATACATCAGACAGCTGATTGGTCTGCTTCCTGTGTGGTACAATAAAAATGCCCAAAACTTCTGATCAGTGTCCACCTTTTTCAGATTCACACTGAGAATTGAACCAACCTTTCTTATATCTTCTGCGTTGTTGTCTTCATTTTCCTCTTCTTTCTGTCGTATTTCTTCTGTATGTTTTAGTACTTCTCTCTCAATGTCGCCCTCATGAATATTTTGACGTTTCTTCAAATGTTCCTGTGCTTGATTTAACTGCCAACTAACCAATGTGGAAATAGCTTCTTTTTCATCTTTCTCAACAAATTCACGCAGAGCCTGAGCCATTGTCCCCTCTGTTAAAATGCGTAACTCCAAAGCCTAAAATGCAACTGAACTAGTGAGATGATCTTAGATAGTACCTCAAAGACCGATGAAATTAATTGGCTGTTTTAGAATGTGCTACAGAGTCTGTGGGAATAATTGCGAAGTTTCTTTTGTCACAAATTTACTAGTTTTACATGTAACTAACGACATTTCTTGAATTGAGCCACGGGTGATTCTAGAAGATATGCAGTCAGAGTAGTGTTCTTTGCACTAAAAAGGGAGAACTGACGTTACCCGAAATATATCTGGTATCCCTGGTCAAAACGAGTGTGACATCACTTGAAAAATTAAAAATGCATGGATCTAAATTTGAGAGCAGCGTTTATCGCACTAGTGATGCCAGAACACATGCGTCTAACATGTTGTGTTCTACCACAAGGAAAAGCACTCAACGTTCATGTGTAATCCCATATGAAATGTTATATCTCTCACCTACCACATAGTTGGCACTGACACAAACTAATCTGTAGATGCATTGCAAACAAATTTCTTTTGTTCTTAATAGAATAGCACGACAATGATAGCAAGAGATTTGCACTAACATATACAGTAGTATAGTAAATGGTTTGAACCCAGGAGTATCAGTAGTTCATATAGTGTGATCGTCCGGGTGAGTGTAGTTCTAAGAAGAACTGTTGTTGGTGACTGACGTTTTGACAACCTGAGCGGAAGTCATCTTCAGAGTCAAGTGAATAGCGTTTGTCAGTCAATGATGTTATAATTTTGGTCCGTTGAAAGTGATTGGTCACTTTAGCCATGATGGTATTCGCTGAAAGACTCGTGTAAAGTTTGTCATCAGTCATTGGTCAGTTTCGACCCGCTTTTTTTAGTCAAATTGCTAGCGTTGAGGTCCGTGACTGTATAGTTAGTCAAATTAAGTCGGTCTGTTAGAAGTCTGTTTGTCGGTTTCGTTTGCGTCGTGGATAAGTCGTTTGTAAGGCGCCGGTAGCTGTTGACATCTGTTAAGAGGCGTTTGTTCTAAGTTAGTGTACCAGCTTTCAAGAGTCAATCATTGAAAATCGTGCCTACTGTAGGTTAAGCTCGTTTGTGTTCAGTCAGTCTCTTAACACTCTGAGGCCGAAAGAAACACATGAAAAACGACACTTTGAGACTCATCCCAAAAGCTTCCGAGATTTCGAGATCAGATCCAAAATTTCCGAGATCCAAGATTTTCAGGGTACCATTTGCCACCCCTGTAAGTATGCCCCATTTTGCGTAGTTTAAACAGGTGCCTTCCACACCCCATCCCCCTACTGCAAGGCTAATTCATTAATTGAAATTAATTAAACAAGCAATAAAGTTTACACCTTATTGTGTTAGTGCTTTAGTGCTTTAGTGCTTTAGTGCATTAGTGAATAGCAGCCCCCTAAACCATCCCAATAGTGCACTCTGCATTAAAAATGATACTGTCAACCCATCTACAGCCCATGTAGATCTACATTTTGTAGACAGCAAAGGGATTGACAAATCACCGCAGACATAACGGAAAAATAAAATAAAATGTAACTTAATCAGAAGAAGAGAGGAGACTTGTCCTAAACACTCAGTTGGTCTATCACTTTCCACTTATGGGATATTCAACTATAGCTCGCAAAATAGAATTATGACTCGAAGATTATATTCACTCATTCAGTACGCATGACATAACTACACTTTTGATGGAAAGAAACAAACAAAATTTTATTTTACATACATTTTCCTTTGACGTCAGATGTTCCTTGATCAGATCTTCCATTCTTATTGTGTCCAGTACCTCAGGACGAATGTGAGGGACTGTAAGGTCTTCTCCAGCCTTTTTATCTGTTGTGACAAAATACGCATAAAACACTAATTTGAACTTGATCACACTATCACCTTTTGCATTTTGCGTGTCGGTTAAGCTGGCATAATTAGCTATTTGTACACTGAAGAACAAAATAATTAAAGTGAGCTGTAACCTTTTTTCGCTTGTTTTGTTCCCCTGTAAAAGAGTAAAATATCCTTTGGATTGGCCACTCTGTCAACAAACTGTTGTCCAAATCTTCGGATGTTAAATGCCGTGAATCCATCACTGTAATCCACCTGGAACCAACATTAATTAGCAAGAAATCACACTTTTTATCTCATGAATTTCATGTCTGTATTGGCCTCATCAGCCATGCACATTCAGTCTAACCAACAGTGAAGAGAGTAAAGAAGATGATGCTGCTGATCTTTGTCACTGAAAATGGGTTTAGAAGAAATGTGACTTTGCTAATTATACTGTAAATGCTTGAAAATTTGAAAGAGTATAAAATTGTTTTAGGGACATCTGAGAGGAATGAGGTTAACTATGCAGTACATTAGCGGCAACTATTTACAGAGCATTCACTTCCAAATGACCTCTTAAATTACATGTAAAACTACAGTAGTTCTGCTTTACGGAGCAAAAAGCAATTGCACACATTAACAACGTACCCGTATCCTAATGAGGGGCTTGTCAGGTTGTCGAGGATTACCAGTATGCTCACGTTTAGCCTTCTCAATCAACTGCTCCACCTAGATGATACAGTACACAAAGCAATACAGTAGAACCATGAGCTTAATAATAATAATATTTGAATATTTATCCAGGATAACCCTTCAGTACAAAGTAATGTTATCAATGTTATCTTCTTGAATATACTTTGTCAGTCATCTCAAGTCCCCATCATCTCAAACTACTTTTTGTTTTCCTTTAGAGTTGAGATAGTGGCATTCAACTGCACTCACAATTTGTTGAGCTCAGAATAGAAGAACAAGATACGGCAAACTGAAAGGGTAACCTGACTTAATGCTGGCGTAGGAGAACCTTCAAGGGACTAGTACCACATCCAAAGGCAGCAGCAATACTCTTGGCAGGCCTTCTGACAGGGTGCGATAAAAAACAGAAATTACACGATATTTTCGGGGCAGATTACACAATAAGAATGGGCTATTATGCGATAAATTATGCAAATTGTGCGGTTTTTTCCTCAGCTATTTTGAGCATATTTTACTAGGTTTTAGAGGAAGAAAACAACTTTGGGGCTGCTCCAAAGACAAATTGAACATCAAGGGACAAAAATTAAACATCTACGGATAAATTGCAATAAATCGAAGGTGACAGACGTTTTTTGGGGGCTTTTTTTAAGGTAAATTATCTTAAAAAAGGTGTGTTTTTGCGGGACTTTTTAAGAAAATTGTTTATTTATGGTTGATTTTGGCCGAATGTGAGATCTTTTGTGAATTATGTGATTTTTTGCGAATTGTGCGATCGGATGCGATCTGAGGTCGATTGTGCGAAATTGCACCATCGCGTAATATCAGAAGGCCTGTCTTAGACAATAATTATTGTGTTTAATATGTGCTGAGAATCCTGAACCTGCTCTAAGCTTGTTGTGAGAACTTATCATCTACCTTATCCACCAGGAAGGCCATCACAACTTCTTCCTGAGTAGGGTCAATGTCGGTGTCCTTTAGAACCACATCTTCCATATAAAAAGGGCGTACAGTCTTTAGTTTAACTTTGGTCATTCTGAAGTCTTTGTTCTCTCTTATTTCAAGAACTCCTACATGTCTGGGAACACAAAAAAAGTCATAAATTAAGGCATTTTTACTTTCACTTTACTTTTTATAACTGTTACAGTAATAAGAGGGTGATTAAGTCATTTTACATTATGATATATGGGTTATTGACCAAGTGAACCAAGTGACCAAGTGCGAGGTCAAGATGGCTGGATATTGGCCGAGACCTTTTTTTTGCATGTTTATGGACCGAGACGGAGTCAAGGTCCATAAACACGCAAGAAAATGAACACAGCCAATATCCAGCCATCTTGGCCAAACAAGCTTGGTCAATAAAGGATTTATTATATGGCTTTCTTGCGGGACAAGGCGGGTAGTCCCGAGCGGGCAAGATAGCTCCATCTTGCCCGCTCAGCTAGCCAATCACAGCACAGGATTTGATTCATCTTGCCTGCTCACAGAGCTAGCCATATAATAAATACAATAACAAAATGGTAGCACAACAACATGATATTAATGGAGGTGTGGTGCCCTCTTGGTTAATTTGGTGGGCCGCTTGGCTCGTACTGTATGCAGACTTTACTATGACAGCAATGATGGGTACAATGATGATGATGAAAAAGATAATCATGGTGACCGATTTTTCTAACTACTGCTACACACGTAGCCATTATGCATATAGTTACGACAACAAAAATTAGTTTTGTATAATACAAAAAATTGCATTTTCCAAGGATTCTCTACTCACTTAGCTTTTGCTTCTCCTTCTGAAAGAGAAGTGGCAACACTTGAGCCTGGCTGACTGATGTAAAATGAAAGATTCGGGTCTTCAGTATTCGTGGGGTCTATAATACACTCGTGTTCATGTCCCCATATTATAAGATCAAGAAAATCACTTAGGAACTTCTCTGGAATGTAGTTCGTTGAACCATGCTTTGACCTGACAAATATAATAACAAAAAAAACAAATGACACAATGACCACAAAAATTATCATCATTCACATCATTTCTTGGGATAATATCTCTCCCTTGAATAATATGACTCTCGTTGGATTCAGAATAATCAGGCTTAACTTAGCAGACCCTCTTTTAATTAAACCCTACTAAGAGCAAAAAATAAAATCAACTGCCATTCAAACAGGGCTCGAAAAAAGTGCTGTCTGGTTGTTCAGGACAAGTAGATTTTCCTGCTGGGCAAGTTATTTTCCATTCTCACTTGCCTGATGCCCAGACAAGTCATCTGCCAACTAAATGAGAAAAAAAGTATTGTTACTAAGACTTGCCTAGGGAAAGCAAAATTTGAGAGCTGCTTGTCTGAAGCACAAGCTGGAATTCAAGATTTTTTTCAAGTCCTGAACATTAGAGTATTATAGTGATTGTTTCACTTTAACATTGATTAATCTCACTAACATCAAGATCTGACAATACCTGTTCTGATGTAGAACAAAGGCATTAAACCAAGATTCAGGATCTTCCTTGGGCCTGAGCATCTTGACACTTTGACTCAGAAAGGTTCTATGAAGGCGTTCATCTCTGATGGATCCTAAACCATACAGAGCTAACTTAGTTCCACCCTTCTGCATCAAGATAGGTGACACAGTGATGTTGTCGATTGATGGAGCTCTACCAAAGTAATTAACAAACCCAGACACACTGAGCAGGTCAAGGGCACAAAGATTCCCGTCCTAAGCAAGAAAGAAAGAAAATAAATGTTATGTCTTGCTAGTCCTCTCAACAAATGAAATAATTCTCTGAAACAAATTTTCAGCCTACATGTAGTTATCAATGTCTGTTAGGCTGCATGAAACTACCACTTTCCACCAGAACCAGGAGAGACCAGACCATATTCCTTATTGAAAAGATCTATGGGTTGAAAATTTTTCAATCAATACCCTTGATGGATCCTCAATCAACACTTTATTGACATCCAATCAACACTCGACATGTTGGTCGAAAGTCAACTAATTCTCACAAACACGCCATCCAGTGTTGATTGAGTTAGTTGACACTGTGCCAACCATTGACTAACTGCTGATCGAGTGTCGATTGAGTGTTGATAAAGATGTAGATTGAGTGTTGATCGAGTGTTGAACATGTGTTAATCGAGTGTCAATCAAGTGTCAATCTAGTGTCAACTGAGCATCAATCGAGATGTTTACCGAGATGTCGATGGATTGTTGGTCGAGGGTCAATTGAGATGCTGATTGATCAATCTATGGATTGATTGAGGGAGGGTATTGATCATTTGACACTCAACTGCAGAAGCTTTTAGTATACATGATCCCAATAATAAAGATGATGTCCTTAGGGCTTATGTGCCAATTACAATTACTGTACTGAGTTGAAATTTCTATAAGCAGTGTTAATAGAAAATCGAACTTGTGGGTACATGCATTGTATTTGTTCTTAGGGACATGTTTTCATGATTAATTCTCACCCCAGCAGGATCATCATGATTGCCATGAATGGAGAACACTGGGATGGATATGTTGTAGTTGGGATCCTCATAATTTACCACAGGAAACCTGAGAAATAAAGATATAAAATATCCAATACAATACCAAGTCTTTATATTTGGCTGTTCATGGTAGATTATCCCAGTTTCTGTAGCATGAAGCGACTAGGAGTATTTCTACTTCCCCCTGGATGGGATACTAGTCCATGCAGGGTTACTCCCAGTATTAAATTTGCCAGTACCTATTTATATGAGAGTGGAGAAATGCACTGACCCAAGAACACACCAAGAACTCACACAATGTTCTGGGCCAGAGCTAGAACCCGGACCCCTCGATCCAGAGATGAGTGCTAACCATGAGGCCACTGCACCTCCCTGCTATTCACAAGCAGTCTGTTAATCTTTTGCACTTGTAATTAATAGCAAAAATTATCTCAGTTTTAAAATCTAAGTAACTTCTTCTAATTAAAATCTGCATTTCACTTCGGGGAAAGTTCATTCCAGTTAGACAGTGAAGTAAGATGGGAGCCAGAATGAAGGAGTGAAAGTAAAGTGGTAGGAAGTCTTAATGAGGTGGGAGAGGTAATGACCTGAAGAGTGATTAAAAAAGTGGCAGGAAGTGGGAGAGAGTGAGCCACTAATGATAGAGCCAAAACTGGCATAAAATGTCCCAGAAAACATGGTATTGCCACCCCACCCTAGCTTACTATATCAGGAAATTAAAGTCTTCCTTGGTTTCTTTCACAGATTTTCTTATAACTTTTAGTCTGACCTGGAATTGGAAAAGTTCACAGACTGATCACTGAGAAATTCTAGCTGGCAAGGCTTGTCACCCAGGCAATATTTTCTGAACAATGCCATGGTGCCATGCAAAGTTTTCCGAGATGGTTTGTTTTCATGAAAAAGGTCTCCTCCAAGTAAAATAAAATCCACCTATTGATAAGAAAAGAAAACACAAATGAAATGATCTTATTTCAATTTCTCCTTACAGTATTATCTCACTGTCCTAATGGTAAGTGATAAATTTATCTATATTATAGGAGAAAACTAGTTTGGGCATACTTTCCTAATGCACAATCAGTTTTGTAAACTGGGATACTTTGGCATAAGTAATTGTGTCCTGCATATGTTTCTACCCTTTACACCACCTGGGGACAGGAGAGTTTGAAACTTTTTGCCGAGATCCCCAGCGATTTGCATTTAGAGTGCATGCTATGATTATCAGTTGAGTAGCTACTAATGAAGGAGCTTTGGTAACAAAGTTTTGGCCTTAAAATCACGGTGTTGTCACTGGCAACTTTCCTTGTTTCCATGGTAACAATATCAACAGTTGGCACCGCCTGTAATTTCACACCCTTTGCTGCTATGACATCAAAGGCTGACAAGTTGCCACTGGAAACGGAGCCTGTTGCTCATGACAACAACACAATTTAACACCTGGTCATGCCTTACTAAACTTACATATCAGAGAAATAAAATTGAATTTATACAGTGTTACTGAATGATCAGGCAAGCCTATATTATGAAGACTTACGTTTTTCTCTTTAGCTATTTGGAGTATTTCCTCGAATGTTACCAGTGAATCATTCCCTCGGACCTGATCTTTTTCCATATACCCAAGATGGCAGTCTGATGCTAAAAATGGATGCAATGGCTTGTGGTTATTAGCGCATAATTATTGTTTCAATTTCACAAATTATGATAGATTAATATTTGCACGCTTCACTGATATTAAGTGTGCGCTGCAGAAGTTTAAAACCAAAGTCTGAACAGAGGTGCTTGGCGGAGAAAAACTTAGATATACACACCGACAAGAATGGAAATCGTGTTTGCAGCCTCGTTCTCTCCTTGCCTGCCAATAAAGCAAAACACGAAAGTAAACTTAAGAAATTTGGGCGAATAAAATTAAGAATACCAAAAATACTGCAAAAGTGCATATACTCGACCGCCATCTTGAATTCCCGCTATTTTGTGGAAGTCCGCTGACTCTCCGCTGACTAGGATTTGTTGCCTTCTTCGGTTTGTCCTCGTTTTTTCTTGTTTTGGGATGTTTTAGCATCGTTGAATTACTTATGAATATCTAATAAGTTTTCCAAAGGTTAAGAAAGGATTTTTGGACACTTACACGGATAAATCTTTAATATTTCGCTTCATCTCATGAAATCCTGTCTACTACTGGAAACACGTCAAGACTTCGGAAGGCGTCGCCATTAGTTCGGATTGTTTCGTCACCGTTGCCATTGGCTAACAACATTGAACAAACTTCGTTGGGGGCCCCCTAAACGGCACATGCCTGCAGTAGCGAGCGCCATTGTGAATTTTGAGTGTCACTTGCCTTTGGCTCTTTTTCCGTTGCTTAAAACGGCTGTTGTCGTACTTTGAACTATTTGATCGGTGGTCTGGCATCCTCTAGAGGAACTCCTGAAGCGAAAACCAAATAATTTAGCCCTAAATGACCGGAGAAACGTGCAGTTTCAGGACCATTCCCACAAATCATTTTACGGCGTAAGGTGGCTTGAAAGCAACTCTCCATGTTGAATATAAGCTGACGACGGAGATGTAATGGTCCGGTGATCCTTCGGGTTCATCTACATCAGAAATTTTACAATCATGAGCGGTAGACCTAGAACGACGTCGCTTGCCGAATCTAAATCACATCCGCCGAATTTCGGAGGAGTAAAAATAAGTCGTGAGTATGCACTTTACATAACATAACCTAATATTCAAGGTGTTTGGGGGTATAAAACCGCCAGTATTCCAACCTGAAAAGTGTAATAAAATTCTTTGGGGCCCATTTTTAGTTTAACTTTTCGTATTGTAGGCGATAAAGATGGAAGCAAAGTCACAACAGTCGTAGCAACAACAGGTTCATTGCCTGATCGGACGCAAGAGATCAGTTATACTGACACGAAAGTTATTGGGAATGGCTCTTTTGGAGTTGTGTATCAAGCAAGGATGTGCGATTCCACAGAGCTTGTTGCGATAAAGAAAGTATTACAAGACAAACGATTTAAGGTAAATATAGTTTCGTTTGCTGCCTTGTCGCCGCATGACATATATACCCGGATATTTTCTACGTATTCGCCGTCATAAAAATTAAAATGCCGAAAATTTACCTCAGTAATGGCAACAATTTTTTTTTCGTTTTAGAATCGAGAGTTGCAAATCATGAGAAAATTAGACCACTGTAATATCGTCAGATTACGTTGGTTCTTTTATTCCAGTGGAGAGAAGGTTAGTAACTTTTTTTTAATATTGTGCAAGACTTTGTTTTCGGGCGAGATATCCAAGCTTAAAGTTAAATATCTTGATGCACCATTAAAATGAAGCCGGGTTGCTGCCGGTTATGTCGTGTTGTTTGCCGTACGTTGGACTTGAATTTAGCCGCCTACGTGGGAGTAAGGACACTGATTGCTTTAATTCACTAAAACTAGCATTCTATTCACAGTAGTTTTAACATATTAGAAATCTGGACAACGGACGATATCATTGTGAAAAACGACACGAAGGCAAGATCGAACAAAGCGTCATTTGAAATTTTTTCTTTTTTTTTTAAATTTATCCTCCTTCGAGGCGAAAACAAGTTTGCTTTTTTCTAAACCACGCTTCTTTTGCCATAAAGGCACGGAAAACTTTCAATTTTTCTCTGGTGCGTAATTTCATCTTTTAGATTTCTTTTTACTTCATATTTTGTCGAATAATCTATTGACATTTGTATCATACTCTCTAATTTTTCTCAGCCGAACATTGTTGTTTAGCTATTTTTTTTTCGTAAGCGTGATCTTGAACAATGATTTGGCAGAAAAATACCATCGCCTCCACAACTGTGAAGGTGCCACCAGTTGCCTGTTTATAACTTTGTCACGGACGCCACGGACGGGTTTGCAATTATATTTCCTGTACAGCAACTGTTTGATTGAATTTTCATTTAAGGGTTTATGAAAGATGTCCTTTGCATCAGGTCTGTAGTGTTCGCTCATGTTAATTTTAATATTTCACGGTCTGTTCGCTGTTCAGTACAGACATTTGATCGTAAATTTTTGTAAAGAAGTCTTAAGAAAATGTAGTTATTTACGTTTCCAAATTGAAACTGAAGGAAATTCAGAGGGAGATAGAAAAAAAAACCCTTCAAATTTGGTTTTAAATTTAACTTTATATTCAAAATGTTAGCATTGTCTGATGTCACGTTTTTCCAAGCCAAATTTCACTGTTTTCGTATCACTTCCCTCAAACAGGAAAAGCTTTTTCTGTTCAGTAGCCTTATACACATTTATGTTGATAACATTCTATAAGCTTAGCTTAGAAGTGCTCAGCTTAAAATGCATTTAAATGAATTTTTTATTCGCTGCATTACCAATTTGGTATGCCAGCGTAAATTTGAATGTTTGTGGGCCATCAATATAATTTTGTCTATGGGGTATACCTGTAAAGTTTAATCCAGTGATAAAATTATTGTCCCTTTTATTTACTGTGTTCAGGGAAATTTGTTCAAGAATGTACCTGACTACCTGTTAACATGGGAATGAGAAGAAACAGCATAATGACCTTGACGTTTATGTCGTAACAAGTTAAATACATCGTTAGATTCTCAACGATCCTTTGATTGGGTATTTTTAACAAACAATTCTGAACGTTCTTTCAGAGTTTAGGATAATTTACTCACTTTTGAAACACATGTAGGAAAAAAAAATGATTCCTTATATTATTTGACAGCTTCATGTAATCTATCATCAAGGAGAACACCATAACAAGTGTAGTCAGTCTGTACCAGCTAAACATACTGTTGCTTGCTGTGTGTCATGTCTTGGCATGATTACATGAACACTGTTAGACAACGGTAGATAGTTTCTCCTCTATATGCATCTTTCAGCTCACTAATACTTCTGTGTATTTCATGAAGGCCCTTGCTATCACTTCAGAGGTATTTGTTAAATTTGTTGCTGCATTTGAAAAACCTTGTTTGGTCTAAGTCAGGTACCTTAGCCCTAATTAGCCCTGATACCATCTCTATTGTAGCAAGTGTCAGGTGCCATTAATTCTGGGGTTCTAGTCAGCTACTCATCATTTTTTTTTAGAGAGGGAAAGATAGAGTAGAGAGAAGAGAGAGTTAGCTACACACCCCCACACCTCTTTCAGAGGTTTCCAGAACCATGGCCCGTTTTCGTTATCTCTTAGGCTGTGAAGACGTTTTCCACTTACCTTTGAGACTTTGCCTTTAGCCCTAATGCAAGGCAATGGCACTCGTGCGCAGAATACCATGACTGATTGCAAGTTTGCCACTCTCTGTGCAGGAAATTTCCAGTAAAAATAAGTTCAGTACAACCAGTTTCATCTGATATTATTATAATGCAAATTGCATTTATTTTCTGTGGTGTCAATATTTAACAACAAGGATAATTTTCCATTACAGTTAATTTAACAGGTTACTTGGGTTATCTCTGAATAAAATGTAATACTTTTGTTTCCACTGTTATTGTATCTAAATAGCCATGTTCCACGCCTCAACACAGTGAAATAATATTCTTAATGCTACATTAAACAGTTAACCCTGTGGGATATTCTTGAACTTTTAAGTGTTGTCACATTTTTCTTGTTGTTTTGATTTGTACCTGTAGTGTGTTGATTTAATCAAACCACTCATGTTTCCAGCAGTGTGGATTTACCTCCATAACTCTACTTTATATTACTTTGTTTTGTTTTTTTTGCTTTTGTTTTTGCTGAAAGTAACTGTTTTGCATCAAAGATCAAGATATTTTTGTGTAAAATGCATCATTTCATTTAACAGATGAAGATACACTGACGTTGATGGAAGCATTATTGATTAGAAGTTGTCTTATTAAGCAATTTGTTGTGGTTGACCAGATTTCTATCCTTATCAGCTGGAAAAGTGTGAAAGTTGTGAAACTTTCCACCTGCAAACAGCTTTTAGCCACGTGTAGTTCTTAAACATTTGCAAATGATAATCTGAGTGTCACTTTTTAGGGGTACCACATCCAACTGATGTCAAGAATAATCTGTACATAAAGGCCCATCCACACTATGGTGGGGGAATTTAAAAATGGAGGTTTATTCTGAAATGCATCATATGCCGGGGGGGGGGGGGGGGGGGAATTTACAAATACAACCACCAGTCATTTTGGATTTGTGTTTGAGGAAACCTTGGTCAGGGAGATCACATGATTGTCATGACACCATGTTTTTCGAAAAGCTCCATTTTCAAAATATTTTCTGTTCACTCAAAAACGAAAATCCAGCGTTTTCGATTCCTCGGGTTTGAAGAGCATTTTTGAAAAGCTCCATTCTTGTTCTGGTTGGTGTGGATAGTAGACCTAACCATAGAAATATAGCTGCCTTTTCTAATTTCTCCAGCATAGTGTGGATGGCCCCGACCCTGTGGAATGCCCTCCCAGATGAGTTGAGAGCTTTAGACAGTCTAAAAACGTTTATGGCACGGCTAAAAACTCATTATTTTAAATTAGCTTTTAGCCTTTAACTTATAGGATTTTTTTTAACATAGGTTTTTACATGCATATAATTATATACCTACATATCATTCATTCTTTTTATTGTAATATTATAAGCACTGTAATGTAAAGCGCATTAGATCATACACCTGTGTATTTTGCGCTATATAAATAATAAAGTTATGTTATGTTATGCTACCTAAATTCGTAAAGTCACTTTGTATTTGCCAAATACGTGGCATTTAGTACAAAGTGTAGTTGTAACTATTTGAAGACATTTCAATATTTATGTGAACCGCTTTATCAAATTTAATGAATGAATATGCATTGTTTTTCTTTGATTTACTTTTCAGAAAGAAGAAATCTATTTAAATTTGGTTCTTGATTTTGTTCCGGAGACTGTTTATAGAGTAGCTAGGCACTACAGTAAAGCAAAGCAAACCATTCCCATATTGTATATTAAGGTAGGCTGGGTAAAATTGAATAAAGTTATATAATTTGTGTTTTTTTTCTTAATAAGTAATAATTTTAATTACAAAGTACAATTAACACATACATTTCTTACAATGCAGGTCACATTACGATGCTCACCTAAACAATACTTACAAAGCAATACTTACGTCACTCACAATGCGGGTTACTGCCTTCATAAGTAACCCGTAATTTGGGGTTTTATTCTGCCAGTTCAGCATTGGAAAATTTTATTTTCAGAACTAATTACTAAGATAAGTGAGGTTTTAATTTAAAGCTCTGCATCATTTGAGTAGAAATTTGTTCTGGTAAATGATCAAATTTTCTAGTTGATTTCAAGTATTGTAAAAGTCATGAATTGCAAGTTGATTTCAAGTATTGTAAAAGTCATGAATTGCAAACATTCAGTTTGTAAGGTAAATAAGTTAAGGCTTGATGGATACTACCATTTGCGTTCAACCGTGAAGCGTGAACGTTTTTTCGCGTATGTTTATTTTTCAAACGAGACAGTTTCCCAGACAACTTTATCGACTGGACCGATGAAAATGTTTCGTTTGGAGCACGAAACTATGAATGTTTGTCAAAGAAACGTGGCATGTTTTGGTCACATGGAGTGCAGGTTTGACAAAATTAACGACTTTTTTCAGGGTTTTAGAAGCTTGGTGTCATTGCGACTTCAGAAAGATGGAGGCGCTAAAGGTAAACAAATTTGGACGAACCTCTCGCACTGGAACACAGGCGGCTCGCTGTGAGGAGTTATTATTATTTTTTTAATCTTTTTTAATCATATGAGTCATGTTTCGCGTAATGAAACTCAGTCGTTATGTAATAGTAGATGACGGCGGTAACTATGTCGCGTTTCACAAGCTAAATGGCATGTTTCGCGTAATGAAACTCAGTCGTTATGTAATAGTAGATGACGGCGGTAACTATGTCGCGTTTCACAAGCTAAACGGTGGGATAAAGATTAAAAAAATAATAATAACTCCTCACAACGACAGCTTGAGCTGCCTGTGTTCCAGTGCGATAGGTTCGTCCAAATTTGTTTACTTTTAGCGCCTCCATCTTTCTGAAGTCGCAATGACACCAAGCTTCCAAAACCCTGAAAAATGTTGTTAATTTTGTCAAACCTGCACTCCACGTGACCAAAACGTGTCACATTTCTTTGACAAACATTCATAGTTTCGTGCTCCAAACGAAACATTTTCATTGTTCCAGTCGATACAGTTGTCTGGGAAACTGTCTCATTTGAAAAATAAACATACGCAAAAAAACGTTCACGCTTCACGGTTGAACGCAAATGGTAGTAGAAATTTGGTATGCAACTTTCACAATTAAAACTTTATACCAGCAACGTGATCACCAAGCATGGTAGAATGTAAGAACAGTGGTGACACCTTTTAGTGAAACAAATTTGTTTGGTGATGATCTGTTGACATATGAAAAATGTTTTCTCTGAGAACTTTAACCCTGTAATTTTTTTTATCTATTTTTTATTTTATAATCAGCTCTACATGTATCAGATGTTTCGTTCCCTGGCTTACATCCACTCTGTTGGTATATGTCATCGCGACATCAAACCACAGAATTTACTTCTTGATCCAGAAACTGCTGTGCTGAAGTTATGTGATTTTGGCAGGTAGGCATGATGATGTGATAAGATGATGATCTACTACATATCATGTAATAGGCCATCATAATTTCAGTTTGGCCTCCACCGGTTGTAATTGTTTTCATTATTTTTATTTTCAAACTTTGAATTTCCAGTTATCTTTACTGCAGTTACTGGCCATTTATATCTAGACTCTAGTGATAGACGTGGCTGAGTGAATGTTATTCAATGTCTGTCTTGTTACAGTGCCAAGGTGTTGGTGAAAGGAGAGCCAAATGTTTCCTACATATGTTCAAGATATTACCGTGCACCGGAGCTCATATTTGGCGCTACTGACTACACACCTGATATTGGTTAGTAACCCACTGGAAATCCTCTTTCCTTTCCTTGTCTTGGAAACACCATGGTTAGATTTAAACATTGCAATCTTACAAGTAGTGAGAAATAGACACAGTAAAAACAATATTATAAAACATTTCAAGAAAGTTGATAATTTAAAAATGTACAAGTTGGATCTTGAATGAGTTGGACAAAATTTTATGTATCATGTACATGTATTTTATCATCAATATATATATGTTTGAGATTTGATGAAACAAATGCCCTCTTAAATGAAGGCAAAGTATTCAGCTGTTCAGTTTTTCAGTTGCATTCAGTATATATATATGATAGTGAACTTACTGATCACTTTGAATAAATTACTTTTATTTCCATGAATACCATTGCTGAATTTGTTGTTGTTTATTTAGATGTCTGGTCTGCCGGCTGTGTATTAGCAGAACTTCTTCTTGGACAGCCCATTTTTCCAGGTGCCAGCGGTGTGGATCAGCTTGTTGAGATAATTAAAGTCTTAGGTACTCCAACTAGGGAACAAATCAAGGAAATGAACCCACACTACACAGAGTTTAAATTTCCGCAAATTAAGCCTCATCCTTGGAGCAAGGTAAAAAATAAACAAAGAGACCTTCTTTGCCTTTCATGCTTGAAGTGTAAGCAGTTGAACCTGTCCATTATATCATAGAAAGTCACATATAGAACAAAATGTGTTCAGCTTTCAGGGAAACAAACCAAAAATAATTACATGTATCTCTTTCAGTGTTCTTGTGAGAATTTGATGTTATATCTGGGCTCTGCTTGTTTACCCACATTTTGATGCTTGAAATTCTATTCTTTGTCTGCTGGGTAAAGTTCTCAGTCATTTGTCCAGAGTTTATGAACAGTTAAAGTTCTTGGGCATCAATACTTTTTCCCTAGAAAATTAGCAGTCTGAGCTGATTTTATCTTAAGGTAAAGCTGTACTTTGAGAACAATTTGGTTAAAATCATTAGTCATGTCAGCTTCTGCAGTAGATTAATATTATAAAGGCAGCATTTATTAAACACCATTTAGTTGAACTTTACTTTGGGAATTTTAAGCAAGAGCAAACTTTTAATTACAGGTGTTCAGACCCAAGACTCCACCAGAAGCAATTAACCTGTGTAGTAGATTACTGGAGTATACACCGTCAACCAGGCTCATACCAGTGGAATCTTGTGCACACTGTTTCTTTGACGAACTGCGTGATCCTAATACAAAACTTCCAAATGGACGTGATCTACCCCCACTTTTTAATTTCACACCACAAGGTAATGAACCTCGATAAATACCATATTCATTAATTTCCAGTCAAAACATGTTGTGAACAAATGTGTGGGTTTCCTCTATTTCACAGCAATTAAAACTGTAGCTTTGAAACTTGTTATCATAACTGTAGAGATTTTTGAAGTCAAAAGGCCTTTACTTAACCTTTTCTTGGCTTTATCTTTGTGATATCAAGGCGTAATACATATAATTCTGATAGTTGGCAGGTTGGTTTTGTTGCTGGAAGATTATTCATGCATAATTAGGTAATTTTGGTCTGCAGTGGTAGTGTCGCGTCACACCAAATTTAGGAGCAACTTCAGAATACCCCGCAACTCACACCCTCCTTAAATCTACTGCTTCCGCGGTCCGCAGTCGGCTAGCAAGGTTATATGTATGTACTAAGTGTTAAACTGAAGTGCTACCGCGGTCCGCAGTCCCGTAGTCGATGAATAAGTATTAAGAGCCGCCCTCTATAAATATCAACTATCATCGTTTGGACGAGAAAAAATGAAATTTCTCAAACTTTCTCAGATGAATGGTCTAGATAAGTGATTCACAAAATAAAACTTTCAGTTCAATTCGATTTGTATTTTAGCGCTGGGGCGACCATCTTGTGTTTGCCGCTCTGAGAGGGCTTTCAGCGGCCATTTTAGGGCACATTTTGAACAATTTGCCATACAAATAAAACGTTATAAATCCAGATAAAAACCCATTATTCGAGACAAGCAAATGTTTCTTGTTACGTTGAGGGGCTGTTTTAGGAATTTAATCGACATCTGAATTTTTTCGAGATTTTTACATTTCTTCCCTTTCGAGTTACTCTTGAAGCGCCTTAAAAATGGCGAAATTTAAAGGAAAATATCGCCAAAAGTACATCAATTGAGATCCCAAAACTACATTCCACTTAAAGAGCAATGTCTAACGTGTAAACATATGCAATAAAAATTTGGGGCAGTTAAAACTGTAAAATGTTAAAAGAAGAAGTCTAAGGTGTGCTTTTGTCAACAAACACCGCCGTCCTAATTAGCATAATAACGTGAAAATAACGATGCACGAAGAAAATAATGATATATTCCACTTACCTCGCGACATGTCGACAACTGGATGTTCCACGATACCTTATGTTATATTATCAGTAGGTTTCAGCCGCATTTTCGATGCTTAGTAAACGAAATCACTCTGACACATTCCAACGGTTAAGCTGATTTCAACTCCACGAAGCCCGCGTCATAACATCTTTCGCCTCATAATCGCCGTTTGCAAGAAGTTTAACAATTTGCTGAGATCCTAACTGTCCCAAAAGTCTGTCAGCAGCCTTTAAATCCTCCTCTTAATCGATAATTCTCGTCAAGAACTCTTTTAAGTTCAGTTCTGTTTCGATCTGTTGCCATTATTCCACAGATTGCGTTACACATAACAAGTGCACATTTCAACTGGTAGGGATAGAGAGAGGGGTCGGGGGGGGGGGGAGAGGTAGGAAATGAAAATGTAACTGGCTTTAAAGCCATTTTACGTATTTCCGTGGCTAAACTAGTAATCAGCTTTCTCACGGAATGATTTGATTATGAGCTACTGCTTGGAAATTTGCGTCATTTTTTTGTGGTCGATGGAGGGTGGTGGGGGGGGGGGGGAGTGGCTGGACGCGAATTGCATTAAAAAGAACAAGATAGCCAGTATCAGGTCAAGAGACAATGATCTGTATATTATCTATTGCTCAGGTTAATCAGTTCATTAATGATGCCCTGTTAATTAGGGGTTTTTGGGAAACTGGTTATTTAGGTAAAAAATTAATTAACAAGATACACGAAATTTATGTCGGCGACCCGCGTCAGAGAACATAGTCATTTATCAATATAACGTGTCTTTCGCCTCGTCAAAACCATTTTCAAGTTGTTAATATTTGCTGAAATTCCTACTGATTCACAAGTCTGTTAGCAGCCTTTAAAATCCTCCTTTTAACCAAAGATTCTCATGAACTAACTCGTTTAAGATTGCACAGTGGACACAGCTTCAAGGTATGGTTAAACCATATTAATTAACGTACAGGCTGGGCCTACAGGTCGAGTTGTTGGACACTGTCGCAGCATATTTTTTTATTTGGCTTTCCTAGACCCTCAATGAGCCCTTAGCCGGCCCCATGTTCAAAATGTCCTTAGCTCATTGACTCCTGTGCCGCTCCTAACCGCCCGTGACGAGCCCTGGCCTTTGTTCCACTTCTGACGTCTCACCTTTGACTAAAATTGCATAATAATAAAAAATTTTCTGCGACTACACGTGGCTTTTCGAAGAAAAGTTTTTCTTAGGTCAGGAGACGGGCCATAAAGTCGAAGCAGTTACCGTAGCACAAGAGATGAGGTACGCAAAAGATGAGGACGGAAGTAGCCGGTTCACCTTAGATGAGTTCCTGACTCCTCAGCAGGTTGAATCCTTCTCCAGAATGGCTGCAAAGCCAAAAAACAGACGGGAGGAGATCCTCGAAGAAGACATAACAGCCGCTGAGGATGAAGCTGCGTATTCATCAACCCGAGCAGATATTCTTGAAAAGTGTCAGTTAAGTCATCCAATTGTTTATGACTCGTTCAACTTGTGTGCCTTAAACGCATCTAATGGCTTTAAAAAGCTAAGCCTCAACATGCTTCACCTGATATGCGAGTATTTTGATCTAGATGTTCGCAGCGTCCCTAGATCGCGTAAAGCGCCCTACATAGAGTTGATAAGTAGTCTTGTGCAGACATGGAGCTGTGCTCCATCACAGAACTGAACGATATTAGCGGCTGACCGGCGCATCTTTTTGACGGATCACCTACGGGTGGGACAGGGTCAGTAAAATGTATTTTCGCAGATTAGGAAAACGTGGAAAAAGCAGATATTAGCAAGAGTTATTGGAATCCACAAAGATAGAACATGTTGAAATTGAACATAAATTGTTAAGAATCCCAACTGGTGGGAGACTGGCCAGTTGGCTATTTACACAACGCGGTCGAGGAGTTGAAATCGGGACTACTGAGAACAAATATCCAGAGAGTGGTAGGGTGAAGGATTTGAACCAAGACCACTAGGCCGCGCCACCTCTTCCAATCATAGGTTTAGTTGTAAAACTTTGAAGGTGCCCGTTACATTTTTTCCTGTCATCTCTCCTGTAAGTCAAACATTGCACTTGTTTTGAGCGCGCATTGTGCCCTGTGCAGTTGGATCTCAGTATGATTTTTTCTTCACACATACGATAACACCTAGTTTTTCAGCTGGAATCCGTTAACAGTTACTGGTCAGGCATAAGCTGCTTTTTTGGTGTTCCTGGTGTTAGTACAGGATCGTAATTTTACTGTGAAAATGATTCGGTCACAACAAGAAGTCGCGTGCTTGGTAGCGTAGTTGATTAAATTGTAGGTCAGTTCCAACCCAAGCGCGCGCCTGGCGTCTAAACCATGCCTTACAGGATGCACAGACCGTGTGCCCACAAAAAAACAGAAGCCCCTTCAGTAATTTTCTGAGCATTTCCTTATGAGATGCAAAAGTGGAACGGCTAAGAAAATACAAGGAGTTTCAATAAAACGACGCTTACCGTTACCTCTTGCGCACTATTTGGCAGTGTGTTCCCTTCGCAACAGGATGGCATTTCAGGCAGCGAAAGACAAAAGTATAAGGCAGAACAAAAAAACAAGTACGGGGTTTTTATTGGAAATCTATTTGTATTTTACTTGTAGTATATTCAAACTCTTGCCAAAAACTGAAAGCTGTCAATGAGCTTGAGATATTTGTTTACCGATATCATGAGTGTGGGATGTTGGCTGCGCCTCAATCTGTTTGCACAAACACAATTTAAAGGGTGTCATGTAAGAATTTGATTTAAACGGTACAGTATTTGGGAAAATTAAATTCTGTTTATTTTTCTAGCTCCGTCTTTATCTATTTATTCAGGGTAACGAGCATGAGCTTAGAAATTACTAATAAGGAAGTGCGTTACCTAAAATCGGACCCCAAACTTTCATATCAGTTCCACCGGGCAAGAACTTCATGCTAGCCCACATATAGAGCACACTCCCATATTGTCCTATCCATATATATCCATATATGGTTATGTCCTATATGGATATGTGGGCTAGCATGAAGTTCTGACCGTTCCACCGTGATATAACTACTAAAAGTCCTGAATAAATGCTTATAGCAGTTGGCAAACATTTATTTTACCCTAAACAGCAGATCATTGTTGAGGCTCCATTACAAGAGGGGGAGGGGGGTTCTGTGTATCCCATAACCTATTAATCTCTGGCCTAAATATCCCGTACCCTGTTCATTCCAGCTTAACGATTTGCTACTCAATGTCCCGCTTCATCTGATCTAAACATCCTCTACCCCATTAATTTTTTCCCTCACTTTCGTATATTGTTAATTTTGTACCCAAATAGCGAGTATCCTGAAAACCCCTAACAGTGACTCACTGATGAACTGACAATACTGATCAAGAGGTTACTTGACCAGACACTGTGCACACCCCCCCCCCCCCCACAACCACGAAAAAAATAAATAACCTACAGAATGACTCAAATTTCCCAAACAGTAGCTCATGTTCAAATAATTCCGTGAGAAAGCTGATTACTAGTTTAGCCACTGAAATACGTAAAATGGCTTTTAAAGCCGGTTTCAGTTTCATTTGCTTTCCACCCTACCCCTGCCAGTTGAAATGTGCACTTGTTATGTGTAACGCAATCTGTGGAATAATGACAACAGATCGAAACAGAACTGAACTTAAACGAGTTCTTGACGAGAATTATCGATTAAGAGGAGGATTTAAAGGCTGCTGACAGACTTTTGGGACAGTTAAGATCTCAGCAAATTGTTAAACTTCTTGCAAACGGCGATTATGAGGCGAAAGATGTTATGACGCGGGCTTCGTGGAGTTGAAATCAGCTTAACCGTTGGAATGTGTCAGAGTGATTTCGTTTACTAAGCATCGAAAATGCGGCTGAAACCTACTGATAATATAACATGAGGTATCGTGGAACATCCAGTTGTCGACATGTCGCGAGGTAAGTGGAACATATCATTATTTTCTTCGTGCATCGTTATTTTCACTTTATTTTGCTAATAAGGACGTAGGTGTTTGTTGACAAAAGCACACCTTAGACTTCTTCTTCTAACATTTTACAGTTTTAACTGCCCCAAAATTTTATTACATATTTTTACACGTTAGACATTGCTCTTTAAGTGGAATGTAGTTTTGGGATCTCAATTGATGTACTTTTGGCGATGTTTTCCTTTAAATTTCGCCATTTTTAAGGCGCTTCAAGAGTAACTCGAAAGGGAAGAAATGTAAAAATCTCGAAAAAATTCAGATGTCGATTAAATTCCTAAAACAGCCCCTCAACGTAACAAGAAACATTTGCTTGTCTCGAATAATGGGTTTTTATCTGGATTTATAACGTTTTATTTGTATGGCAAATTGTTCAAAATGTGCCCTAAAATGGCCGCTGAAAGCCCTCTCAGAGCGGCAAACACAAGATGGTCGCCCCAGCGCTAAAATACAAATCGAATTGAACTGAAAGTTTTATTTTTGTGAATCACTTATCTAGACCATTCATCTGAGAAAGTTTGAGAAATTTCATTTTTTCTCGTCCAAACGATGATAGTTGATATTTATAGAGGGCGGCTCTTAAATTAAGTGTTAAACTGAAGTGCTACTGCGGTCCGCAGTCCCGTAGTCGATGAATAAGTATTAAACTAAGTTTTAAACTGAAGTGCTACCACGGTCCGCAGTCCCGTAGTCGATGAATGAATATTAAACTAAGTGTTAAACTGTAGTGCTACCGCGGTCCGCAGTCCCGCAGTGGATGAAAGAATGAGGTATATTTGTGGTTTTTATATATAGTTTAATATGTAAATTATGTCGAATGCGAGACTGCGGTAGCAGTAGATTTAAGGGGTCTTCTGTAGTTTAGCCCAAATTTAATATTGTGGTGATGTTATGTGACCTCTGATGACAGGGGGAACCAGTCATACCTCTTCTAGCAGCCATGCTTTACAGACTATTATGTGCTACCCTCTTTAATAAAGATTGATTGACTGATTGATGTCTCTATAATTGCCAGAGTTTTTGTTGACCATCACTCTTGCTGAAGCATCCTCACAATGTCCACCTCTCTGTACTTACAATGGCCAGTTAATTATGCCTTAAAGAGGTCTAACTGTATTTTAAGTTTATTGATAATCAAGATATAGCAGCATCGCTTAATCAAAGCAATTACATTTAATATAATATTTTACTCCTTCAGTGAGCATTTTGCTCAGAGTTGAATGTGATCTAGTTGGTCCATTTCTCTGGGTTCCTGTTGCCATTATTGGTGTGGTAATCAGCCATGTAGTACACTTCTGCACTCAATCTCCAATGATTTACAGCAAACTGTGTCTAATATAAACTTTTCTTACTCTTTCTACAGAGCTCTCAGTCAAACCTTCCCTTAATTCAACCCTCATTCCCCCTCATGTGCAGAGGAATTCTGGAGGGGCTGGTACTAGTGGCTCAGGAACCTCAACAAGTACAGGCCCTGCGGTTCTTGATGGAGCTGTGGCTTCAGTTTCCACACCTGGCTCCTGAATGAGAACTGTTAATAATAATTAATATAAGCTTCTGTTCATAGGGCCTGCACTGGAGTTGATCCTTGTAAAAAGAGCACAAAATTGTTTTTTTTTTTTGTAAATAGAGTCAAAATCAAGTTGACAATGCAGATGTTTTGTGTGTATTTTGAGTGTGCACAAGGTTTGCCATTCTGTTTAAAGTCTTAACTTTTACTTTCCGAAACCGGTGTACAAATAAATCATGCCTAATCAACTTGTGTAGGGTAGATGAAGTACAGTATTTAAAGGTGTTTGCAAGTAAAGCCAGTGATACAAATTTAAAAAAAAGAACTTCCGTGCAGTTTCACTATGCTATTTATTTCACAAGGAATTTTAGGTGTCCTTTCTTACACTTTTTTGGGTTCTTTTTATCTGGGGCTGGCTTTGTTTGTATACTCCATTAAAGTTTGTGCTCTGTTTTTAGGAATTAAAGAAGGTGCTGTTTTATTTTGCAATGTATATGAATTCTTCCGAGACAACAGATTTTTAAGCACACTGCACTGCAAAATGTGCATTTCAACAATGTTAATACACTTTTGTACTAAAATAGCAAGGCTCCGTACATTAGTAACCAACAGTAATCAGTTATTGGGGAATTAAAATTTGAACAAATCCTGTAAAACATCAGCATGGTACTGGATATTGTATTTATACTGACAGTACCACAATTAATATTTAAATAATGTAAAATATGTTTCTCAATCCTTATGCTGAAGGCCATTTCCCCACATGGCTGTAGAAAGAGTTCCATTTGTCATTTGAGTCTGTATAAAATTTTATGGGCTTGTAAATTTAAGCAATTTTATGTTTTTCTTCTTTTATGTGTAAAATTTATAAACTAATCTTGTACACATTCTTGTGAGCATTCTGCCAAGATAAAATATGAAAGTATTGCAGCCATCAAGATTGAATCTTTTTTCTTGATAAACCACTTTCTGCATCTGTGCATTTTGATATCAATAGTCATTACAGGGGGAATTTGCGAAGTGTTTTAAATTTTTTTGTGGATCCTTGTATTATGTGCAGCAGTTTTGTGCAATGCAAGTTGCATGGGGTGACCAGAAAAAAAATTGTTTTGGCTTATCCTCCATGAAATAGGTCATCAAGTCCAGTGACATAAAGTGCGAAAATAACAATGTAGAGGAGCGAAACAATAGCTGACCATATGCATTACTGTACTCCAAAATACAGAAAAACTAAACAGGTTTTTATATCGAAGTATTCCCAAACTGCCAACCCTCCTTGGTTTTACATTTTAGGGCAGCTTAGACAAACTTCAGCTTCCAGGGCTTATTTCTTTGACACGGGGGGTGGGGGAAGTGGAGAGGGGATCGATTTCCAGTTGCTGTTCAGGAAACCGCGCTCCTCCCCAAACAAATAGCGGCAGAAATCGAGCCTGGTGGAAACGAGTGTCCTTGCACACCATGTAGATACTTGCTGGCGATGACCTTGCCCACCTGCCTCGTCCAAGGTACCTGGGGCTTTCCACAAGTTGCTCGAGATTTCCCAAAAAGTTGCCAACAAGTTCTCAAAAAGTTGCTCAAATGTTACCCTAAAAAAACGAACACAAAATTTTGCTGCTCTCTTCCTTTATTTGGTCTGATGCAAAAGTACAATAAAAGTATTATAAAAGATTTCTACGCGTTTTTGTGCAATTTTGCGGCGTAACCAGCATTGCTAAATAAGCTGTGCGCCTAATTAACTTCACACCTTTCCGCTCCCATGCCGTCCCTTACTTTCTTCACTCTAATATTATGCCTATTACAATGCTCTGATCTATTTTAAGCTTTCTTCGATGTTAATGGTTGATGTTTACAATAACACTGCCCCTCATAATATTTCACATCTCTTTATTCCTACTCAACAAATCCACTCTTACAGTACTCGCTCCACCGCTTCTGGAAATTATTACATTAGCCACTCTAGACTAAATCAGAAAAATGATTCGTTCTCTATTATGGGAGCCAAAATTTGGAATAGTATACCTGAAAATTCTAAATCTCTCTTTAAGGAAAAAGTTAATGCAATAGCGAAGATATCAGTGACGTCACGAGCACTGTTACGCAATATTTATGGTTGGCAAAAAGTGATCAAAAGAAAAGAAATGACTGAAAATTCGTGTACTTCAAACGACTGTCGCTTCACATATATGCTAGATTTCATCCTGAAATCTGGAGGAAAGTTAGAATATCAGGATAATGCTTCACTGGTAAAGTTTAAAGGAAATCCGAGTATCGACACCTGTCGAAAATCGGGTCGGAAATTCGTCTGTGAGTCGGCGTCGACAAAACCAGGACCGGTCCGCGGTCCGGTCCAGTTTTGGTTTTGTCGACGCCGTCTGTGAGTAAAGGATTTGACCAGCTCGAAAGAGCTTCTGCCAACCACACGCACCAGTGATTTTGCGCGCGTGAGCGAAAATGACGTCAATGTTTGTAAACAGATATCTTCGCTATTCTGTTGAAAATATTTGAAGTTCAGGATAGATATGCTGACCTAAATACGATAATCTCCAATTATAAAAAAATATTAGCCCCCGCTTATCTAAATAGCTGCCTAGATTTTCTTATCGTAATTTCTCTCGTGACTGACCCTTTTTATTATAATTATGGTACAGTACTCTTTTTTCACTTCAACTATCGTAATAAATCTTAAGCCGTCCACACACCACCTGCCTCGATTAGCCTTGCTATTTGCAGGTGGTGTGATATTTGCATATTTAATGTAAGAAATAAAGATGTTGTTGTTGTTAACCAAAAATGAATGAATAAAGACCACGCATCAATATTAACATTTATAATGTTGTAAAAATTCTTCACTTGAGCTTGTTCCGCCATTTTGAATTATTTAAAAGACACCGCTGACCAAGCAGCCTGGTTCAATCCTCCGTAGGAAAAAAGATGGCGACTGGTACATTTACCCACAGTTCTTAGCGCACGAAAACTTTAACAACGTTCATAAAAAGGCACAGAAGGGTTATAAAATCTTCAAACAATCTGCTTAGTACAGGGACAAATATTGTAAAAATTTGGCTTTCATTGTCTTATATGCTGTGTTAGGTTCGCAAGGTATTGTGGTAAAATGTACAACCGCCATCTTTTTTCCTACGGTGGATTGCATGCGATTGCATGCATCTTGCACCCGGCCGACCCGGCCTTGCGAAAAACAAAGCGAAAGAAAGAACCCTGATCGCAGGTTAGTTTCCAGGGCGGAGGGGGATCTGGTTTCTTTTTCACAGGAAATTGCCGAGGAAAATTGTCTACTAAAACATTGTGAAATATGGAAGCAAGGTCAATTATTTAAGCACTAAAAGCTGCTCCGATTTCTCAGAAATGATAGAAAACTAGAAATTGCTATGAATCATCAGAATGTAAAAAGTTGCTCGTAACGAAAAACTTGCTCGAAATACAAGGAGTTTGCCAAAACGTTGCCGAGCAACTAAGTTGTGGAGCGCCGATCGCGGTGCATGGGAACGAGGCACGTGTCACACAACCAAATATAATCCACGTGACTTTCCTGAGCAAACCCAATCCTGTCATGGTTTGAAAGTCTCTCTTTTCTTGCAACTAACAAACGATAAACGGATAAGGCCTGATACTTCTTTTTCTTAGCGGCTGTTGTCGTTCTCGATGGCGATACGACTGTAACAGATCACCAAGCATGAACTCGTCCTCAGGGTTTCTCCTCGGTCCTCTTCCACGATTTTCAAGACCCTGGGGACGAGGATGCACGGGCTTCAGCAAGATGGTGGATGGCCAAAAGCCAAAAAGACTACTTTGGTTAATTCAAAAACAATTTGGTCTATCAGTGTTACATTCAATACATAAGAGGAACACAGAGAACTGATTTCGGGGTTTCAGAATGAATTCAGATCCTTCCCCGCTGTGTTGTTGTGAATTCCGCAATCTTCATGGCCAAAGAACCCACATCCTTGCATTTTGTTGCGAGTGCGACGAACTAGACAACGCTGTCGACCAGTGTCTCAAAGGAAACCGAGTCCCGAGGGAGAAATTCAATGAAATTTCTATGGTGATATCTGATCGTATTCGTATCCCTTGGTTCAATGGTGCTATAAAAGTGGAGTTCGATGCTCTTGTTCCTGTCCTTTTTCTGGCGATTTCTCTCTACTTTGCTTCCTTTAGCTTCGTCTTGACTGTTCTTGCACTTGTTTACGTCCCGGTGTTTATTCTTATTTATTATGTCTACGTGTTAAACCAGCGGAAAAAAACTTGGTTCTTTGTAAGTTGGGGTTTAACATCTCTTGTTGGTATTTTTAGTCTGTATCTTCTGCATGTTTCTCCTTTCTATTCATATCTCAATTCTGTCTTCATTTCTCTTGGTTTTACTCTGGTGTTATTGTTATACTTGCGTGTGATATTTTCCAGAAGCCTCCTCGACTATTACGCCTTGATTTCTAAGCCACTCCTTAGAAACAATTCAGATGTTGATGCCACTAGTTACAAGGATCTGAACTGTTGTCTTTGTACTGAAGGACCCTTTGCCAGGGCAAAGCATTGTAGGTAGGCTTTGTTACCTCAGTAAAATGGGAAGACAGTAGACTCTGTACATTTTTGAAAGACGTTTTGTAAGTACAGTTCATCCCTTCTTTGTGGACACTGCTAGTACATTGCAAGTACACCTTACAGTCACCTCGTTATTACAGCCAATTAACAATTATTGGATGAGGTTAAGCAAAATATCGTGATTTTTCAGTGGTGAGCAGACTGTAATGTAGAGCTTAAAGATGTGTGAATAGTTTAAAAAAAATAATATTTTTCCAGAGATTACACTGGCTGTTCAACCATGTATGCCAACTCTCCCAGTCGCCCGTGCAGGTCATCAAATCTCCCAGATTAGAAGGAAAGCACTAATTTTGGGTGGAAAAATTTGGAATATTTGACACACTTTTGTGGGTGAATCAGAGCTTGAGCTCTACTTTAAGCAACGTTTTTTAGGGTTGAGAAGGTAAATTGGCGATCTCCTGGATTTTAATTTTTTTTTAGGTTGATATATCTGGTTTAACTGACCACTTTCTGAGAGTTCACAATCTGCAGTAATTCTAGAGAGGCCTAGGGTCCAGACTACCCAACCTCTGCCGCCTCATGCAAAACATCCCTAACTGCTGATGGCTGAATTTGCTGGCAGGATTGTTGTTGATATTGGCGGCAGATAACTTTTCTCAAATCGTACAGGGAAAACAGCTCTTCCTGAACATCCCTGATTGCTGGTGGCCAAATTTGCTGGCAGGATTGTTTCTCATATTGGGGGCAGATAACTTTTCTCAGTGATATCATACAGGGAAAACAGCTCAGATTGCTCTTTATTTGAAATCGGCCTGAATTATTATATTAGTTATAAATCAAAAGTAAATAAAATTCATTTATAATTAAAAAAATATGAACTATGTTTTCTACTGGTAGGATTTGTGGCTACTGTGTTCCAAGATCAGACCATCACTGTGTTTGGTAAGTGAGAAATGAGGATATTTTATATGGCCGTGTGACGATCATGTGAATGTTGTTTTCGACTGGCAAAAACAATTTTTTTTAAGAATGAGCACTGCGAGTGAGTAAAATGGTATTTTTAACACATTCAAGAAAATAAAATTTGTATCTTCAAGCCACCATGAAATTTTCCTTTTGTTAAAAATTATAGACAACCTGACTGTTTGCACAAACCACCATGAAAAGCAGTAAATGGTGCCATCAATCCCCACAAGTTAGTTAGTTAGTTAAGCCCTTAGCTCCAAGTTGGAGCATGGGCCATCAACAAAAAGCCTCCAGAGACGTCTCTTTTCTTCCAACTGTTGCAGCTCCTTCCAGTTCTTCCCGAGAAGTAAGTAAGGATATGAAATATACACAACTCACATTTTGGATGTAGTTTCAGATGAATTTTACAAGTGGTGTATTTTTCAGTAAAACTCTCCTGTCTCTGTGATAAATAAAAAATATTGTGTAATAAATAATAAATATCAAAATTTACTAACCTCATCGTCTTGTTCCATACTGTAAATTTATTGTGGATCCCAATCCTCATGTTCTCCCCTTCAATTCATGGCCAGTGCACTTGCACTTTACACTTGGGCCATAAACCGAAGAGGGAAAGCTTGGTCCATAATTTACAGTACACACTTTGTACAGTAACTCAGTTTTCTTAGTCTTTTTTTAAGTCCACAAGAGGCTATCAATAAATGAGTTGGAGAAACATGGAAAAATATGACACTTTTTGTATTTTTCCCATGCACTGGTTCGTCAAAAACAAAAAGAAAAAGAGAGATCAGTCTAGGTTATTACAGTGGGCATGTTTAAAACACGAAATGGTGAAATGACGAAATGTCACTCCAGTTAGCCTAAACAGCGCTTCGGATAGTCTAAATAGTGCTTTGGGTAGCCTAAATAATGCTTTGGTTAGCTTAAATATGATATCACTGACTTGAAGGTGGTTAGCTCTCAGTAATAGTATGGGTTAACTGTATCCCACATTGTAAAGTGCCATTCCGTCACTTTGTGTTTTAAACACGTCCCATTACAGTAGTTTGTGTTACACCACTGTCTCTTGAAATTTTGAGAAACTCTTTTATTACATTTCAGCACCTCTTTTAATTACTTTGTGCTGGTTTTCAGGTACACTTGGAGAATTGTGGCCGTATTTTAAAACGCACTTACCCCAGGGTACCCCAGGGTGGACTTCCTTATGAAAGGGTCAGGGATTCTCATGGTCTAGCTTAGGGTGTTTGTGACGAAACACCACTATTATTTTTAGCATACAAATTATCTTTTAGGGTCTTCTCATAGAAATAGTAATAAAAAACACTCATATTTCTGTTTTTCGTTGAGTCCGGTCAATAAGCGCAGGCACTCTTCCTGAAAGGCAGCTGGTAATCAAGCCTATTTATAAGTGGTGTCTTTTAGGGGTCAAATAAAGCTTGAGCCACGCCCAGATTGCTCTTCCTTTAGGCCTTTTCACATGGGCATTATAACCTTGAATCTAATTCTCACCCCAGTGCAAACTCCACTCCTAAACTCTTTAAATTTTGATTGTTGAGATTAAGATTCATAATACATCATAGTGTAAAGTGGTTTTGATTTTACAGTTACTTTCTCTTTTTTATACAGGACAAACAGTTGCATTGGACAGCACAATCACCGTTCATTCCTTGCAGCTATCACCATGTTCATAGTTACAGGACTTTGGGGAAGTTATCTTTCTTTCCTCACTGTTTGTACAGTTCAAGACAGTAGTGTTCTCTACATGGATTGTTCAAATGTCTATTCAGATCCTAGGTAGGTTTTAATTATTTGACGTCATGTTGTGTGACTGTTGCAATGACATGTTGTCATCTTTGTAATTTATCAATCATAAGCATTGTAAACTTGATGTGTACCCTGTTTCTGTAAGTTTTGAAATGTGATTAAATGTGTTTTCATCATTCTGCAGGTGGAGTCCGGATTGTCTATCGCCTTGCACATCACTACCCCTGTAATTGTTAAGTTTCTGAGTAAGACGCAACCTTAGGATCGTGGCAGTTACATTTCTCCAAAGTGCACAGATCTCAAACTGTGAAGTGTAAAGAAAGCTTGGTTAAAGGAGCTCAGTCACTGTATTCTGAGTTCTTTTGGCCATTTACAAAATTACTTTTATATTGAAGGAAACCTGAAAATAGTAGTTAATTAACTAAGATAGAAAAACACCAAAGAGACAATAATAAACCATAAAGGAACAACGATGCTTAAGGATGGAGAAAATTAACACAGATTGCAATCGACAAAACCTGAAAAATGTATTTTTAAAGTACACAAACCGTGACATCGCTCGTTTAAATCTGCTGTAATGAGTACATGTAACAGTATGTCGTAGGTCAAAATAAAATTCAGGTTAAAATGACTCCCTTTGTCCCTGATTATTCATGGATCACAATTACAGTTTGTAATTAGGGACAATTATTGGGGTTAGAAGACAAAGGAAATTGAGAATCAAACTAGGTTAAACTCACTTTAACCTGAATTTCATTTTGACCTGGAACAGCAATAAATAGACTCTTTATATCAGAGAGTCTCCATTAAAAAGTTCTTAGTGACACTGATTGTTATTGTTTTTCAGGTCCTCTGTTGTGTTTGTAGCATCATGGTACACAGTTATCTTCATTTTTGGAATGTGTGCACTCTTCTTACAGCAGCTTGTATTTGTCAGTTTCAACTTGACGGGCGACGAGTTCCGAAGATCTTCCAGAAAAAAGCCATTTTGGGAAGTTTTGTGGGGTCATCGATATAACAGGGGATTCATAAGAAACTGGATAGAATTTCTTTTTCCTTCTGATGTCAGATGTACTGCTGAAGAAGTAGTTTAGAGAGACATGTTAATTTGAGATGTGTGTAGGGTTAAAAAAAGCAGCAGCCAATAGATCCAGAAAAGATCTGTCTCTTTTTTAAAATGCTTTATTTTATTTTTTATCTTATTTATGAATGCTTTATGTAGTATAACGTTGTCAATAGTTGTTTGATTATTTTTATACTCTCACTAACACTAATCCCCGTAGCGCCCACTGGCGCAAAGGGCGGTAATTTTTATACTTTAACCATGTTTAATCACTGTCAAACCAAGTGGAGCGTACCCCTCAAGATTACATTAGTGAAAATTAATTATTTGAATATTGAACCTGCTAGTCATTTGAAAAGTCAATAATGACTAAATGATTATTTGTTTATTGAACCCACTAGTCATTTCAATATGCAATGACGAATTGATTAATTGATTGTTGAACCCATTAATTCATTAATGTAATCTTGAGGGGGTTGCTTTACTTGGTTTGACTACATAACAATTTTTTATTCCATGAGCCCGAGTTGGATATGAAGTGATAAAATAACCAACGAGCGCGTAGTGGGAGTTGGTTATAATCACTTCATATCCAACAAGGGCGAATGGAATAATTGTTTTAGTAAATTCTCAAACCGGGTTTTGCTGCCAATTTTTATTTCGGGCATTTTAGAGGACTGAAGTTGAAAACTTTGCGCACTATTTTCCGTATGACGTAAAACTCCGACTATTGGCTCATAGTCGGAGTTTTTTAGCCAATCAAAAAGGTAGAAATGCAATAGTCAGAGCTTAGAATTTACTAAAACCCCATAGAAAAAAATTTGGATCCTGCATATCCCAGTGCACTGTCTTGTGATTACCAGCCACTGGTTAGGATTTAATGATCGTCAATCCCCTCATCTGAGTCCCAGACAATCCAGGTGGGAATGAGAAGGAGTGAGCTCAGATTACTTGAGAATCAGGTTAACAGTGAGTCGTATTCTGAAAGGGAGGACTTTAGGGAGCTTTCCCAGCTTCACATTATTAATTTATCAGGTGCGAACAAAGGAAATCATTACCTTGATGGTGTTTGCATTTCTGATCTTAATTAGTGTACATTTTTATGATTTTAATTTCTCTGTTTTTTCCTTAGTTTTAATTTTGATTGACAAAGTATATCAAACTCTCGAGACAGTGCTTGACCACATCTCCAATCACCTCAAAGTTTATTAAAAGCACTCTGCTAAGCGTCGTTTTTTCAACTGTTCTCAGTGATTGCAAATGTGATCAAATGTGGTCGAACAGTCCAATTTGGATGGAATTAAACCTGTTATAGTAGTACCCCATTTTCTCGATTCTATTGAGTAGTCTCCCTCGCAGCCGTATTTAGTCTCGTCACGTAACGCTCCTTCCCGTGACGAGACTAAAAACTGTTTTAGTGAGATTCTGGAATTTACAAAGATTTTATTCCTTTAATTTCACAATTCTATGGTTTTCGATACTTTTACTGTGATGTTTTTGAGTCAAATTTAGAGCTGCTCTGAAATTTCTGACAGAAAATCTGAAATCCAAGATGGCGGATCCAACATGACGGACATAATGAGATATTGAGTGTAAGATAAATAACTTACAACTGTATGAATACTTCACACCATGCTAAATTGCACTTTCTTTCATATATTTAAACCATGAATTCGATTTCCCAGGGTTCGCTCAAACGCCTCAAACAGAATTATCATTAGAACACACACAGTACAGAAATATCCCAAGCGCATTCTCGTGACAACTTTTCGGAGAAGCTTGATGAGGCTGGATACGTGCATTGTCATTTTTCCTTGAATCTTGAAAGAATACGAAGATTTATTTCCGGGCTTCCCAAAGTGGCCTTGGCTTTCACGTCAGGAGGAATCTTTGTATCCAGTGCGACTTCCAAGCGATATTTCCTTAACATTCGTGCTAAAATCAGTCTTATCTGCATTTTCGCAAAGCGCATTCCTATGCAACTGTGCGGTCCGTGACCAAACGGCAAGAAACTGTAGGGATTGCGTGACTATTTGGCTGAAGGCGCAAAGCGTTCTGGGTCAAATTTCTCCGGGTCTGGAAAGACCGCGGGGTCTCTTTGTACACTGTACACAGGAATGAGAATGGGTGAATCTTTGGGTATCTTGAGATCTTTAATGACACATGCTTTAGTACAGCCGCGGGATATCATGAACCCTGAAATAATGAAATGGTAAGATTAGAAGACCCCCCGTCCCCTATTTTTCCGTGAGACCGTAGATGTCGATCGTCGAGTTCTGACGGGTCGACATCTTGGTCTCTTGATGCGAGCGAAACTGGAGAGAGTACAAAATGCCCGTGGGTAGAGGTGGTGGTCGTGCCCTCTACCACCCCTATCCATGGGTATTTTGTACTCTCTCCAGTTTCGCTCGCATCAATAGACCATGACGGCAGTCCGTCCGAACTCAACGATCGATATCTACGAACGATCTCACTGAAAAATAGGGTACTGTGAACAGTCTATAACATTAGCCCCGACAGAGCTGATCTGTGAACCTGCTCACTACGATCTTGTTCTTCTTCTCCCGGATGTCCCCCCTCCCCTCTCCCCACCCTCCCCCTTAACAAAATGCATAAGATTATCCAATGAACGTTAACACAGATAGAACGTGAAGATGTTATCCAAAGAACACTAAGTTTTAAATTAAAAAAATGGTGATTATAGTGTCTGAGGACAGAGTTGTAGCTTGCCCGTTCCAGGCACTTATATTGGTTAAAGCCATGTGTAAAGAACAAGGAACGAGTGGAAAAAAGGCGACAGGTTTGGGCCTTCGATCTGTCGCTCACCTTGTTCCTCTTTCATTCGTCCCTACAAACCTAGAGTCTGGAATAGGCTAAGTTAGGTTCATGTTTGGGTCACTCGCTCACGCGACGCACCGGAACAAACTAAAACAGCGTGCAACGCGACCTGAGGTGGAAAGGAGGCAGCGAGAAAACTCGCTGGCGGGGAACCAAGGGCGTTAAAAGGTACGTTACTCGGCCAGTTCTAGCTCTCTGGCTCACCGATCCATTCTCTTGTGTGAGCTTGCTCGCGGGCTACCAAACGGCGATAGTAGAGACCCTAAGAACGAGGTTTTTCGGCGTTTCCCGCGCACCGCGAACGTCAAGAAGTCATGTGACCAGTGTGTTGGCGTCAGGTTTGCAGTTTGCGGTTGACGTTTGTACGGCTAGACCGTCATGTTCTGGAGGTAACTGATTTACCGCAAGGTTTTTGTACCCTAAAACATCACAATCCCACGTTTGAAAGGAAATACTACTTTTAAAAACTATTTCTCTTATTAACTATCGAATTCTTTTTCATACAAACGTAATTTTAAAGACGATTTCTCAGCTAAAACGGAAGTGAACGAACAGCAGCCGGCTATTTAACTCGCGAAGTCCCAAATATGGGCAGACGGCTAACGTGAAACCGCTAACCGAAAACCGCGGCTTGCCGTTTGTGGTAAGATCGCCAAACCTTGATCTTAAGGTCTCTAGTGTTAGCAACTTGAAAGTATGTGGTAACACACCAAACAATGTGTTTATCCTTCACTTCCTTTATACCTGGTGGGTAGAGCCGGAGTGTCTCGGATATCACTATGTCAAGGTATGGCAGCTCATTCACTGTTTCATAACTTGGCAGTTGTTCTTCATCAGTCCACACACTGTCAATTTCCTGCTGCAGTTTGTCTTGAACCTCAGGGTGCGTAGCTATGTGGTAACACGTCAGACTCAGGGTCCCGCTGCTCGTTTCATATCCAGCAGCAAGGAAGATAATGCTCTGTGCATGGACTTCTGTGTCAGACAGCTTCTTGGACTCTGGGACGGAGGGGTCGTCTGAGGCCGCCAGCATCAAATCCAACATGTCCTAGGAAAGGAAGATTCAATGAATATTTACGCACATTTTATAAAAAAAACAAAAGGAAAAAAGTAGTGCCCGTCCACACTGGTGTCGGAGAAATTTGAAAACGCAGCTTTATTTTTGCAGTTAGGCTTCCCGTCCACACTAATCCGTCACGAAAACGGAGCTTTTCCAAACTACACTTCAAACCGGAGGAATTTCAAAACGCTAGCTTTGCATTTCAGTGTGAACGGAACACACTTTGAAAAATAACATCACGATAATAATGTGATTTCCCTGTCTGAGGATCAAAATGACCGCTGATTGTTGTGTTTTCTAATTTCTCCGGCGTAGGGTGGACGGAAAACATTTAACGCGTTTTCAGAGTGAAAAGGCCGACTTCAAATAGTGGACGTAAATAATAATAATAATAATATATGTAATAATAATAACGAGGGAAGCCAACTCGCCAAGCGGTTTTCAGAGGGGCCCTCAGAAAAAATCGTGTTATGTGGACGGGCCTTAAAAGTTTGGAAGAAATTGACTAAGTGTTCCCAGAGCACTTCTCGTTCTTGACTTCCACATGTGTTTCTATAACTCGATGAAAACTCTGGAAAGAGTTTTTTTATTTCTTGAATAAAGCATAACAGAAATCAATTAAGAACATGAAGGAAATTTAGAAAGCGAAAGGTTTAAACAACTACAGTGGAACATTGATATAACGAAGGGCCTACAGACTGGCAAAATATGTTCCCTATAACGAGGTTTCGTTGTATCAAAGTTTTTTTCCATGCATTTTTCTATTGCTGGGGCGAAGAATATCGTTCGTTATATCGAGGTCTTCGTTATATAGAGGTTCGTTAAATCGAGGTACCACTGTAATAATAGACTTTGTGACACTCCTGCTCGATAATGACCCGCATATATTTCTAACTTCTAAATAAGGCAGACTGTCAATATTCTGAAATGGATGAAGCACGTGAGTTACAAAACTCACGAAACTTTCAACTTGAATTATAGTAGCATATACTTTGTCGTCAAATAAACCAAATGCAAATGTTTTAACCATTTCCTGAGAAGGTCTAGGTGGAGTGCTGGTAGAGAGCCAGGATGAATAGTAACAACAGCAACGTAATTCACGCGTACATTTTTAACTTATAGTAAGGGAGGTAATCACCCATATAGGCCTCATTCCCAATGCATTAAATTCCTCTCGAGTAGCCAATCCCGTGATGAGAATTTAATCACGTGGAGATTCCAAGCGGCTTTACATGACGTGTCCTCCCCCACGAATCAAATCACACAACGCGCGTGGTAATATTAACCACACGAGGACTGCGCACCATATCTTAAAATAACTTGAGAGACGTTACCTTGGCAACAAACTGGTCTGTATGGGAGATTGACTCGCTTACCCCACATTTTCTCTTTGTTAAAACCCATCCAGACCCAATGCCGATGGTTCCTTGCCAAACTACGACTTCACGGTATTTTTTTTATTATTCCTTCAACTCTCCATTTCTCCAAACTACGATACAGTATACCTTTCTTGAAGAGCCTCCACTTCCTGCCTTCTTTGCGGAAATAATTTTCTCTGTCATCTCGAGTAGTGGGATGGCATTTGAAAGCCACATGCTCGGGAATTTCTCCATGATCTTAATTCCAAATGGCAGAAGTGAACCGAGCAGGATTTTCTTTGAAAAACTTTGTTTCAAAGCCTGACGAGCAGCGTTGATAAACGGGTCGTCAGGGTTATCTTGAAAGTTGGCTTGAAGACCGAATACTACTGAAAGAATTAGGTCCATTGTAAGAGCCTGTTGAAACCTGCAAAAGTAGTAAAAGAAGGTAATATCTTAAATATTGTCTCCTTGATTAAATGAAAAGAATAAATAATTGTATAAGACTTGACATAAAGTAATTACTGACAAATTGTCAATCAGTTCAAAACATTTATTTGACACAATATTTCACAAAATCATTCAAAATCCTAGAATTAAAGACAGTTCCGTTTAGAATGGCAGCTGAGTCTGTCATCAGATCGGTTACTACCAAAAGAAGCCTTCTGAAACCTCGCTTACCATGTTGCGTTTTTTGTCTTTGTTATTTCATGTGATGCGGCAGTAGTTTTAAACCCTAAGCAGATTTTGTAATCTATATGTAATACATATAGACATGGTTTGGCTGGCATGTATGAGGATCTTAATAGGGTGGTAGCTTTTACGTCTAACTATTAATACTTTGGCTTTAATTTATTTTCCTTGCGTTTAAAAGAAATCTTAGAAATTAATTAACATTGTGCAGAAAGTCCATTAATAGTGATGGGCTCCTTTGATTTCTTATTATTTAAAAAAAGTTCAAAATTTGTTTTGAGTTACTGTGAAACATGTTTTAGATCTTAGGACTATTCCCGGTTGGAAAAAAAATATTTTAAGAATTGTAGACTAATATAGCTTGGAAGCCGCAAGACAAAACACAAAAAAGTCTTAACAAGAGATTTGGAGACTTTCACTTTCGTGGCTAGAATGCTTTTACGATTAATATTTTTTTTTACTAACGATTAGGATTTTTTTCTTTTTACGCCTTACAGCTAGATTTTTGGCCCGTTTTACGGTTAATGGTTAACCACATTGAGACTCCCTTAATGGAACCCGGGTACTGGGGCGAGGTTCCCCAGTCAGTTCAGAATAGTCGCGTGCTGCAGAGGTTTTTCAACCCCACGACCCCACAAGCTGCACAGCTTTTTAAACTATCGCGCTTAAATAAAGGTTGTCTGTCTACCTACTTGACAATGTTAACACTTTGTTCTTTGTCAGCAACTTCACTAAGTTTCTGGAGCAAGATGTCACAACAGGAATTCATCACTGGAAACATTTGCTTCATCTTCAGGGCACTGAAGGCTGGAGTGAGAGTGCTCCTGATTCGCTTCCATTTTTCTCCCTGTGCTCTGGTCAGCATGCTAGCTAATGGCTCAGGAGGTTTAAGGATTAACTAAAATAACAAACATGAACATGTCACTTCAAACAGAATATGGCTGTCAAAGGTCTGTTCTAATATGCCATTTTCGAGTTAAACCTTTTGCCTCTGCCGTGTCAAAACAAGTCTTCGTGTGAAGCCATTCATATAAAGTGTGTCCCCCCTACAGGTTAATTTTCATGAAAATCAAACTCATTTTCATATGAAAGGTTTTGCCCAAAGACTCGTTTTGAAACAGAGGCACAAGGTAAGCAGGCTAGGAAATTGCCAAGCAAGCCAACCCTACAGGAGGGAACTGCAAGGGCTGGAATTTTAAATTTTGATGGAGAAGATACCTTACTTTCCAAATAAATATAATTGGAAATCGCTATAAGTATTTTAAATAACGTTGTTCCGTCACACAAATCATTACGCTGCTCATCACACCGTCAACGAGTCTGAAGAGAGACTTCGATTCCCTGAAGAAAACAATTTAACATCCACAAAACGTTGTTAGCTTGAAGTTTGTGGACGAAGGGGATGTTACTGAGGTGTTTGAGGATCACAGAGAAGAACAAATTGATGAGTATGAGACAGATTCAAATGACGAAGAATCAGGTTTTGAAGAACATTCAGAGCTTGTAAACAGAGCGTGATTTGTGCCTCTCGACATGTGACAGTTAGAGGTAATAACGGTTGTGAAATCATTAAAGATCCATTAAACGGTGCTTCATACGTATAGTAGCGAAATTTCTGGCAAAAACCTCAAGAAACCCCACTGTAAAGCCACGAGAGCTGTTGAATAATAAGTGTCATAAATGTGTGGACGTCTTGGGAAAAATAAAGACTTCCGTAGCTAACAAAATTACATCTCCCAAGGGCTAGAGTTGTCTAATTTACCTCTCTTGATTTACTTCGATGCCCTGTAATCAAGGAAAACAAATTCAAATCTCGAATAAAAGCATTGGTGATTTTTTCGGGATACTAGATTTGCAAACAAAAGTGGCTAAAAAAACAGAGTTAACGAGGTTTAAGTGTAATCAAATAATCAATTATTACAAGTTTTACACCTCTTCCAGAGTTTTAAGTTTTAAGACTGCGCAAATTACATAACAAATGTGAATAATTAATTTACATTTTAAATTATTACCTGAGACTTACCGACAGTTTTATCGACAACCGACAAAGTTATGAAATTTTAACCGGCAGCCGACATGTGATCCCCCATTCAGACCCTCTATTAATTTACTTATATCAAAAGAAATTTAAAGGAGCTGTGTCACGGTTAAACGGTTTGAAAAATTTAGCCTAAATTTTTCAATTTTGTTGTTTGTAATCCGCGTCAATCTTCTCCATCCTTACCCATCCTTGTTCCTTTATGCTTTATTATTATTTCTTTAGTGTTTTTCTATCTTTGTAAAGTATTATTTTCGGGTTTCCTTGAATTTAGAGGCAATTTTGTCGATAGTAGAAATAACTCAAAATACCGTGACGTAGCCCCTTTAAGTTTAAAGAGTGACCTGTACAGCCCCCGAAATGATCCCGACCCCGAAATGATCCCCAACCCTGAAATGATCCCCAAATCGACCCCGAAATGATCCCGACCCCGAAATGATCCCCACTTTTCTTCTCGTTGACCCCGAAATGATCCCCAAAGAATTATGGAATGGCGGGGAAGGATGGGACTGTGGATTGATTTTTCGTTCTTTGTTGAAATGCTCAATCCTGACATTTCTTTTTATTATTACTAAGTTTCACTTAAGGTGATTACTCAGAAATATAATTTACCGATTAATTTTTTTGAAACTTTCCCTGAAAGTTTTGTACTAAGCACTGTTTCGAAAAAAAAAACAATAAAAATGAAAAACGGTGAGAAGTCAAAGACTACTGCAAGGCTGACACAACGTAATATATTAAAGACAATATTTCGGCTGGCCAAACCAGCCTTCTTCAGGTATAGATGTTACTAACTTATAAAAATGAAATTACAATATTATATAGTGGTGAATGTCGTAATACATATTTCGAAATTAAAAATAATAAAAAGAAAAATAAATAATAAAAATAATAAAATAAAAATGATACGTCACCATTCTTAAGAGATATAATGGGCCAATCTTATCCCATTTATAGAGGATATTACACGGTGGCGAGAAGATATGGATTTTATGTTTGAGTGGCAAGAACTATATCTTACGAGTGAGCGCAGTTCTTGCCACTCAAACATAAAATCCATATCTTCTCGCTACCGTGTAATATCCTCTATAAATGGGATAAGATTGGCCCATTATATCTCTTAAGAATGGTGACGTATCATTTTTATTTTATTATTTATTTTTATTTTTATTATTTTTAATTTCGAAATATGTATTACGACATTCACCACTATATAATATTGTAATTTCATTTTTATAAGTTAGTAACATCTATACCTGAAGAAGGCTGGTTTGGCCAGCCGAAATATTGTCTTTAATATATTACGTTGTGTCAGCCTTGCAGTAGTCTTTGACTTCTCACCGTTTTTCATTTTTATTGTTTTTTTTTCGAAACAGTGTTTAGTACAAAACTTTCAGGGAAAGTTTCAAAAAAATTAATCGGTAAATTATATTTCTGAGTAATCACCTTAAGTGAAACTTAGTAATAATAAAAAGAAATGTCAGGATTGAGCATTTCAACAAAGAACGAAAAATCAATCCACAGTCCCATGCTTCCCCGCCATTCCATAATTCTTTGGGGATCATTTCGGGGTCAACGAGAAGAAAAGTGGGGATCATTTCGGGGTCGGGATCATTTCGGGGTCGATTTGGGGATCATTTCAGGGTTGGGGATCATTTCGGGGTCGGGATCATTTCGGGGGCTGTACAGACCACTTCAAAATTATAACCTGAAGTTACAGTTGTTGCGGGCGACAAGCGGAGCCCGCAATCCTAATCTCAACATTGGTTTCAAACGCATGCGCGGCAGTTATATAGCCTTGCAGTGACTCGAATTTAGCAAAAAAAGTCGTCCTTCCAAATATTTGTCCTTAGGGACACTAAGAACCAATGAAATGAAAGGACGTAATTTTAGCACAGGCGCTTTGACCACGCGAGACAAACACGAAGCAGCAGTAATTTGAGCACAGGCGTTCTGACCGCTAGAAACCAACACCAAGCAGAAGACAATTCTTACCAAAGCATAGCTGTTTCACCTTCCATAGTCAATGATCTTTAATGTAGTTGAAGGGTCAAATAATATATAAATTTCGCCTTCTTGAAGCTAAGAATGTCAAGAATCACGTGCAGTTCATGCAGAAGTGGCGGTTGCACACAACACAATTTTATCACGTGGACGACGTCTGTTTCGTCGAAGAATCACGTGCAGCTCATGCATAGCTGGCGCGCCGTCCAATCAAAATCGAGCGTGTGAACTTGTGATCGGAACGTTTCCTGTCCGTGTCTGTTGTTGTCGGGTTACATCAAATGACCTTGACTAAATCAATATGTCCATTTTATAATCAACAGTGTTTTTATTTACAACGTGAAAAAATAACCATTTTGTCAAACCCAACACAAAATAGAACTAGTGTATAATCAAACTGGTGTTACTGTTTCACAAGGTCAGTAAAACCACTCTTAGGTCCCTTTGTCTCGTTTTAGGGAAAACAATCACCCACACTATGCAACCCTTTATTGCCCTGCAAATATAAATGCCCAAAATGGAAAAAGAACACAACGCCACTGTTTTACAATGAATTCGTTAACCTCAGTGAAACAAATCATGCATAGCCCTCGCCCGCACTTCCTAACCTGTGGTTATTACTAGTTTACGTTGTATCTGGCTGGTGTAGTTTACCGCGCTATGACAACCATTATTATTCCTAATTCCTTCGGAATAACGTATCAAAATTTGCACAGCTGCTGAGCACTGGAAATGAATATAACATGATTAAATATTCACGAACTCGTATTATAAGAAATCGATTTTAAAAACGGTATTTATCTTAGCAAATGTATCATATCTAGCAGTATAAAATTTCAAATTTTCAATATGTAACTTACAGGGCGATCTCTAAAAGAGTCGAATTCTTTCACGAATATATCCTTCAGCATCTCCGGGTCTGCAATCACAAGGTTTGGAATCTTTCCGAGGAAAGACGACATGGCAAACACCTTGCCGTACTTTAGAAAGTATTCGTGCACCTGAAGGTGCAATTGTCCTTTGTGCTTTATCGTGTCCAGTAAATGACCTAAACCCGGCAAAGGTTTTGGTCCGCAGAGATCTCCGTACCAAGTTCATTGATCGGTGGGAAGCCAAAGAATAAAGAACAAGCAAGAATGTTGAAGCAATCAATATCAGTGTCTGCCAGTGGTTCACCATCGCTCCCGATACACCTTGTAAGAATTCTATCAACGCATGATGTTACCAAACCAAGATTGGTTCAGTGCTGTTGTTGTCGTTTTACATAAATCCGAGTGATTCGGCCAAAGTAGTATTAGAAATATTGTTAAAGTTAGGTTGTGATCTGCCTTTCGATTCCACAGTATTGCCCTAGCTGATCGTTGAGGCTGTCAATATTCGCATATTCGGTGTGAAGTGTTTTAGAATTGTAAATTAAAAGCACATAAGTCGTGACGAGGGCTGCTAAAAGAGCACTCACGAAAAATCTGAGAATATCTCACATGTAAATGCGGTGGATCAAAGCAGCCTTGTATCATTATTTGTAATTTTGTAATATATACGCCTGTTAACGGTTAATGTTTTCTTATTTGCATTATAATAAAATTCAAAGTGGACGCGAGGCAATTTCGGACAAAAACAGCAAAATTGACCCGATCCACGTTTGGATTATATTGTGAAGTACAGACCATTTTCGATATATTAAAATTCTAACGTGGCTCCGAGGCTTAGGGGAATAAAACAAAAGAAATTGCATCGAGGTTGAGGAATGAATAATTAATTTATTTTGTTTTATTCTCCCAAGCCTCGGAGCCATGTTAAGAATTTTAATATATCGCAAATGGCCTAAGCCTGAAATGAGCTATTGTCTGGAACCAGGGAAACTTTTGGAAACCTCTCGGAGCTTATTTTCGATTGTTTTTACGAGTCTTGATTCGCCGAGCCTGTACGATTTTTGCGTCTTGAAAAGTTTAACCTTCAAGCTCGTCGTTTGTAATCGGTGTTAATCTTGTTATCACGAAGTGGAACGCAAGCCTAATTTTTGCCTGTGGCTTTTTAAGAGTTGGTATCCCTGTGCAAGGTTATAGTCTGCATTCCTGTAAGGACACCAAAATGGCTACCCCGCTTGATTTTTGCAGGGGCATGTCACGGCTAGTAAACTGGTACCATTACTAAGACATGTGGCAAGACATGTGGCGAACATGTGAGCAGGCCATGTGAGCTCGTCTTTGCGCTTGGTCTCTGACTTCTTTCCGTTCAGTCGCCGCAGGCTTCGCTATCTTGTGCTCTCAGCGTTGGATTTTGGTGAATTTAAACGCTTCAATGATGCCATTTATCAAAAGCTGAGGGAAATGTCCTTGTTTGTGTTATATGTTTACGAACAGGACTTTGAATCGCCTTGGCTTCTTGGCTATATAACAATTATTCCATGAGCCCGAGTTGGATATGAAGTGATAAAATAACCAACTCGCGCTACGCGCTCGTTGGTTATAATCACTTCATATCCAACAAGGGCGAATGGAATAATTGTTTTAGTAAATTCTCAAACTGGGTTTTGCCGCCGATTTTTATTTCGGCCATTATAGAGGGCTGAAGTTGAAAACTTCGTGCGGAAAATTTTTAAACTTGGCGCACTATTTTCTATATGACGTAAAACTCCGACTATTGGCTCTTATTATTCAACAAATTGTAACA
>OZ026599.1:36537336-36552336 GCA_964020085.1 Micromussa lordhowensis | reverse complement strand
TACCAGGTATGCATCGAAACAAAACCTTTACGTAAAAAAAGTGCGAACCAATAAGGGAAAGCAAACAATCGGATAGGCTGCGTGTATCATCTGGGATAAAGTTCCCTCAAATCTTAAGGAACTAAACATACACCAATTCTCGAAACAACTAAAACCTTATTTACTGTCAGAACAGCATAATTAAACGCAACCTAAACATATACTCTTTCTTTCTTATTATATATTGTACACTTAAAACTGCTTCTTAGTAAAAATAGTTCCTATCTCAATTATTTTCAAACTTAAAAATCTGGAGAACTGGCTAGAAAATCCCAGGATTATTTCAGCTCCAGGCTTAATTGAGTACTAACAGAAAAGTTATTTATTTTTTATTTTTTAACTTTATCAGCGTCAGCGTGTGTACTAGGCGAATAAAGGTGTGTTGTGTTGTTGTTGTTGTTGTTTATGATATAAAAGAAATGGTGAACGTGCAGCGTGCGGTTATCGAGTTATATATGCACTTGGGAGGTTTGCTCAATCTCGTGGAATATCGTCTGATTTTAGCCGACTCGGCCTACGGCCTCGTCGGCTAAGTATCAGACGATATTCCGCGCGATTTCGCAGGATAATTGGATAATTGTTTTATTATTCAACAAATTGATAACAAAACAACCTAAATCCTTGTAAATCTCTCTGTCGACATTTTCTCACTTCACTTTTTTTTCCCACGTACGAAGCTACGTATACCGCCGGATATCTGTTACGGATATCGAGAGCATCATGACCATATTTGGGTAGTGTTACAATGTGTTGAATAATAAAACTCGATAACCACACGCTGCACGTTCACCATTTCTTAAGCAACCAGTCTCGGCAACCACCTCTCAGCAACCAGCTCTCCTCAGCAACCAGTCTGCCAAAATACCAAAAGTTTCCAAGTGAAATCGCTATATTTAGAACCTCTTGTAAGCGACCCCTTCTCGTAAGCGACCACGAACACTTTTAGAGCTAAAAGTTTGACATTTTATTTTGTTTTTATCGCCCATAAGTGACCACTTCACAGATTATAGAGCTGAAATTGGACAATAAGGTGTTGTAGTATTCTTGTTTAAAACATGGAGTAAGTCTCTGCAGGTACAATATGCTAATGAGGCAATAATGTGACCCAATATGGTCTTAGCTGTCGTAAGCGACCACCTAGGCTTGACATTTTGGGTGGTCGCTTACGGGAGGTTCGACTGTATCAACATTAAAATACACCAAAGAAATACGGGCGATTCAATAAAGCAGTGACACCAGCTATATTTTTTTTAAAAAAATGTGATATTACATGAAGGAATCTGTATAATTTCCTCGTCTACCATAGTATATAATTGCTCATTCGAAAAGGTCAGTGATGCTCGTTGGAAAAATAAACCATATTCGTATTCTCGGTATTGGGACTGGAACTAGCTTGCAATCGAGGCACATTAGCCTCAGTTGCACGCTAGTTCCAGTCCAATACCGAGAATACGAAAGTAGTTTATTTAAAACCCCTAAAGGAGACCATTTTGGGCGTGGCTCGAGCTTTATTTGACTCCTAAAAGATACCCCTTTAAAAAACGGACATGACAGCCTTTTTTTAACGCGTCATCGAGAATAACCCTAGGCCTCAAAGATACCTTGGTGGCTAAAAAAAGTGACCTTTCGTCCTGAACACCAAAATCATTAATATAAATTTACAACCTTCAAAGAAACGAAGAGCATCTCAGAGCTCTTTACATGGGAGAACCCCCATAGCTTGACCGAGACCTCTGGGGAAATCACTCGGCCTCGAATCCGAAAGAAATAGTAATTCAACTCCTGTTCCTTTCACGTACATGAAGTTTAAAAAACCGCTGACTTATGATAAGCCAGCCAGGACATGAAGAAACCGTTTTTAAACGTGTCTACGAATTGCCAAGTCCGCTGCATTGTTACGACTATAATCATAAAAATTACAATTTCCTCGATTGTGATTGGTTTCAAAAAACTCCTATTTTCTACTTATTCATTTGCCAAGTTGTTATCGGACAGTTCAATAAGTGGATCACATTCAAAGTTGTAGTTTAAATCAACCAATCTCAATTTCACAGCGACATGAAACAATTTAATTCAGTCTTTTAATGCAAATGTTCCCTTTCTTTCGTAACTTAGCTATTTGTCTTTTCTCGGAAATTGTAACTTTTATGATCAATTGGTAATTAGACTTCGTGTCGTCCAATTCGGTCTGTAATCAAAACCGTAATGAACAAATCACAGTCCCGCTGCGCGGTCGTCCGATTTTGTTATCACTTGTGTGATTACAGACCGAATTAGAATCCACTCAGTCCTATTACCATTACTTATAAATCATTTCTTTTTATGTTATACACAGTGGCGAACGACAATAACTTCACTTCACAGTAGTTGCCTTCTACGGTTAAATTTGTCATGCAAGGCTCGCCAACTGTCTTAACTTATAGGGGAATCCTTGTTTCCATAATTTGCCTCATTAGCATAAGCAATTCAGTTTCTGATGGAGCTACAAATAAATCAGTTCTGAATATTGAAAGGTCATAGTACGATTAACTCTGCCAGTGAATATGAGCCTGATGTATTGAATACTTTTTGTGTTACACGGGTTTAAAAACTCAAAATTTAACAAAGAATGTATGAGCTCATTAGCGCTTTTGCCACCCAGAAATTTTGCAGTTTTTGAAAGACAATTTCTCCTTGAATATTACACCTAAAGAGCTAAAAATTTCACCATGTACTTAGTTTCACTAGTTCTTTAGCTGCCTGAAGTCAATTCATATCTAACATATTTCCTTCTATACGCAAAGCCGTATGCAAATGAGCAACAATGTAAACAATGACGTCAGCATGAATCCGCCTATACAATCGTGTATAAACTAACCCTAAGCAACTAACCTTAAGTAACTAACCCTACGTAACTTACCCTAAGTAACGCTGCTATATTGTTACACGAAAAAAGTCATAACGTATGGTCGTCGATTTCTACGTCATCATCTTCATCGTCATTGTTATCATCATCGTCGTCGTCTTCGTCGTCATCGTCATCATCATCTCCACCATCTCCGCATCAGAACTGATTGGTTCCTAGCCTTCTGGCGGAGCTGAGTAAGCCTGGTTTTCGAAGGCCTTGAGGGCAAAGCTATTAGCGACTTGTTTCTTGCGTCGGCACTTAGCCCTTTCCTTCTTGTAACAAAATAATGCCAAGCACAAAAGTAAAGCAAACACGAAACTTCCAGATGAGGCCCCAATAACAAGTTCTTTGCTTAATCCTATGGGACCTTCATCTTGCAATTCTAAAAAAAATAAAAACAAACAATTAAAATTAAGTAAATAAAATAAGTAGAAATATTATATTACTTTATTTAAGTGTCAAGTGTGTTCAAACAATAATAAACTATTACGAATCCCAACTGGTAGGAGGCTGACCAGTTGGCTATTTACATAACGCGGTGGAGGAGTTGAACTTGGGGCTACCGAGAACAAATCCAGATAGCGGTAAGGTGGAGGATTTGACCCAAGGAGCTCCAAATTTCAAATGCAACGCCCTGAACCACTCGGCCACGCCGCCATATTTATAAGCCTAAAGCCCTAAGAGGGAAAGGGGCAGGGAAGGGAGTGGGGGAGGGGGTGCTCAGGACTTCCATATATGGATTTATCGACGTACCTTTGAGGGACACCGCTTATTAGAGTGTGTCGAGGTCGCTACTTTCGTTTTCAAAGTTACTCAAGGAGGGTGGCAATAGCACATTTCTGACAGCTATACGTTGAAGGGTAAATACTACCACAGCGACTGTTTAACAAATGATGCTACAATCATGGTATCATACAAATTCCCAATCATTGGTTAACAAGTTGCGGCCATCATTTTTATATAAAACGTTACTATAGCAACAATATGACCAGCTTAAAACTCCCTAATCTTAGCTTTAAGCGCTTATAACTCAGAAACGACTTCGGCGACTCCCATTTTTATAATCCAATTGTATTAAGCATAATAAGGCCCGGTTCATAAGGCCCGCATTTCTGCCGTGTCGAATTCAATTTAATTAACGAATTAAATTCGGCAGAAATTCGACGTCTGAATCGGCTGCGGTATTTCTGCTGCACGTTCCACTGGTCTTGTCGCATTATCCAGTGTCGCATTTCTGCCGTCTCGAATCTAATTCATAGATTATGTTAATGTATTGAGCATGCGTAGACTGAGGCTTGCTATCCAAGATGGCGTCACGGAGGGAAGAGTCAGATTCAGAAGAAAGCTCTTACTCTTTGTCTGACAATGAAAATTTGGTCCCGTCGAAAAAAAAAGAGACGAGGCAGAAAAGCACAGTGGCAAGATAGTCACGTTGCCGACATGGTAGATGTTATTTGCTCCAACGACAACTTTGCTAGGAAGCTGATTTTCACCAACTCCAAAAACACCAACAACAACGAAGTGTATTCTAAAGTGCAGAAGAAAGTCGAGAAGCGATACACAGGCTCGAGCAATAAAAAGCCTCCGTTGAGTATCTTGGTCCGCCATATTAGATAGTTACGTAACCTTTGTAACATTTTTACGCTGATCGACAAACACGGCAGTATCATAAATTCGGCAGAAATTCGACGTCTGAATCAGCTGTCGCATTACTGCCGCACTTAATTGAAATGAATTCGACACGGCAGAAATGCGACGTATGAACCGGGCCTAAGATGCAAGTTGTTGCAAGTTTAAAAGAATTTTGTGAAGGGGGTTCAGAGCCACCTTAAAACTAGCAACCCTTGTGGCATTAAAGGCATTGACTTATGGAATCCCTAAAATAGGGTTCCCGCTCCATTGACGAGAAATCAGTTGGGAAAATTACTATGACTATGACTTTGAAATATTCCATCTATATACCTTCCGAGCAATCTGTTCCATGGAAACCTCGTTCACAGATGCATAAGTTTGGCCCAGCACAGGTTCCGTGATTTGAACAGTTTTTTACGGTCTCGCAGGTTACTGTGTCATGAAAAAAAAAGTATATTTAACAATTATTCCACAAGCGCGCGTTGAATATGAGATGGTAGATAGATCATAGATTATTAAAAACGCCCCAAAAATATAGCAAACTAAACTTAAAAAGGGCCTCAAAAAAATCACGCGTACGCTTACCATATTCGTAGAGTATGGTATAATGGCTCGTAGCCCATGATGGCTAAGCCAATGAAAACTCTCGAATTGCATTATCCAATGATCCAGTTTTTAATAATACGTATTAGTATAAATGTTTGGTGAAACACTGTGGTGAAGCACTTCCTTGAGTGTTTAATATATCTTCTCAATTGAAACTCAGGAAAAAAAAAACGGAGAAATAAACTCGTAATAAAAATAATGATATCCAACAGTACCGCCACGATCATGATTACCTCTGTCTGAACTCGATGAATTATTAATGAGTTTGGGAAAATACAAATGAAATACCTTGTGAGCAGTTTAATCCTTTAAAACCACTGCGGCACGAACAGACATTAGGGCCGCTACAGTTACCGCGATATAAACAGTGATTCAGCAATTCACAAGAAACTGCAACGGAAAATGAAATTATTAAGCAAGAAAGTGCACTAGCCCGCAGTTAGTATTGGCTAATCTAGGCGGCCAGACTCACACCCATGCCACAAAAGGAGAAGTTACTATAATTACATTTGGAAAGACGAGGAAGGAATTAAGAAAAAGATAAAGAAAACACCTGGAAGCGATGACAGCTGAGGTTGAAGAAACAATAGCTAAAATCTTGCAACAATTATTATTTAGCTAGACCGACTTCCTGCAGTATTGTGGGCGTTTCACTGTAGTCATTTTCATTTACCACTGAAAATATCGAATTAAGCTTCTGGGTTTTAGCAATAAATTTGTCAGTCTCGTACTGTACAGTAAATTCGTCAATATGCATAACATCTCTTACGTAGGAATTTATTAATGATGATTGTACCTTCAGAGCAGTCTGGAGCAGTTTTAAAGCCTTCTTCACAAGTGCATTTGTTTGGACCAGTGCAGAGTCCGTGATTTGCACAGTTCTTTAACTCCTCGCAAGATACTATTTCAGATGAGAGGGAAAACGTTAAAAATCAATACATTAGCTAATTTTGAATTACTTTTTAAAATTTCGACATTATTTTCCATCAGTAACGTTTTAACAAATAATTGATCTCGACTTTAGGAAAATCAACTGAGCCCGCGGTACATACCTTCGGAGCAATTTAAATTTCCTTTAAATCCGCTATAGCAAGAGCATACATTGGGTCCGCTACATGCGCCATGATCTGAACAGTGATTCACTAGTTCACAAGAAACTGCAAGGAAATATTAACATCCACGCAATACGATATTAGTATAAAGAACATTGGTTTAACATCATGTTTCTATTTAACAACTAGATTATGAGCTCGAGATTTCTACGGCGTGTGATAGTTGACGAGGGCGCAGCCTGTGTCAATTTCTCTTGCACGCATAGAAATCGAAAGCATATAATCTAATTGTTTTAGTGTGAATCTACTAGTCGTTCAAAACTTTATATAAATCCTCCTCACAGACACTTTGAAAACGCAAAGAAGCAGCCGCCATTTTGTTAACAAGCGAACACTGCTGGGCTCCAACTATGTACAACAGAATAGATACATCTCTACATCTGTCTACCGGAAAAAGACATTCACAGGCCTTTATACCAAGTGGGATTCATTCACACCTCGCAAGTACAAAATCAACCTCATCCGCACTCTCACCTATCGATGCTTCCGAATTTGCTCCTCGCCATCTTTATTACAGGCCGCTATCAAAGATCTGAGAAAGCTCTTGTTGCAAAATGGTTACCCTCAAGGTGTTATCACGTTCAACATTAACGATGTATTGAACAAAAGTAAAAACAAACCAAATAACTCTGTTCAGGCTACAGTCCCCAAAAAAGATATCTTAATCGTGTTACCCTACTTAGGTTTTCACAGTAACCAGGTCACGAAACGTCTGAAATCCTGCGTATACAATTTGTACTCTTTCGTCAATCTCAAGATCATTTTCCAAAACACACGCCGCATCAAATCCTTTTTTCCATACAAAGATCGCTTGAACCGATCTCAGAGGTCCAAAGTCATCTATAAAGCTGGTTGCTGGAACTGTGATGAATTCTACATTGGCAAAACAAAACGAAGACTCCATGATAGAAAAACAGAACATTTCAAAGCCCTCGCGAAAAGTGACCATTCATCAGCCATTGCTGATCATGTAAAAACCACTGGTCACGACATTAAATGGGATCACTTTGACATTTTAGCGTCCGGAAAAACTGACGTTCATTGCAAAATTAAAGAGACTCTGTTCATTCAAGAGCTAAAGGCTTCCCTTAATGTCAATATTAGTAGTGAGAAGTTGTTGCTGTTTTAACTATTACTCCTCATTATGTCAAAACACGTACTGCTGCAGATATATTTCTCAGTCTAGGTTCCAGACCTCTATTGTTTTACGATATATATATAGGTTTCAAATATTGTAACGGTCACTTTTGAAAATGTATGTTGACTAGCATACGAAACGTCAAGTTCTATAAAAATGCATTGGAATACAATGTTCATCACCGCTGTATGTGTTATTTTCTTAATCAAGCTTCGATGGCCTAAGAGCAAGAGTTTATAGAATAGATAGTGAATTGCTGGTTTTCAGTGTCACGCCATTCAAAATAAAAATCAAAACTGTTCAATAGATGATGTCCAAAATCTGAGAAAAGAAAGAAGGTATCTGTGCAAAGACTCTCGCCAAGATTCAGGCCACAGCAACTTTTCTTCTGCAAGATATGCGGAGAAGCTTTTCCCCCAAATTTATAGAGATTTGTAAGGAGACGCCATGTTGGTGCCCATCCGGATGGGCACCAAAATGGCGCGCGCCGGAAACCAGCAGAAACATCTGTCATTGAGTTCTGCTACAAAAGGGGAAATTCATCTCTCGAGGAACTCAAAAACGATTAAAATAATACTTTTTCCAATACCGGCAGATGGCCAAATTTCCCGAAATAAGTCCCCAAATAAGTCACTTTTCAAACACCTCGGCTTTCATGTAAATGCCGCGTCACGCAAAAGCTTAGAAATTCAACCGTAGTCTATCACAAAACCAAGAACCCATTCGGAACAAAAATTTGTATGAATATTAGTTTTCACTACTCTTATATATCATTAAAGTAAAATATCAGGAGGATCAATAGTTGTGGAGTTTGAATTTTAGTGGCGTCATGTGAAAACCGGCAATAGCGTAGCCAATCAGAGAACGGCATTCGTGATAGAACGCTAGTACATTTACACTGAAACTCGATAGAAACAGAGACCAGTACGAGCTGTTGACGTGATGATGGCGCGAGCAAAGATAATTTACATTTTGATGATCAAATGAAACAAGTATTTTCTATTTTGGTCAAAGTATTTTCAGACCAATTTATGTCTCAGACATAAATTGTAGTTAATGTGACAACCGTGAGAATCACTTGCGGATTGTGTGACATGCAGAAACACAGGGTAGGTTTTTTCAGGCCAAAGTTCAGTTCTGATCATGTGCGTCCATAGTGCAATCTGCAGGCTGAGCCAATCAGGATAGCTCTTATTCACTGTCAATCAACTCCTAGTGTATTGAATGTAACCCTGGTGTTTATTCATTCCATCACTCTAGCAGGCAAACATCTTCCCTGCTTTAGTTTGCTTTCTAGTACAATTATTTCCCACCCTCCCCCTCCCTATGTCATAAGCATGTCAAGCCCAGCTATAGTATACACAATATACTTAACTTCTTATCCAGATTTCTGATACATTATGTTACATATAGGATGTATTGAATATAAAAATGCAATACACAAGAAATTTTGTTATAAGTTAAAATTGTGATGGAAATATATATTTATATAAGTTGTTACAGTTTGCAGTCCACATTGTTTCAGTAGACTTGCTGCATATTTACATCATGGACACTTAACAAATAGAGCCATAAATGCACATCATCCGATTAGCTATGCTTATGATTAAGATCTACAAAACTGGACTATAGAGTAAATCTTATGTTTCTCAGGTGAAGATCTTTCCTCTGTTCTATAACGCTGAATTGATATAGACAAATAAACTTTGGGTTGGGATGAAGTGCTCCCATACAGGTCACTCTTTGCCCCATAGACTCACAGAATGGATTGGTTGCCATGGTAACCATGAGTCTTAAGCACCTTACCTGACTAAGGACCTCCAGGGTATTGTGACTGCAGCCCTGAGGAGGATTAAGGACCTCTCGCAGGGTATTGTGACCTGCAGCCCTGGAGAGGAGTAAGGACCTCTTTTAGGGTATTGTGAACGGAAGGCAGCCCAAAGAATAGGGTATTGTGAACGGACGGCAGCCCTAAAGAGCAGTAAGGAACTCTTCCAGGGTATTGTGATCTGCAGCCCTCAAGAGGAGTAGGACCTCTCTTAGGGGATCGTGACCTGCACCCCTAGAGAGAAAGGAAGTGAGGGGGGTGTTGACCCCTCCCATCTTACCTAGCTAGACTAGTATTCTGTTAGTGATACTGGCCTGTTGGAGTACTTCATTCCCAACCCCTTTTCCCACATTTATTGTTGTCTGCGTTGCTGTCTCTCAGGGGTTGGGAGCATTAATAAAAGAAATAGAAAAGATATTCTCCGTGTTTCTATCGAGTTTGGCCCTGACTGACGATGCGTGGAAATTCACTTTGCAGTGTTCGTCATCGGGTTCAGTTAACAATCATTAAAAACACATTTTTGCAATGAGCACAGAAAAAAAAAATGGTTTACCTTGTGAACAGCCAACACTTTTGAATCCACTTTCACAAGTGCACGTATTCGGAGCAGTGCAGTTCCCATGTCCTGAACAATTGAAAACTTCTTCACAGGAAACTAGTTAAAATAAGTACAACCAATAATTAGATTCAGAGTGAAACATGCGATTTGTGAGTTTCAGAAGCGTAAATTAAACGAAGGGAGAAGGAAACAAACCCAATGAACAATCCAGGGATCCTTTAAATCCACTATCACATTCACAAGTATTTACTTTGCTGCACTTTCCATGTCCGGAGCAGTTATTCACCGCCTCACAAGTAACTACAACGAGAGATAAAGCTGATCAATAAACAAATCACAGAACGCAATAGCAATAACATAACTCGAACATGATTGTACGGCAAGCGGGCTAGAGCTTTAGAGCTTCTTGGGGAGCAGAGATGGTACAGGGTTAGCGCAGTGGTGAGAGAGTTCGCCTCCCGCCAATGTGGCCTGGGTTCGATTCCGGTCCGGTGTTATATGTGGGTTGAGTTTGTTGTTGGTTCTCGTCTTGCTGCGAGGGTTTTCTCCGGGTACTGGCTTTCCTCCCTCCGTAAAAACCAACATTTCCAAATTCAAATTCTACCAGGATAGAGGACCCGCAGGAACCCCAAGGCTGATCTGGGGGCGTCATACTTAAATATTATATTTATTTATCTCTTTATTTATTCTTTAATGTTGTCTTACTATAACGAAAGTTATTAAAGAGCTCAGTCGTATGCAATCCGCACTTTAAGCAAGTTATGTAACCAACGCCAAGCCCGTAGCTATAGCTCGTGCCAAGGACGAGAAAACATGCCATCAGTGGCACGCGCGGAAAAACATCTAACTAGCGGCAAAGGAGGAAGCAAGGCGCAACCACTAGTATGGTCGGGAAGAAATGTTACCATTGGCCAGCGAAGGAAAAAATGTAGCCAGTAGAAAGCGCGGGAAGACAGGTAAACAGTAACAGGCGACGGAAAACCTGTAACTAGTGGAAAGCGCGGGAAAACCTGTCCCCAGAAATATGCCGCCAGTGAAAAGCGCGAGAAAACTTGTACAAAACTTGGCAAAACATCTAACGCGGTGTTTTTTTTTTAAGTTAAACTTTCTGTCAGATTAAAACGATATTCATGCTTGTGGGATATTGCACCCTAAGAATGTTTTAGCTATGAAAAAACCGATTTCATGAAGCTTACCACAGAATGCCACATCAACAGCAACTGTCTTGTTTGCTTTGTCTCCATTCGATTTTTCTTCGGCTATGGCGATGACACTCAGAACGAATGGTTTTAATGTTCCGTTAAAGGAAATATACCAGCCAGGCGAGTTGTGTGAAGCTGCGTCATTGCTTCCGTTCACAACTTTCGTTCCATTCTCGTAAACTGATCGATAACCACTCGGTAAGCCCGAGAAGATAATCGTCAGATTTTCGGAACCATATAGGTCATTCGGATGGCTTTCTACAGTAACGGGTATAATCTTTTCGCTGCTGTTCCAGTGGTAGCACGGAACACTGACATTGAGAAACGGAATGTCAGCAATGGCTTTGATCTTTATTTCGATTTGGTTGCGGGCCATTTTTGTTTCTCTTGGTGTTGCGGCTTGCGCAGTGATATTCAATCTGACCACTCCTGAAAAGTCTTTTTCAGGCGTCATCCAAATATCACCAAACTCATTATGCTCCAACGTGACTCGTTTCCCACTCGAGTTTCCTTTATTAAACGTGAATCCATGGGGAACTTCATCGATGAAGAGTTTCAAAGTGAAATTTTCAGTGTAGCTGCTGTCGTCGAAATCCGGAATAAACGCGGAAAGATACAACTGAGTGCGCATGTCTTCGCTGGTGTCGCTGTACATTGCGTCGATGACCGGAGTATCAAACCGCAAAGGAAAATCTACAAACGAAAAATAGCAGAATAATTATGCAAAAGGCTATAACTACAGGTTTTTAGACCGCTTGATTAAGTGTAATTTTAATGGAGGGTTTCATTCAAACCCTTTTCCCCCTCTCACTCTCTCGAAAATTCCGTTGGAATAATCACGTCAACCTTTCAAGGTGAGAGAACTTGTAATTTTAGTAAAGAGTTGTTCCTGTTAAAAAAACGTACATAAAGGAGTCTGTTATGTTTATTTTCATGGTGGCTCGAAACAGTTTCCAATACTTTGCTGTAAATTTGTGGCCAAACAGGTTACCTTAGCAACAATATACCTGCTAAAAACACCCTTAATTTCAGCTTTAAGCGTTTATAACTCAAAAACGAGCCCGGTGACCCCCATTTTTTTTTATTATCGAATTGTAATCAGCATGATACTATGCAACTTTTTGCAAAAATTTAAAAAATTCTGTTGAGGGGGTTCAGAGCCTCCTTAAATTTTCGAAAATTTAAGGTGGCTCTGAACCCCCTCTGAGCCAGCCTCCCTAATTAAGCGGACTAAATTATTTTTTAAATAGACCGCTTTAGACCAACCTCCCAAATGCCATGTTAATGAAAGCAACTCCACTTTGAAACTGAAACACGTTAAAAATTAACGGAGTTGTTAAAAGTTAAGAGAGTTTTTCTAGCGCTAAGAGACAACATTCGAAGAGTTAGTTTGAAAGAAACTTTAGTGGAAAACTACATCAATATTTACCAAATGAGCAGTTAACTCCATAAAATCCGTCTCCACAAACACAGAAATTGAGGAGGGAGCAGTTTCCATGGCCAGAGCAGTTATTCACCCGTTCACAGGAAGCTGCAACGTCAGGATGAATTAGACAAACTCAGCACAACAACACCATTTGCTCCAAAAGTAGGTGATATACGAATTAATTTAATGAAAAAGCAAATTATCAGTATCCTATGCGTTTGTAAGGCAAGCACAGAGTGAGAAAGGCCCTGGGAACTATACAGTACTTTCAGTCGTCCCAGTCCCTTCTCGTCTTAATCCCTCGCTCCCTAGAAAAGACCATTTTAGAGTTGTCTGTTCGGTGACCTGGCCTTTGAATAGCAGCGAGGCTGCAAGTGACCTTGTTTTGTTGTGTAAATCAAGTTGTTCTTATGCTAACCAGTTGGCATTTAAATGAAAAAGCAACGAGGTCTGTATCAAAGCTAGGTCACCCCCAACCTCACCCTCCAGCCTTGCTTGCATTCATAGGCCAGGTACTAAGCAAACAACTGTATTACTAATTTTCCAGAGAAAAGCTGGAAACTAGTCCCAATACGTTCTCTTCAAAAGGAGAGCGAAAAGTGAGAAACATCCTGGAAATAAGTCTACGTCAGGATCAATGGATAGATGCTTTAGGGGAGGGGGGTGGCTGTTTAAGAACTGCGCTTAGTCGCTTCACGTTTCGACCACGAGTTACTAAAATGTCAAAACTACTTTTCATAACACTGTTATCACCAAGACGTACGTGCGGGAGGTGTAAAGTCCACTGTGATGACTTGGTTCAAGTCCACTGGCTGTCTGTTACCCACGTGATCAACGGCCAAAGCCAAAAGTGAGTAGGTCTTCCCAGAGGGTAGGGGTAGGATGGTTATATCGTCTGTTATGCCGGATAGCAGGGGTAGTAGGGATTGTTCTTGAAGCGGGTCTGAAAAAAAGGAACCAGTTAATCTGGTGTTAAAAGGATTGATATACATAATGCTATATAAGGAGAATGTATATGTTGACATCTTCACATTACTAAGCTGAAATTGCTGCCGTCTTTTTTTAATTGCGTTTTTAATACGAAAACTGATAAGAACAAATAAAATTTCTGTTATATAACGAAGCATGTCTCGTCCAGTTTATTCGGAATCTGCCCAAACAACTAACCTAAGAACTCCTTTTGGCAGACACCTCGTTATTACGGACAGTTAGTTGTAGATGTGCTGAAAATTCAAACCTTCTATATGTAAGGATGGATGCTTTCTATTCTCTACACAGTGTCCGTACGAGAAAAATACTTCTCAAACTCATTAATAATTCATCAAGTTAAAACAAAGAAAATCACAACCGTGAAGGAGGTTTGGATACCCGGTCTTAATTAGCATAGATTTTGACGATTTTACCTCTCCGTTTTCTCCTTAGTTTTTGTTTCGATTGAGAAGATATATCAAACACTCGAGACAGTGTTTCATCGGCTATCCAAACACCTCGAATTTCGTCAGAAATACTCCGCTGCGCGTCGTATTTTCAACTCTCTTCTCGGTGTTTGGATATCCCGATATATTACTTCTCAAACTCATTAATAATTTATCAAGTTTAAACAAAGGAAATCATGACCGTGACGGTTTTTGAATATCTGATCTTAGGATAGATATTTAGGATTCTATTTCTCCGTTTTCTCCTTAGTTTTAGTTTCGATTTCGACAATATATTAAACTCAAGACCGTGTTTGACCACATTTCCAAGCAGCTCGAATTGCGTTACTCCGCTTGGTGTTTGGAAATGTGGTCAAACGTGGTCTTTCGTATTTGATATATTACTTCGATGTTCTGGATAGGCTTTTGTCGATTGTGCTAGCATAATTTTTGGCCTAATTTAGCAAACCGAGCACAATTTTTAGCGCTTATCTAAATTTAGCACTGCTAACATAATCTGGTTTTTCTGAGTTCTGACCTTCACGAAATGACGTGATTTCGTTTTGAATATACTTCGTTTTGCTTGTTTCTTTTTCTGAAACTTCTGTTACTGTTGTCTCCGGGCCCCCTGGGGTCGCTGTGATGTTTCTTGGTCTTAGGCCCCGCGCTTACGGCTCGGTGGTGAGCTGACTGAGCTCTAAGATCTCAGATGGCATCCTCGTCGTCGATCTGAGCGCTTCCCAAGTTCCAGCTCAGATAGCTCAGCAACAATGTCCAACAGAGAGATTAAACCTCTTGGGAGCGTTTATTGAAACCGTCTTTAAGAGCGAATTTGCCCAGTTCATACCCCCCATCACCGTAGGGGAATTAAGGGTTTGGTGGAACCCCTCCCCTGGATTCAAGTCAAGAAATAACGGAAATTAACACAAAATCAAGCCAGGATGCTTAGAAATGTAGAAAACGGCATTATTCCGTGTTCTGTTTTTTTATTTTGCTTAAAAACCAAGTAGCATAATTTTTGATGTGAGGAGAACCATTTAGAAAAACGAGCATGATTTCGAGCATAATTTTGAGCAGTGTTAGGAGCATAATATGGCAGTTTTACGAGCAAAATCTTCAAAAGCCGGGGTCATTGTGCTTTTTTCTTGGTCAAGAC
>OZ026599.1:36499836-36529836 GCA_964020085.1 Micromussa lordhowensis | reverse complement strand
GTGGAGTACCCGCAAGTGCCACTCCTGTGGGTGTAGTCTCTTGAGTGGACTGGTCAGTTAATTCAGGACTGGTGGCTGGTTCTGGAGTATCATCTCCTGACTCTGTACCGCATTCTGCATCCATCACAGGTTCCATCACGACCCGTTTGATATGCTGCAAATTCCTCTTGTACTCCACTCCTTGGGGTGACTTCAGGACGACTTGGTCCCCATAACGAGCAGCCACTTCATAAGGTTGACTCTCATACGAGGGAGACAACTTGTTCTCTCTCTTTCTCTCAAGCAATACAGCATCTCCCACAGCGATGGGTCTATCCTTGGCGTGATATCTCGCGTCAGCATAGTGTTTTGCCTGCTGCTTCTTCTCAGAGTCCCGATCCCTCACTTGTTGCAAAGCCACATCCATCTGACTCTCTCCACCTTCCGTAAACTCTGGTAGCTTGGTAGTAAGTTTCCTCCTGAAAAACAGTTCGGCTGGGCTAACACCAGTTGTGGTGTGACTAGTCGATCGGTAGGCCAGTTGAGCTCCAGCCGCCAATCTTTCCCTTCTGCTTGGGAGACTCTCATGGCTTTGAGAAGTGAGCGGTTCTGGCGCTCAACCTCTCCATTGGCTCTGGGCCACAAAGGTGTGTTGCAGTGATGCACAATCCCATTTCCTCCAAATATTTCTCCATCTCCTCAGACACCAAATTGGAACCATTATCAGTTCGTAACCAGCTGGCACGCCATACCTTGCAAAATGGCTGTCTAAGCATTTGATGACTGCAGCACTTGTAGTAGAGCGAAGCACGTCTACCTCCATCCATCTTGAGAAATAATCCACCACCACAAGTAGGTGCTCTCCAGTAGGTAAGGGCCCAAGCAAATCAACAGCAATCTCTTGCCAAGCTCCCTCCGGCAATCTTGTGGGCTTGATGGGCGGGGGCGGGACATGCTTTGATACCATCTGGCAGCCAAAACATTGTCTGCACTTCTTCACAGCTTCTTTATAGATTCCTGGCCACCATACCTTTGACCTTAAACGTTCCTTGGTCTTCACTATGCCCTGATGCCCCTCATGGGCTAAATCTAACACTCTTGCTCTCAATTTCCTGGGAACCACGATTCTCGTTCCTCGTAGCACGACCTGGCCAATACAAGCTAATTCATGGGATACCAGTTCATAGGCTTTTGGGGCCTTGCTCCAGTGCCCTGTTTCCAATGCCTTGCGCACTGCCTCCAGTTCTTCATCTTGAAATGAGACTTCTTCAATCTCTTCAATCCGGAGGGCCACTGGTACTGCTTGTAGAGTCACTTCGCGCACATACTCTTCATCCTGGACATATCCTTTTGAGGCTGGAATTTTAGTTAGGCAATGTTCTCCCTGGAGGTCACATAGCGAACTTTGTAGTTGAAAGGTTGCAACCGCAACACCCAGCGCTCTATTCGTTCAGATGGCTTCGAGGTTGGGCCATAGATGGTTTTCAGAGCTTGATGGTCAGTCACTAGGTCAAACTCGGGTAGACCATACAGGTACAAATTAAATCTTTCGCAGGACCAAACAAGGGCAAGTGCTTCCTTTTCGGTTTGACTGTACCGACGCTCAATGTCACTAAGACTTCTACTGGCATAACATACCGCACGGCGTTCCCCGTCTACCTCCAGGACCAAAACTGCACCAAGTCCCACTGGGCTGGCATCTGCTATAACTTCTGTGGGTGCTCCCCGGTCAAAATAAGCCAGCATGGATGCTCCGGCCATGTCTTCTTTCAGCGTGTTGAAAGCCTCCTCTTGTGCCTTCCCCCATAGAAACTTCTCATCCTTTCGACATAGTACTCGTAAAGGTTCTTCCTTGGTCGCAAAATCCGAAATAAATCTCGAGCTAAATCCCACAAGGCCCAGGAATCTTCTCACTTCGGAGGCCGAGGACGGACGGGTTGCCTCTTTCACTGCTCGCACCTTTTCCTCGGTGGGCCCGATGCCATGCTTCGAAAGGAGAATGCCCATGAAAACTACATTACCCATTCCAAAGGTACACTTCTCGCCATTCAAGGTAAGATTCTTCTCCTCCAGCCTAGCTAACAGCTTGTGTAAGCTCTGGTCATGCTCCATAACTGTCTTTCCATGAACAATCAAATCATCAGCGATGTTTACAACTCCCTCGATGTCTGCTATAACCTGACTGATGACGTGTTGGTATTTCTCAGGTGCTGCATTAACTCCAAAACTTAGCCTTTTATAGCGGAACAAACCGTCATGTGTTACAAAGGTGGTAATGTCCCGGGAATCTGCATGTAGCTCTACCTGGTGAAAACCATGACGCAAATCTAACTTCGAAAAGACAGTACAGCCGTTTAGTTCTTCTAGTACTTCATCAACAGTAGGTATTGGCAGTTGTTCTCGGATAATGGCCTCATTTGCTCGACGCATGTCCACACAAAGTCTTATCTCACCTGACGGCTTGGGTGCTACAACAACCGGACTAGCCCATGTGGTGGGGCCTTCCACTTTCTCAATGATATCCCCTTCTAACAGTTCTTCGATCTTGGCTTTCACCTTGTCTCGAAGCGCAAAAGGAACTCGCCTTAACTTTTGTGCCACAGGCGGTACATTGGGGTCAACATGCAGTTTCAATTCAAAGTCTTTTAGTTTGCCAACTCCTGTGAACACTTGAGGGTATTGAGATTTGAGCTGGTTGGCAAAGTCACTCTTGACTTGATTACAACTGCCACCAATGGGGCTCACCTTTGGACCGATATGGAGAACACCTAGCTCCTTGGCAGTAGCATTTCCCAGTATGCAACGCCCACACTTAACTACGACAAAACTGGAAACTACCTTAACATTTCCCACCGAAATTTCCGCTTTGAACTGGCCAACGACCTCAATTTCTCTGCCACCATAGGCAAACAATTTCCTTGAACAATGTTCGAGGTTCCCCTTGAAACCAGCATTCTTCAATTTCTAAAAGTCATCTTCCCCTATCAAATTGCTCACAGACCCTGAGTCAATCAAAACTTCCTAAACAATTCCATCAATACTCAGATTCATCGTCGGTACGTGGCGTGCGGTCGACACCTTGCAAACACCCTCCTCATTTTCTTCCATCACAGTAAACGCAAAGGCAGGGTTTTCTTCTTCTTGACTGCTACCCGCCACATAATCTTCCACTTGGTTTGTCTGTCTTCTGAACGCCTTACGAGTACCACTGGTGTTCTTTGGACGAAGCCCTCTTCCTGTCTCAAGGGCATTATTTCGGTCGAGGTTTCTGCAGCACACTGCAAAATGGCCATACATCGAGCAGCTAGAACACTTCCTACCTTTTGCTGGACAGCACGGATCCCGTGAAAAATGTCCTGCCTTTCCGCAACTGAAGCACGTTTTCGCTGACTGATCGTTTGTCTTATCCTCCTTTCGACCGACTGCGTTTACGTCCGATACACTTGCCATGTGCTTCACTTGTTGTCCCGCCGCTTCCCAAGCTCTCGTTTTCTCCAACACTTGTGCTAAAGTAATGTTTCTGGTTTCCAACAGCTTCTTTTTCAATTCTATGTCGGGCAGCTTTTCAATTAACTGATCTCGTAGATTGTCATCAAGAGCATCACCAAAATTACAATACCTTGCCTGTCGACGGAGACGCACAACAAATTTATCAACTGATTCGCCATCCGTCGGCGCCAATTGCCGGAACACGTGGCGCTCAAATGGAATATTTTCGTCGGAGCGAAAATGGTGATCAAGCTTCCTAATACAGACTGCATAGGGGTCTTCACCACCCGCCGGATCTGGGTCGGCAAGATCTTCGAAAATATCCTGTACCTCCATTCCTGCATAGTGCAGAAGCTGTGAAGTTTTCTTCCTCGTGTTATCTAAGCCTTTTCCTTCAGCGTAATACTCAAACGCTCGTTTCCACTTCTTCCAGTTGTTTGCCACTTGTGATGAAGATCCCGATAGATCTAGCGTTGGAAGGGCTCTCTCAGCCATTGAGGCAAATCCTCGTCGCCAATGTAGTGTTTGTAATCGAAATAAAACGACACGAAGTCAGCAATCACAGCACGACAACCATGTTTTAATCAACAACAACCACTCCTCTCGTTCCCCGGATGTAGGCTAGTTCCCAGTACACTACACTTGGCGCATTGGAATGTAATTTCTGTGACCGTGTCTACGCTTTCATTAGTTTAATTTCTTCAAGAGAGGAAAGAAATAGGAGTTTGAAACGAATTAAGACAAGTTTCGAGCAGAGAAGGAGAAGGTGAGAAAGCTCATTAAATATGCCCGATGCAAATGAAGTGTTTACACACACGCGCAACTTCCCTCAAGAAGTAGTTTTCCCTAGGAGTTTTCGACAATATTTTGGCGCATTTCAATTTTCTTTGCCTTACTTTTGGTTCTGGAGATAAAACTGTGTGGATGTGAATTTTGCGAGTTTCGAGAGGAGGGCGAATAAACAATAGATAGCTCATTAAATGTGCACGTTCGTATCCAACGCCGATTGAATCACAAGCTCTGCAGAAGCCTACGCTCGATAGCCCTTAACCTGATCCTTCATTACTGATAGCAAAGGCACAACAACTACAACTGTAGAACATTCTAAAAGTTCCGTATATATTTTTCTTTCACTAACCTAAGAAGCAAATGGAACACTACCAGTCGGTAAAATTCTAAAACATTCAGATTTTTAGTTGCAGCGTTATAAAAGATTGAGGAAAATCCCACAAATTGGCAGTTAGTCCTCGTAGTTTCCCAAGCTTTAGCCTTCTCTCGGCTCCCGTATCCAGTGTTTTAAAATTGAGCACAACTCCTCTGCTCCTCTGAATGCTCTGATCTGAACTTCAAGAATTCACGCAACGCTCGCAGCATTTGTTTCTTCTCGGAAAAATAATCTGAACTGCTAGAGGAATCGCTCAGTGCAACGAACCAAACACGGAACAAACACGATCGAATTCGGGAAATATTATTTTCTTTTTGCTGACCGCACAAACAAATTGTCCGCCATGCTTCCCTTCCATTCTGTCTTATATTTTTCTTAGACATGCGCAGTAACCGTTAGCTAGACAATCTCGTTCCCAGAGCCCACGTGCCTTTTGGTCAGCACCAAGACACGGAGCTCTGGAATAATCAATTTCCAGAGACCAAGATTTTAGGACTTCCGGTTTCACAGCGCATGCGTGGCTTGGTTTATTTGGAGTCCAGAGGTGAAGTCGATGTGAATACGTTCCACAAAGACATTCAATACGCACTGGAAAGACTAGGAAAGTCGAAATTTGGCTTTGAAAGAACGGCAGTTATCAAATTTTAAAAGCAAAAGAAACGAGGGCTCTGGGAACGAGCTTGTTGATTATTCCAGAGCTCCGTGTCTTGGTGCTGACCAAAAGGCACGTGGGCTCTGGGAACGAGATTGTTAGCTAGAAAACTGACTAACCGACGAGCATGCGCAGACAAATGATCCTGGACCCTCTCTCCTCGGCGTTGCGTGACAGGAGAGGGGGTCCAGAACTGGACTAGGGCACTGTACGCATGACCGACCGATTCTACCATACAGACCGACTAAGCTCGGTTAATAAGATGTTTCTTATATGACAAACAAAAAAAAGTTTAATTCGTTTAATGTAACTGGTTTGTGCTAGCTGACATGTTCCTTGCGAACGGCGATGAGCTGAACTTAAATCTATCAAACTTTGCTCGTTCTCTTTTAACACTTTTTTCATCAGGCTTTTTGACACTTCCATGAAACTAATGTTCTTAGAAGAAAATAGTCGATATTTTTGTATTTTAGTTTGCAACTTTTTCACCGCGAAATGTAACCGGTCTAGACGGGAAAATCTAGACCGCGTTCAATATCGATTTCAGCCAATCAAATTCATAAATTCAGTAGCACCCAGTCCTTGTGAGACGCAGCTACATAACAAAGGTGAATATAGGTGTGCTTTCCGTACATTGGAACCGTTAAAAAATTATAAAGATTAAATATTGTGTGGATGTTGAAAACTACAGAATTCGTAACTGAGTTATTCTGCATTACATTCCGATACAAAATTACATTAAACCATCAACTAGGGAATACCGTCTTGATGTACTACCAAATTCTAAAAACTAACATTACAAGAATTGTATAAGAGTCGGTAAGCAGAATTAGCATTTTGATCAGCATCTTACCGGATCCAAGGAGCGCACCCACTCGATGATGAAGTTGAAGATTTCCTTTGCCCATTTCGTTATTTTTGGCACAAAAGTGTTTTTTATGACCTTGTCATTAAAATCGGACAGAACCTCTTCTATCAGCTGCCCACATCCCCCTGAAAATGACAAAAAATTAATCTGTTTTGGTTGTTTTTGATTAATGTTTGGACTTGACGCGTGATCAGATCGCATGAGAGTCTTAAGTCCAAGTGGATGTTTCCAGAGAGAGTTACGTAGTGTTGTAGGGAGTTCTAATGTCTTGAGGTAGGTCATTACATGATGCATTATAATACAATGGGAAAAGAATTTGCGAGAGAACAGGGATACAATAGCAAACAGTGTGTTCAATCGTCATAGAAACGTGGAATATTGGTTTACAAAAAAAGAAAGGAACATTGAAACAAACTCAACAAGAATCATCCAGAGTTGAAAGCAAGTAAAAACGATAAACTTCCCCTCGTTTGAATGCTTGATGTAAGAAATCAAACTCAGGAGCATAGTTTGTAAAAACGAAAGACGAAACCACTCAACCCAAGGCTATCGCACCTCACTTGGTAGCCTCTACTTCAAACTCGGTACCAGTCCTAAAAGTTACCTGATTTACTTGGAGTGCCACCGAGCCCAGGAAGGGCTGAAGAAATTGCACCGTTGACCCCATCTTCCAATGCCTTTCTCAAATTGATCCGATCATTATCAATCTTTTGCTCCATCAAAGACCCTCCGAAGCTAGTGACAGCCCCGACGAGCACTTCTGCAAGTAAATACATTATACAGCAGTATAGTACCATAAATGAGCCACTAGGCTCGTATGCAGACTTTACCTTACCTACCTTTACCATAGTACCATAAAACAAGAATCATACAAACTGACTGACAGACTGTCTGAGTGGCTGATTGACTGAATGTCTGACTGACTGACTTTTAACTTCTCAAATTGAAATTCAGTTTGCACGGAGGTCAAAATTGGTCTGATAATTCTGTCATTTTCAAGGTCATTTTGGTTATGAGAATGTATCTGCAATTGAATAATTATGAAGTCCTCGTGACTACGAATATAACTTACAGCTCCATACTTACTAGCAGATTTGAAAAAACCCGACACACCCCCAGTTACTGCGCTTGATACATAACCTGCAGATAGTAAACAACAAAACATGTTTTGTTTGCTAAAATGAAGTTGCGGACTTACTTGCAGTTGTTCGTTTAATGTATTCTACCTGAGGAGAAAAGAGAGCTTCGACTTTCGGTATATTTATCTTTTCTAAACTCAAGCACCATGGTATGTTTTCCGCCTGTTGTTTCAATCCGTCGATAACTTAATAAATGTTTCCGTGACATCAAATATTTCAAACCAATCACAATACACGAAACAAAATTCCAGAATTAAACGAACTACACTCGTGTGGAATATCTTCACGTCGAGGTCATTCTGTTTATTGAACCAATCACAAAAAGTCCTATCTTCACTCATTGGGAAAAATTATATTTAAGCATGTACTAAAAAGAGTGGTTTAATACACCAAACAAAATTCCAGAATTAAACGAACTACACTCGTGTGGAATATCTTCACGTCGAGGTCAATCTGTTTATTGCAGGATATTTTCTTTTTCATAAAATGTTTTTTACCCATCTCTTTCGTGACTAGGTAATGTTTGGATACGAGCCAAGTGGCTCATCAGGCCGGAGCTTATCCCGGTTTCTGTAACGTGAAGCGACTAGGAGTATTTCTACTCCCCCAGGGATTGGATGATGATTTTTTGAACCAATCACAATTCTTTGCTACGCATAGCGACCAATGAGATTCCTTTATTTTGTATAGGCAACAGATTACGTCAAAATGGCTTTTCTCGTGTTCGCCAAAGTGGGCGCGCTTTCGAGTTAGGTTGAACAATTTTGAAATAAAAAATCTTTCTCTGTAGTAGTTTGTTTCTATATTATATAAAACAAATAGATTCCATGTTGCCGTAAATCTGTTCAGTACTAGATGACAGAAGACGTCAAAATGTGGTAAGAACATCAGTGACACACTCGGCTATCGCTTTTCTGCTCTTACCACATTTTAACGTCATCTGTGATCTACATGTTTAGCTCGAGCAACTTCTGAGACCGATAGCGGGCGCATTGAACAGATCTAGAAAATTGCGAGATTCGAAGCTACAGTAGGTAAAATATAAATCCCTTTTTTACTAGTTTGTTTTTAGTTTTACTACTAGTTACTTTTTCAATGTTAACGGCAAACCGCAAACAGCAGCCTCATGTTAGGCGTTAGACGTTAGTGATCTCTATCAGTTTAGCTACGAAAACATGGAAGAATAATTTCACTTGAAGAGGCCGCCATATTGAAGCAGTGTATTATTTTCAAGTGGCAACAAAAAGTCCTATCTTCACTCATTGGGAAAAATTATATTTAAGCATGTACTAAAAAGAGTGGTTTACTAATTTTCTTACTGAGCACGTGGTATAAACAGACATTCAGGATAAAAACCATCCAGGCAAATCACTTACGTGAAAACCTACTTCTCGGCGTTGAAAACCCGCGCTGAGAACTCCAAACGTGACCGCAGCGCTTAGACACGTGACTTCTAGCAGTTTGTCGTTTGAGGTTTCCGCTGAAACCTTGGTGCTAATAATATTAGCTCAACTGAACACGCCTGATGTGCTACCGACAACCCGCAGATAATTCTGAGTTTTATGTCATGTGTAGAGGTAAGAGATGATATAGGGTAAGAGAGTTAATCTCCCATATAGGTTTTATTCTCAAAGTAACCCCTCTCAAGCTATTTTTAGACATGGTATCCAGTCTTTTTCTTTGCTGGGGTCCAGAAATTTCCTATGCCGCTTGTTGGGACAAATGAACTCTTTTTCCCCATTGTTATCAGTTGCTTTTTTTCAAAACCTACACAGCTTACCAAAGAGTGAAGAATTTAGAGATGATATGTGTAATTCGCATACCTCCAATGGTAGTTTTTTTATTGGCCATTCTTTGAGTTGCCATGTAAGCAGCGACATTGGTGCCCGCGCCAAGGATAGCTCCCAAGGGACCCCCAGCAACATTAACAAAGGGAACACATCGCCCTCGAGGGTCCTCGAGTATCACGGGATTGTTGGCTGCGTATGAGTAAAGATTGATGCTTTTCCCTGAAAAACCTGACAACAAAAAAGAAAATGAGTTATGACAGCCATGTCATTAGCACAGCCGCTATTTTCTTCTTTCTGTATTGAGAAATCACTATTACATGGCTTGTGACTGAATGTGCAAAACCTTTGATAACGTTAGAATCTGTTGGCACGCTTTCGCTTGAGAGAAAATTAAATGTTAAATTAAAAGGTCTACCATTATTAAGAAGGAGTTTCTTGAATTCGGTTGAAACAAAACAAAATATATATTTGCCTATGTTCCAACACGAGTCATCGTGCGACACTTGATTAACATGAACATGAAGGTAAAAATGAAATAAAAAATTTAAATGAATGGTTTCGCAGGGAACACAGTTTTGTTACAACCATAAAAGGAACTTCGAATTCGTCCACATCCTTGTATATTCACCATTTGAGAGAGCAGGCGATATCAAGCTATTTTCATTGAATTTTAGCATTTTTCGAGAATTAAAGGGTTATAAATACTTAGTGAACGCGCTTTTACCAAGAGGATCAAAGCTAAGAAATCTTCCAAGTTGGGCATCATAGTGTCTGGATCGCATCCAGTATATGTCCCTGAATTCACGGTCTGCAGTCACTCCCCATTGACCAATAAACGTGAAATCCTGTGGCAACTCTTCATCAAATTCCAACATTCTGCCGAACGGATCATAACTGTAGCGATTGACACGATCACCACTAGGACCCAGTACTCCCACGACAGACCTGGCCAAAAGAGAGAAACCCACAATTCCTACTTTAAAAAAACGCTGGGATATTTCACGTGATCATTGTCTATTTGTATCTTCTTTCAAAATGGCAAATGACCATTAAACTGTTAACATCAATTCAAATCTCATTGTACTAATTTTTGAAGATTACATGAAATCTAAGTATGATGGAAAAAATGTTTAAAAAAATATCTAAGAAGTAATTTTAAAGCAGAAAGGTGGGCCATAAGCCGACATGCGCAGAAGCAGCATAATGTTCACAATTATCACCTTTCTTATGAAGTTTCAAACAATAGGGGCTACTTAGCAGCGCTCTACTGCGTCTGCGTATATGTTGCTTGTATGCTAGTGAGAAGCAGCCTTAAAACAGAATATCATGATTGGCCTGTACACAGTTCCTAAACCTTGTGGAAGAGGTATTTGTTATCTTACCCTAGACCGTCAAACTCGTAATAAAACAAATCTCCATTCCCGTCAACCAACGCAACCAATCCAAGCTCTTCACAGTGGACAAAGTGTGTTACATGTCCACCAGAGATCTACCGGAGGAACAAATGCTGACTGAACTAAACATGAACCGAATTCCCTGAACAAACACTCAAATAGATGAAGGAAAATTATCATACACTGTTCACACAAGACTACCTATAATCAACAACAGACACGTTGCGCCAACACGTCCACGTCCAGTTAGTGCAACGCGAGATTTTAGAATAAAAAATAAAATAAAATAAATCACTTTATGTAAGTGTCGAAGCGACAAATATTGTAAATTGAAACGAAACTTATTAAACATCCCAGTACGCGGGAGGCTAACCAGTTGGCTATTCACAAAGCATGGAGGAGTTGAATTTGGGACCACCGAACACAAATCCATCTAGTGGTAGGGAGAGGGACTTGAACTCGGGACCTCCGGACTACAAATCCAACGCCCTAACCACTAGGCCACCCCCCACTTGTTGCTGTAACATATCGGATTTATCGCCTCGTGTGCAAACAGTGACAACATAACATAACATAACTTGTTTATTCAAGATGGAGGAACAAAAGTACAAAACATCTTGAAAAGGAAAACTGTTTACCGTCATTGAGATCCCAGTGGTTTGTGTCATTGTTTTTTAACAAGTGTGATTATTTTGTTTTCATGTTCAACAGTGAAAATGTTTTACCTGAGCAACAACATCAGCTCCTGGATTCCCAAATGGATCGATGATGTACTGCACTTCTGATTGACCGCATGTCTTCTTATACAAGTTTCCCAAGCCATCGTAAACAAAGTTACATCTGCAAGAGAAAACCTCCTTTCATTGTCTCGTAGAAAAATTATCACAGCGCTCAGTTGGCATGTACCTCATTCACGGCTGTACAAACTACATCTCTTGTGTGTACCTTACAGCACGTTGTGAAAATTTTATGAATTGCTGCTCCTGCCTCCTGAATAGGGTGCTAATCATCGGTGGTAACGCCCCGCCTTAGCAGTTTGTCACGCAGCGCCTATATATATTTCTGGGTAGAGAGGCACTGTGAGAGTGAAGTATATTCTCAATAATGCGACACCACGACTCCACCTAGGGTCGAGCCCAGACCATCCGACCCGATAATTGATCTTTACTAACTGATGTCTCTAAGAAAATTTAAAAATATGGGAATATCTTCGTAACTATAATTATTATACAGCTTGTGTTTGTCGCAAAAAGCCATATAATAAACAACTTATTAACCTCGAACGTTCATTATCATGGGAAAATCTCAAACCTCGGTCTTGCTGTATTGACCGAGCAAAATAGCGAGGTCGATACGGCAAGGTCTCAGTTTGAGATTTTTCCGTTAAGACCTCACTGTCGGTTAAAAAATGGTTAGTAACATGGATTGATTCAACCATGGCGTGATATCAAGACAGTTTGATTCCTTACCTTCTGTTCGGTGTTTCAGCCTGCACCAAGAAATCCTCCGCGCTAAACTTGAATTTAACACTGTCATCCCGCACTTCCCTGTTCGTCCTCTCCTCCATGTTTCCATTCATGTCATATTTGATATCATAACTTCCTGCCGAGGTGTACTGGTTAACTTCGTTTGCAGCGTACAAGGTCTTGTTCCCAGGCTCTTGTGAAACGGATACTCTGTTTTTTCTTTTGTCGTAAGTGTAACGAACAATCTTTCCCTGCGGATCTGTCGATTCTATGAGCTGCGAAGCCGCATCATACTTATAATGCCAGCTCCCTGAGGTCGTATTTAATTGGATGATACGCCCTTTTCTATCATAGTTGTATTCAAAATAGGATGAAATGCTACCATTTGGAAAATAATTTAGCATTCGCGACAGTCTGAAATTAGCTGGATGAAAAACGTACTCAGAATAAGCTCCATTTCCAAGGACCCGTCTAGATAACATTCCCCTCGAGTTGTACTCTAACGTCAATAGGACATCACCTCTACCACTGGAGTCTATTCGCACGACTTCCGATAACCGGAAAAACCGGTCATACCTGTATACCAGGTTCAGCCAGGCCACAGTCAGTGCCACACGACGTTGAAAATTATTGAATTTGTAAGTGAGCTGCTGACCATTAGGGTAAGTGACAGTAGAAGGTCTGTTTTCGTCGTCAAAAACAATGTTTATTGCTCCAATGTCGTTTGTCGCTTGAATGATGTCTCCGTTGCCATCCCGAAGGAAATACGAAGAGCCATGACCATCGACATCTTTCCTGACCTTGGAAACAGCATGAAGATAAGGTAATCATCAGTAATAAGAAGAAGTATGTGCTGTTATTTTATGGCTGTGTTTTACAAGGACCGGGAACAATCGAATTCTCGAATTTGATTGGTTGAAATCGATATTGACCGCGGTCTAGATTTTCCTATCTAGACCAGCATCTGGAGCGGTTACATTTTGCGTTGAAAAATGTGCAAACTAAAATACAAAAATATTGAGTATTTTCTTCTAAATGGAAGTTCCAAACAACTTGATGAGGACGAGCAAACTTTGGCAGATTTAATTCATGTTCAGCTCATCGCCGTTCGCAAGCAAATTGTCAGCTAGTGCAAACCAGTTACATCAAACGAATTAATTTTTTCTTATTTGCCGTATAATGAACATCTTATTAACCGAGCAGGAGGTCTGTATGGGAGAATCTTGACCGAGCTAAAGGATGAGTGCGTATAATTGATGTCTAGTGAGGACTTTGTTCATGAGAAAACGTCAAGAGCTCCATATACTGAGACCACATTAAATGCTATTCAGTACATGGTCCACTAAATTCCTTTTCAATTAAATAAAACTAATTCTGAGACTTGCTAAGCATATCCAGTGTCTTTCTCAAGCGATAATACAGTAATTCCATCGAGTAAAACAACAGTTTTTCCTGAAGAATATGTACATTAAAGGAGTCAAATTCACTCCTCAGGGGAAGATATGAACTCATTTAATTGACCTCGCTCCCAATGTCTGGCTTCATAGCTCAGTTGGTAGAGCATCGCACCGGTATCGCGGAGGTCACGGGTTCGTTGAAGCCCTGATTTTTTTCAGGCTTCTTCTTTCCAGCTGCCTAAGTTGAAAAATTTACTGCGATGATCATTCTTCACTTTCATCTACAGCCGCAGTTCAAATATGAATTATTTCATATATACTTCACAATATGTACATTGCTACCCAGAGCACACACCGTGACGCCAACGGAGCCAAACTTTCTTGTTAATTGTTCCACGAGAAAAAGGAATAACGACTGATGAAAACAATCTTCTTCCACAGCTGATCAGTCGGCAACTAGATTGTCTTCGTCTTTATTCAAATTAAAAAAGATACAGTAAAATTCACCAACTTGACCTGTTGAAAAGCGTAGCCTAAATTTTTGCCTGCCGTGCATATTCTTTACTTCCCTTTGTTTCGGTTAGCTCGTTTATTGCTACCTCTTTTGAGATTTCTTACTGGTAAAACTGTTATTTCAAGTTAGGTTTAATTGTCTTACTAATAACCCTAACGCAAAACTTACAATCCTGTCTTTTTCATCATACTCGAACTTGACTTCCTTGCCAGCTCTACCAGTGAACTTAACCAGTCTGCCGAAACCATCGTAATCGGTGAGTTCGGTCTCGCCATCAGGGTATTTGAACTCGATCATTTTGTCTTTATCATCGTAAATGTTCTGATAAACGAAGCCATCGGGATCTGTGGTGTTTTGAACATCCCAGTTTTTCCGCAGTAGGAAATCTGTTTGATGGTCGTTGGCGTCCACTATAGACATGGTGTTCGTCTTTTCATTAAACAGTCTTTTCATTACAACCTGGAAAGTTGAATATGGTAAATAACAGCTTGACAAGTTAGGGCTCTGAGAACATCTGGCAATAAAATAGCATTACAGGGATCTCCTAAATTGTATATATTACTGAATTTTATGATCAGATATTTCGTTTCTTAGTTTTTTCTAAATTTAAACTTAATTTCTATCACCGTTTTATCCATGGAATTATGTCATTGTATTTATCTATGTTGTCTTTTAATTAAGCAATAGACCACAAGTTTCTATGGGTTATAGGCTGATAAACCACGCGGTAGAACACGAAAAGAATTTGTAAATCACGAGCCGCAGGCGAGTGGTTTACGAATTCTTCGAGTGTTCTACCAACATCCCAAGTGGTTTATCAGCCTAAAATTAAACCCATAGAAACTTGTGGTCTATTGCTTTTATATAATAATTCAGAAGACGTGGGATTTTCCCATGGGTTTACCGGCACAATAACCATAGCTTAATTGACCAATCAGAGCGCGCGCATTGATTTGGTTATTATATAATTGTTAACTGTATATATATATGTCTGGATTTATGAAAACAGTGTTAATGACATCTAGCGGTTTTTATTGATTTTTCTTTCTAATCTATTTATTTATTTATTTATTTATTTATTTATTTATTTATTTAACCTTTTGCTTTGCTTATGGCAGCAGCTTGTAAATCTTACCTAGTGTAAAGTGTAGAGGACTTCTTGCTGCATGTTTCGTTTATTCATCTAGTTTTTTTTCATTATTCATCGGTACCCCCCGCACTCCTCCCTCCCCTTGTCAGTCGGTGTTAAGTATAGCCCAGGTTTCACTCCTCTGAATTTCAGTTCGCGCGGTTACTCTGAGAGGGAGCCAACCGACCAGCGTTCTATAAACTGCTGTCTAAAGGAAGTCTGCCGGAGGACATCATTAAGTCCAATGAAGGTGCAAGTCTAACGATTTGCTAGCAAGCGTCGTCCATTATCGTACATGAAGGGCCCACTGAAAACGGGACATCTTTTAGCTCCGTACTATGCGTGGGCCGTTAGCACTGTGGCGATAATGTTGTGCTTGCTTTAGACAGCAAAAAGCTTTAGCTACATCAATTTAGGGCTTAGACGTGCAATGGACTAGACACTTCTAGCTGCTGTTGGCGTTATTTGCTCTGAACTTTGATGTAGCTAAAGACTTGAAATCTGGATCTGCCGTTCCGCGCTCGACAAAAATCAAGTTCATCCGGGACATTGCTATTTGCAAGCAAAGCATGGCCACGAGCAGAGTGAAGAACATGAGTTCAAGCGCTGATCGTGAGTAGAATTTCCTTGTTTGATCAATTTTAGGCGTTCTCGGCTTCGCTAACTATCAGAACTGTCTGTGATTCGCTAGCGCGGAAGAAATTTATTTGCGTGGCTTCCGGGCGATAATTGACGTAACGACAACATGTTGAGTGTTCGCTTACTGCTAACTATGGCTTATTTTGGTGGAATTTCAATCGATTCTCGATGTAGGAAGCTCTTGTTCAGTCTATTTAGGACGATGCAGGCCTTTAGAAAGTTATAGATAAGCTCTTCGCCGCGGTCCTGACATAGTGTACGTTCGTGTTGATTTAGACTCTAATTTCATGTTGAAAGCACTCTTAATTAAATTGAACAATTCATGATTCAACGAAAAGACGGTGAAATTAGTCTTCCTGGCCTCAAAAGGCATACGGGAGAGTTATTTCCTTTTATTTGAGCTACGATAAGCCGTGTGGAAAGCTAGCTCTAGGACAGAATTGTATCAATTCAAGAGATTATCAGTGACAAGATGTCATTAACACTGTTTTCATAAATCCAGACATATATGTATTTTTTGTTTTGATAATAGCAGGTCCCCATCAGCTATTCTAGTTGGCTTTTATAAGTTGCAACCTATGGTATGTGTATGTACAAACTTCCCGGGAGTGTAAAATTAACAAATTAACCCTAAGGGGCGAAATTGGCTAGTCTGACATTCACACGGTCATTCATAAATCTCAGTACCTGGTCTCCTTGCTTTATGATTCGCACAACCTGGTCATCATTTTTAACACTGTCAAATCGCACATCGCTAAAACCTCCGCCCACTATATCCATCATTCTCGCATCTTCATCAAATACCAGCACGGCCGAGTCGCCTTGTGGGAGTCTGGACATAGTAACTTTACCATTCCAGTCGTAAGAGAAAGACACTCCCTGAACAAAGTTGTCTTCCTGGTTATAACCTGAGATATTACTCAGGAGTCCATGCCGGTTCCAAGAATACTTGACTGTAGTCGAAGTAGGGTAAATAATACTTGTCAGGTCGCCGTTAAGGCTGTAAGTATAACGCGTAGTTCGTTCGCCCACGCTCATGAACAGCAATGCTGCTGTGTTCCAATCATAAGTGTAAAAACTGCAGGATAAAACAGAGATCGATAAAACGGTTAATTCTTCCCCGGGTAGAGTAGTGTTAAGAGACAGGCTTTGTGCAGGCTGGTGTCTAATATCCCGGAATTTTAATCAGTCTGCATACGAACCAAGTGGCCCGTCAGGCCGGAGCTTAACCCGGTTTTGTAGCATGAAGTGACGAGGAGTATTTCTACTGCCCCCTGGATGGGATACTAGTCTATCGCAGGATTATAACCAGAAATAACGGTTCGCCTGTAGCCATTTATAAACCTTGATGGAGAGAGGCACTGTGAGAGTTAAATGTCTTTCTCAAGAACACAACACGGTGTTCCCGGCCAGAGCTCGAACTTGGACCGCTCGATCCGGAGCATGCGCACTAACGACGAGGGCCTCTAAAATAAGAGAATACTGTCTTTAGAACCCCCAAAGCGTAAAGAATACATGACTGTAGTAAATTAACTTTGGGAACATCAGGATAACAACAATAAGAAGCGATTTCAACGCGAAGAAAAAACAAACTTGCCATCTTTGTTCGTTACCGGATCCATCTTCTAATCGAGCTTCGCGAAGAAGTCCCATGTCATTGTAATTCACAGTTATTTTTCCTCCTGACGAATGCTTGAAAGTCGAAGATCTGTTCTGCAAATACTCAATGGTGATCGTCTCGTTACCTCTTTGGATCTTTTTCAGATGTTTCAAGACGGAATCAAATGTAAACACAGTAGAGATGCTAGAGTCGGTGAAATGGAGTTCTGGAAACCAATTGAAAGAAATGGGATTTTAGTGTTACATTTGTGTAAAGAGTCTTCTGTCAAAATTTGAGTTTTAAAAGCAAACGAAAAGTCAAACAACAAGCGTGACACACCTGTGTCGTTAGCAGTGACTTTCTTTCCATCGAGTGACGTGTACAGCCCACTTACACTTGCCTCAAAGACTAGCTCTTCGCGTAAACGAACAATCTTAATTCTTTCTGGTGTAATCAGCGTTACTTCAGCTTCCCTAATTTTAGTGAGTGGATAAAAGACATCACAATCAGGATAAAAACGATCATGAACATTATTAAGCAACAAACTTGCTCCTGATTATTGTTATTTGCCGTGAAAAACAAAACTGACAAAATAAAAAATAACATGTAGATTTCCAGTTTGGTTCTTAGTAAGCACGACTCTTCCTTTTCAAACTCGCTCAATACCATGTAGGAATATATATTCCACATCGTTTAGACACCTTAAGATAGATTCTGGGAACAAAGTCTTATGTTTTAAGAGACACGTCGAGGGGAGCTTAAGACTTCATGACGAAACCACCTTTGGAAATATAATCAAAGGCCTCCCGTGCAGAGCCACTCGTGAAAAGATTTCCTTCGTAAGTTCAGGTTAGTGTTTTTGAGATGCTCTTACAGCGGCCGGCAAATTGTTACAGCCCGTTCGCTACGAATGCGCTTAATTTACGAGTTAAAATAGCAATTTCACAATATATTGATGCGAAAATTAGAAAACACAGATCGTGAAATAGACCTGTAAGATACAAAATGTTAAATTGATAAAAAAGATTAAATTTATGAGGGTTAAATTTACTCCCATACAAGATAGGTGAACATTGCTGCCCCTGGAATGACAGAATTTTTCCGCGGCAGTGTAAGATGTTGACTTCCTTTTTGTGCGCTTTGTCACAAATGATTGTTCTTTAAAAAATCGGTGTTGATTGATAGAATTTGTCTCGATGACTCATTTCACAGTTTTCTCACCACCATGATGCGATCCAACCAATTCCAAACACACCCTTGTCCCTTCGTTTAGAAAGAAGAGGGCTGTACGTTCTTTGTAGGACCAAAGGTAATGCACCATCTAATGTGGATTGGTCTTGTAAGTCATCCTGCGCTAATAGCGGGTCACCTTAAACGTAAAACATCAGTTTAAAGTAAAATACATGCATCCATTGCAAACAACAGGGAAAAAAACCTCAAAAGAGAAGCCATATGTACAGTACCGGCCGACTGTAAGTTAACAGTATGGAATCGATCTTCGATCCTCGATTCTCGTGCTTTCGAGAATCTGGGCTCGAGTTTAGACTGTTTCGAGCTGCGAGTTTCGCGTTTTGTGTTTCGAGTTTCGAGACTCTCGAACAATTTTTCGAGGCGGGAAACGGTTTGTTTCTCGCATACATAGCAATAGCAACGAACAATAAAATAATAAGTAAATAAGTTCTTTGTTTCTTTGATTTCTTAATTCGAGACTCGAACGACTCGACTCAGTAGAAGCTCGAGACTTTTCAGAGTGAGGCCTCTGATTTCAAATTCGTCTGGCTTAATTTCATTGCAGAGGTGTATTTTAAGACAAAATGCTTTCTGCTTTCGAAAACTCGTTTCGTTTTATATATATATATAACAACTGAAGGCCAAACCTACCGCTCAGCTTGCCATTGGCCATATCAAGTTGGAACTGAACAAGATCAGTCAACAAGTTGACTCTCCTTCCTGACATACTCAGCAAGGTACTGACCGCTGACATCCTGCGCTGGAAGGAAGACGCCGACTTACCAACAGAAACCAGGAAGTTGTTCCAAACTGGAGACCACAGTTCATCGCTCAAAAACTCCGGCTTGAAGTTTTTGCTGCTGTTTATATAAACATGCGGTTCATCGCCTCCATCCAACATCTGAACTGTGTATGTCTCTTGCGCGTCTTCGCTTCCGCCTGACTCGGTATCAAATACTATTTCCCCGTAAGCCTTTGGAGGTAAAATACCACCAGGCCCTTGAATCGGTTGAGCTAAAAACATAACAGCGGAAGAGAATTGAGCAGATTGTCGATCCTTTTGAACAGGGCGGAACTGTGTCTGTTCTCCACCGACACTAAGTGATAACAAGGGACATAAAATATCTGTGTCACCGACATTTTCATACCGCAGTGTTATCACCCCTAGTGAACCCACAAGCAACACTTCTGGAAAGTCCACGTGCGTCTCTAACCGTCCAGGTTCACCGCGTGTTATCACCAAAGAGCGTTCCAATAACGCCTCTTCTTTTGACTCTGTGTTGACAAGTTTAACGTGGAAGGTTGCACCAATGTTCAGATTTGTCATGATGAAAGTCGCGTACACTTCAGTTGAACTCAATCGGTAGACTTGCTCCGCCCTGATGGAATTTTCAGCTGCCGCGGAAGCGTTCACAAGAAAAGCTTCTAGCTTTTGGCCAAACAAAGTTCCTTCAAAGCGCAGGGTGGCATTCCCCAGTGGAGCCACTTGACTAGGAAATACACGACTGATTTCAAACTTAGCAATGCGCGCGCAAAGCTGAGACGTTTTGTTAATCTGGGCGGATGAAGAAGAAGAATCGTATCTTCGCATCAGAACATAGTATTCTCCAGCAATCGTTTCGGGTATTACCACCTCTTGATCAGCTGACAAAGCAAACTTTGATCCGCCGTCATATTGGTAAGCGGTTGCCGGTTTGGAGTGTCTAACGAACAATTCATGGAATGCATCAGTAATGCTGCTGTTTATAGTAACAATGAGCGTCTTTTCATCCAAGACGTTGTTAACGATGTATGACGAGTCCTCGCCCGGCTTCAAGGTGACGTCTGTGCAGCCATCTAACGGAAGTCTTGGGAATGAAACGTTTAAATTTTTCGGTCCGACAGCAATGTTGTTGTGATGGTTTTGGTCTAGGATATTGCTTCGGGTTTTCACAAGACTGCGATACTCTCCCATGCTTGTCAGCGGCAGTTCGCTTGTTATAGAGTTAGCAGTATCTCTGTTAGCGCCTGCGTTGTAAGGATCCAGGGTGAGGTAAGAACAGATTGGTTTTCCAATTCTCACGTCTTCTATCTGCCATGACTCGTCTTGTGACAAGTAAACGGTATCGCATTTATAACCCTCGGCCGGTCGGCTTCCATTGTTTCTGATCATCCAGCTCACGGTGACATCTGAAAAAATTGTGTAAGGTGATGCTGAAATTAGTCTCCTATGCAGACCTTTCTTATGGCTCGTCACGCAATCCGGAAAGAGTGCGTGACGAGGCCAAAGGGCATCTGCGCAGCAGACTATAACGAGAAATATACCGAGGTATATGTCAGCAATTTTACATGATGAATAGTCACTGCTGGGTCTCAAGACCAATTTTAAGGGTGTGTGATTTGACTTCACGATTGGGCTTTTGACGAAACGATTTCAAATCGTCTAGAGCTCGAAAGAAACAACAGATACCAATTCTTACATAACACATTACCTCCTGTCATATTTTTTTGGCTCAATACCCTAAAAGGTACCGCAAATGTTCCCGCTGTGTGGACCTTTTGAGGCTGAACATCCTAAGAGGTACAGAAATCGCGTTTTTAACCCCTAAACGGTACGGCGAGCACCCGGTTCCTTTTTATATGGGAACTTATCACCCCCCCCCCCCCGAGGGGTAAATGTTTTAAAGACGGGTCGCATAATGATTACATCTTGTAGAGTTAACACTTTGTTTCCGAGGAATAGTCCCATTTAAAAAGAATAAAGGGGGCAAGTTTCTAAAGAAACTGTGGTGCTGCGTCGGTGGGAGTAATACAAGATAATTTGGTTTTATCAACTGGGTTGATAATGTGAATTGTTCACCGTAAAGAGATTCGGAAGCTGACGTTTCAAGCTTTTACCTACGCCCTACCTGGAAACCAGCTTTTGTTGTGTGTGGCCAGCGTAGTTAAATAAAGTTGTATCGTATCGTAATCTGGGCGTGGCTCGAGGTTTATTTGACCCTTAAAAAGGCACCACTTAAAACGAACAGGACAGCGTCTTTTTACCATTGTTGTTATTTCTTCGAGCTCAATCTAAAAGATACTTTGACGGCTACAAATAGTGGCGTTTCGTCCTGAACCCCTAAGTGAGACCAAAATCCTTGATTTACACGGTGAATACGAGAATCCCAAATCTTTTAACATAAGAGTCTCTTCCCCGACCTTTGTTAGCCTAAATTCAAAAGCTTACCTTCACCGTAATAGAATTGACCACTGGATGAGGAAACAGATAAAACAGCTAAGTCGCTACTAAATGTCTTGTTGATCTTCATTAGCAGGGAAGCTTGGTTGTTCTGTTCGTCACTTTCCCAGATAGTGTTTTTACTGTCCACCATCAACAGCAGGTAATAATCCGAATCAAGAGTGTCAAACGGAATGAAAACCTCGGCGCTCAATGACAACGTGTCGTTCACAGAAAGAAAAGTTGCTCTTACAGTGGCAAGCCGCAGGTCAAACGGATCAATTAGCAGATCCTGACTGAGGTACAAAGCATTGTACCACACGCCATGTGCAGATAATTCTCCTGTGTTTGTTACGTTGAATGTCACATTTAATGGCTGGCCACCACGGGTTTCCACCTTTGTCCTTCCCAGCGATCCTTGCAGATCTGGTAAGAGACCTGCGGTGACAATTATGCCGGTCGATACCGTCGGCGTCACTGCGGGTTGTGTGACATTAGGTTGTGTATAGGGACTGTGAATATCTGCAAAGCCATAGATGAAAGCTGCTGAATCATATCCATATGGAATGGAGACATTTGATCTTACTTCGTAGAAAGATTGAGCTGCTAATGCGCCGATGTGGGGAAACTCTTTTAACTTTGTCCCTTTCTCCATGACCTCTGTTCTGTTTGCGCCTTTCGTTCCATAAACATAAAGCGCATCCGTCCATGAAGTTTTCCTGGTCGCTACAAATCCCACATTCTGCACACGAAACGCTATAGGGAAAAGAGTTCCTAAAGTGATCTGAGATGGAAAACTTGAAGTAATAGTCAGAATCAACTTAGCCGCAAGGGGAGGCGGAACGGAAAGAATTTGCCTTGCCACACCGACGTTATTTGAAACACTTGGAACCTCAGACAAGTTCTTATTGGCGTTTGTTACCGCGTGTACGTAAAACTTTCCTCTGATGCTGTTATCAATCTGTAGCGCCACGGATAGTCCATACTCTTGTTGCTCATCTAATTTAGCAGTCACGATTTCAGATGCTAAAACACGCGCATCTTTGCCACCGATGGCGCCTCTTGATGACGCGATAACCACTCTATCCACCCAAGAAGTACTCTTGCGCATCCAGCTGCCTCTGTTTGTTACAGACCAATACACTGTCAGAAAACGACGGTCTTCTTCAAAAACAAAAGATGTATCGACGACTGCTAAGTCTGGCAAGGGTGCAGGCAGAATTTGTACGCGGACCCATGCTAAGTTGTTCGTCTGTGCGTCCTTTTCAACCAGAGAACCGCCATCATTGACTTTTAAAACGAGGTAGTTGGTTCCAGTTATGTTTAACGGTAATTTGACAAATGAAGCGTGGTTGTACCTCCTACCCGGACTTAACGATTGTAAATCGAAAACAACTTTAGTCAACTTGGTCGAGTTGTTTTCAATAGTTGGGGAACTTGACAGATAAACCGTGTCATGCCAGGATCTGATTAGAGTACTTCCTGTGCCGTTATTTTCAACTGTCCAGTTCAACAACACTTGGGAATCGCTAATCAAGGGCTCCTTGGCAGACACCAGAGCGAAGTTTGTCACGACCAAATCCGGTTGAACTAGTGGGAGAGTCACATTTCCAGAAGCTCTTATGTTACTCTTTACGTTTTGTTCAGTGACTGTTCCATACGTGTTTGTTATAACGTGAACGTACCGCTCCCCAAACACATATCTGCTGACTCTGATCAGTCCAGTATCCATACTGTACTCTTTTCCTGAAGCCAGGTTGATCCTGTGAAGGAAACCTCCCAGCCACAGTGCATCCTTTCGTATAAAATTAGCGTTCGGTGAAATATAGACTGAGTCAAGCCAAGGCGCTTCTATTGTACCTCCCGCTCCAACGTTCTCCACTGTAAAAGAGACCCTCACATATGCCTGCACGGTGTCAGCGGTGGTAGAAGCGTTGACATGCGTCACGGTGAGATCGGGCAGCCTTTGCGTGACATTCACCTGTACTGTTTTCTCGTTGTTATCATTAAAGATAAACTCAAAAACGTCGTTGAAATAGTCTGTGTAAACAGTGATGTTGTATTGCCCAGTGGGCCAGCTAGCAGATATCCGGTGATACACAGTCCTTGTATACGTCGATGACGGAGGAAGCAATCCGGAGAAACTGGTTCTACCGAGAACTCTCCAGTTAATCGATTGAATGTGACTGATGGTCTGAAAAAAAAGATTTAAAAAAGTAATACGTTAATCAAAATATCTGATTAGAAAATAGCCCGAAGAAAACTAAGTGCGCTGATTGGTTTAAAATTGTGTTTCTATTAAAATGATTAGTATTATATTAGTTGCTATTTTAGGTAATACCATCTCTATGTGGGAATACCAATAAACCGTTGGTGTTGTTGTTGTTGCTTTCAATTTCTATCGTGTGATAGTTGACGAGCGCACAGCACAAGTCAACTATCACTCATAAAAATCGAAAGCGAATAATCTAATTGTTTAATATAAATCTACTAGTCGTTCAAAACTTTATCTAAATCATATTCACCGACACTTCGAAATCGCAAAGAAGCGGCCGCCTGTTACCTGACAAACGCGCACACTCACTATCTACAACAGAATAGATAGTGAGTAGCGCAGGCAATCGGAGAACGATAGAATAGAAACAATAGAAACACGCTACGTGTTTTCTATTTCTTAAATACGAATTTAAAGGTTGTTTGTTTTAGGTAATTCCTTACTTACCACAACGTCTCTCCACCAATAATGAAACGGGTCTCCAAGTCCCTCGTTTGAAACCATAAACTGAATATTCATTGTGTCTCCCGTGTAGTAACTCTTCCGTGTTGTGATTGAACTTACTACAAGATCCGGGGGAGGGCTTAACAAAATTTTCAACTCCTATGAACAAAAATGAAAAAATATATATAATAGAAAAACACAAGAATCCTTGCCATACGTTTTCGAGCTCAGAAACGATTTTAAAAAAGCGAATCTGCCTGGCTGCCTAGCAGCCAGGCAGCCAGGCAGCCAGTCAACCAGATAGTCAGTCAGTCAGTCAGTCAGGCAGTCAGTCAATCAGGCAGTCAGGCAGTCAGGCAGTCAGGCAGTCAGGCAGTCAGGCAGTCAGGCAGTCAGGCAGTCAGGCAGTCAGGCAGTCAGGCAGTCAGGCAGTCAGGCAGTCAGGCAGTCAGGCAGTCAGGCAGTCAGGCAGTCAGGCAGTCAGGCAGTCAGGCAGTCAGGCAGTCAGGCAGTCAGGCAGTCAGGCAGTCAGGCAGTCAGGCAGTCAGGCAGTCAGGCAGTCAGGCAGTCAGGCAGTCAGGCAGGCAGGCAGTCAGGCAGTCAGGCAGGCAGGCAGGCAGGCAGGCAGGCAGGCAGGCAGGCAGGCAGTCAGGCAGGCTGTAGGCTGCAGGCAGGCAAGCAGGCAAGCAGGCAAGCAGGCAAGCAGGCAAGCAGGCAAGCAGGCAAGCAGGCAAGCAGGCAAGCAGGCAAGCAGGCAAGCAGGCAAGCAGGCAAGCAGGCAAGCAGGCAAGCAGGCAAGCAGGCAAGCAGGCAAGCAGGCAAGCAGGCAAGCAGGCAAGCAGGCAAGCAGGCAAGCAGGCAAGCAGGCAAGCAGGCAAGCAGAAATGGGTTATCACATGTAAAGAGCGATTAACAGTCGGTAGCTGTTCGAGACATTACACAACTCCACTCCAAAAGACTTCCTAATTACACGAATTGCACTAAGTACACCCTCTGTTGGTATCCAAAAGAACATAGTTTTGGCTGGGCCAAGCGGGGCAAAAACTCAAACGTTGTTTATGAGAGCTTAACGGGACAACGACATGATGATAGAGTCCAAGCTGAAAGCCAAAAATTGCAACCGTGGACTGATTTCGACCTGGTTGGATCTCCTCAGCACGGTGTAGCAGCAAAAAGTAAAGCACCCAGCTGGCGGACTTATCGTCTACTAAATGCACATGGTAATGACCTCAGATAAAACTCCAAATCCAAATGTTTGGGGAGAAGAGTTGTGTCGTGCGTTACTTATGCATGAACGTAGGTCACCCAATTAGGATATTAGTGCATTGCATTGTAATTGAACCCCTATAGGGACGAAGGTAACTCGTGGTCGACGTGACAGCACCTTTTTGTAGAGTGTTTTTGATGCAAAGTGTGAAGTCGCGGAGCCATCCCGCGACCTCAAACAATGGAAAGACGAACTTTGGAGCTTTTCTTAAGTATGGCACCGGCTCGGATATTGTTGTTGTGGGCGAGTCTCTTTCGTTGTGTTCCTCGGTGGCCTCAAAGTCAAGTAAGAGTTCATTACCTGTTCAGTATTTGTCAAAACCGCAGTTTTCGCCATTCTTTGGGTTCTCCGAAGGCGAACAGCAGTATAAAGGAGTTGAATATCGCATTTGGCGTTACGAAGTGTAAAGCAACGTGTCCGCAGGATTACATCCAGAAGCAGTGATCGTAGAACAAATTCGTCGCTCGCTTCAAGGTGAAGCCAAATCAAACTTGGTCGGCTTTGGCTCAGAGGCGTCCGTTTCTTCGATTCTACAGTCATTAGATTAGTTTTACAGCGAAGAAGGAGCGGCGACGGGAGGCGAAATCCTCACCTGCGCCTACGCGATGAAACAGGGCGAACGCGAGGAATTATCAGCCTTCGCGTCGCGACTGGACAGCCAGCTCAGGAAAGCCAAGGAAAAGGGAACAGAACAACTTTCTGACGACACTGCGTTAGACCGGCATTTAAGGTGACTGTTTTGGGAGGGCGTGAAACCATCAATCAAAGATAAGGCGAGGTACAAAAAAGATGAATGCAAGACGCTTGGCGAACTTATTTCCGCCGCTCGATATGGAGAATGAGAGGTCGACTTGTCGCCTCAGCAGGTGACAGCAGAGGAGGAGAAAACACCCAAGTGGACGAGCGAATTTTGTGCTGCCATGGCCAGGGAGGTCCAGTTTGCCCTTGCCTCTAAACCCACACCACCTGCATAGCTGAGGCTCCTTAGCCTGGAACAGAGGAGACTAGGGAGACCAGTACACTCCTCCTACGTGCTTCAGGTGTGGCCAAGCAGGAAGGCTGCCGAATCATTTCCCAGACATCGCCATCGGGAAATGCCAACATGTCTCTGACGCGGGGCTATCAGGGACAGAACACCAGACGACCACGTCCTAATACCCAAAACGCAGGACGAAGTCATTGATTGGAGCTGCGAATGAGTGTAGTACTTTAGTTAATGGTCTAGCATGTTTAGCACTCTTGGACACAGGAAGTTAAATCACTTCAATATCAGAATCATGTTACAAGAAACATTTGAGTGACCGTGTAATACATTCTGTGGAGTCGTTGTTACGTGTGGTTGGTGCTGCATACCAGAATGTGCCATTTCTTGGATATGTCGATGTTGAAGTTGAATTCCCCGTAAACGAAGCTGGTTTATGTAGTTGTTTGCAGGCTCTTGTGTTAGTAGTCCCCGACAATGCGTACAACCAACGAGTACTACTTGTCATAGGAACAAACACTGTGAGGGAATGCAAAGACCATTGTGAAGAGCGGGGAGGAGCTGGTTTTCTGCAAAGGACACACACCTCATCTGCATGGAAAAGAGCATACCAATCCACACGGGTTCGAGAGCGTCTTGTGGGTGGCCAGCAGAAGGTTTTAACAAAGGGTCAACAGTGGGAGCCCATAAGCGGATAGTTGTGTGGTGTCAGACCCTTGCATTCCCAGAAAGTCCATCTAAAGCTGTTATCGAACCTTGTGAAGACCTAGAATTTCATATATCAGTGACACCTGGGCTGGTTACTTTGAATTCTGGCTGTAAAAGATGTCTAGTCTCAGTAGAAGTCACCAACATGTGAGACAAATCAGTGACACTTCCCCCTAAGACTGCGCTAGCTAGTGTACATCTGGCGTCCACAGTAACTTGACAAGTTTGAGCAGGACAAGACCCCTGTTGACAAAGAAGTAGTCTACGCCGAGCCAAAGGGCAGACATCAGTGAGATTGATTGCAATAAAGAGAAACTGACTGAAGCCCAAAGAACCGAAGCGATGGGGTTAGTAGAACGTATGTCTCATGTCTTCGCTAATGGCGATAGGGACCCTGGTCGTGTAAACGGTGTAGAACATGAGATGCTTTTATGTGCTGCAGTGGTGCTGGTGAAGAAAAAGGAGTGTGTGTGGACTTTCCAAAGTTGAACGCTAGAACTGTTAAGGACTCGTATTCGATTCTTCACATTTCAGAAACGCTGCAAGCTTTGAGCGGTGCCGAATGGTTTTGCTCGCTGGACTTGCAGAGTGGCTACCAGCAGGTGAAAATCTCTTGTAAGGAAAAGGCCAAGAGAGCCATGACCACACCCTTCGAGTTGTACGAATTTAATAGGATGCCTAATGCCCCTGCGACGTTTCAGAGACTAATCGAGTGTTGCCTAGGCGACCTAAATTTCTGGACCTGCCTTATCTACCTCGATGGCGTAATCGTCTCTGCTAGAAACTTCCGGGAAAGTCTTACAACGCCTGGGAGAATATGGTCTGAAGCTAAAAATGTCCAAGTGTAAATGTTTCTAGCGCAGACTGACTTACCTTGGACATGTTGTTAGGGCAGCCGGTGTGGAACCTGATCCGGAAAGTCTTGGAGGACTGGCGGCTTAACCCACCAAATAATTCACAGCAACTTCAGACATTCTTGGGATTTCCAGGATATTATCGCTCCTTTGTGGAGAACTTTGCTAAGATAGCTAAGCCCCTGTACCGTCTGGTTGGAGGCCGACCACCAAGAGGACGCAAAACACCACCCTTTCTCTGGAAGGAGCGTTGCCAAGAGGCTTTTGAATGCCTTATCATATATCACTTGCCTAACGTCACCTCCAATACTTGGCTACCCTAGCTTCAAATTGCCCTTCATGGTTCATGTTGATGCCAGTAGCACAGGACTGGCTGTCGCCCTCTATCAAACTCAGAAAGGACTGCCCGCTGTCGCTGTCCCCTGCTGAGAGGAACTATTCAGCTTATCGCCGAGAATTCCTCGCCCTTAAATGGGCTGTTGCTGAAAAGTGTCGGGACTACCTGTATGGCTCCAGATTCCACGTGATAGCAATGTTTTAACTTACTTGGTGACCTCGCCTAAACTGAGCCCAACTGACCATTGTTGGCTGTGTTCGCTGGTTGTCTTTGACTTCAAAATCTTCTATCGCTGTGGCAAAGCCAATGGGGACGCCGATGGACTGTTTCGTATCCCTGTTAGTGGTGGAGAGGGTAATCGGGACAGCCTGTCCGACGAGCAGTATGTGAGACCTTTCTTGGATCGCCTGAAACCACTTCAGGGGGGGGGGGGGGTGGCTTTGCCTGTTCACACGATGTCTTCCAGGCCATCTGCCAGGCCTATTCAGTAGATGCTCTTGGTGACGAATCAGCAGAACTGCCAGCTGTTGAAGTTGTGGGTACCAGGCCAGAGGCAGTGGACAATGACCTACTGGCAGATCCAATCTCTCCACTATCCTGGCATTTGAACTTCGTCCACAACTGGGTGTAGCTTAAAAGGAATGATCTAGGTCTTGCAAAGGTGCTAAGTTACTTGAGGGGTGGGCAACCCCCAGCAGGGTCGGAGTTGAAGAAGGAGAATGCTGAAGTTGTACTACTAATTAAAGAGTGGGATCGCCTTGCCATAAGAGACAATGCGCTGCTGCGCCGACACCTAACAGATGGGCTTGAAACATTCCAGTAAATCTTACCAGCAGAAGTTTGCAATCAAGCACTAAAGGGTCTACATATGATGTTGGCCATCCTGGGAGAGATTGTACCTTAGACCTTGTTCGTTCTCGGTTCTACTGGCCATTCATGGTAACCCACATTGAGAAGTATGTAGCTCATTGTGGAAGGTGTATTCGGTGCAAGGCCCCGTATCCTCCTAGAGCCCCATGAAATCATTTATCGGAAAGGAACCAGTGGAACTACTTGCCATAGACTTTCTTTCTTTAGAGAAAGGAAAGGGCGGGTTTGAGAACATTCTGGTTGTCACAGACAGCTTCACTAAATTCTCATGGGCATTCCCCACCCGAGAGCAGAAAGCTACAACCGGACCGGATGTAGCAGAAGCTGACCCCGTTCAGGACCCACCTTATGTGACATGACGTTTCGTCGGGACGACGTTTCCCCAGCGGGGAATGTGTAGAAGAGTTGTGTCGTGCGTTACTCATGCATGAACGTAGGTCACGCAATTAGAGTATTAGTTCATTGCAATGCAATTAAACCCCTATAGGGACGAAGGTAACTTGTGGTCGAAGTGACAGCACCTTTTTGTAGAGTGCTTTTGCTGATAGTGTCAAGTCGCGGAGCCATTCCGCGCCCGTTGTGAAAATAAACGCCTGGAAGTTTGTTTAAACCG
>OZ026599.1:36469836-36492336 GCA_964020085.1 Micromussa lordhowensis | reverse complement strand
ATATTTTATTTATTATTCCCCAGAACGGCCCTGGCGCTCGGTTAGTGTATGAAGACGGTGTTATATGTTAACGCATATACGGGTGCTTAATGGTCGTGTTGTTTGTACCACTTGTGACTTCATTGACTTAAATGTCACCAGATGTTCTTGATAAGGATTTAGCAGAGCATGGATAGATCTATCTGCACAACAGTCGGTTTTGGATGTTGAACGCTATCAGTTTTGGTGCAAAAAATGGTCGTAAAATGGCCCCTGATACCTATAATTCATCAAGGTCCAATTTCCAGTCTTTGCCCATAATAAACACCCAACGTTTTACAGCAGCCAGAAAAAATATGAAACGCAAGAGGTAGCAAGAGTGAAAGGGCCGAGAAATAGGAAAGGAAAGGAGCTAGAAAAAAAATCGGAGCGGGCAAAAAAAACAGCGAATGCCCTAGGTTAAAATATCGCACATTAGTTTTTGTACCTAATCTTGGGGAAATCTATCTTTTTGGTAAATAGATAGCTTTTTTCAGCAAAACTAAGGCCCATTCAGCGTCATGGCAGCCAAAAGTTTAAAACGGCATTTTTTGGTGACCAGTTCAGCTTTAAGGATTAAAAAATAACAACGACAACCCGTTTTTGCACCAGACAAAAGAAAAAAATAAAATTACAATATTCCGTAAGTAATGTGGCAGCTGCTTGACATAATATTTCAACTTGACCGATTAAGAGATTAATCGTATCTATAACAAAATTCTAGATCGTGATTGGTTCTCCGCGCGCCTATTTGTCACGTAATCGGCGCGCGATCACGTGGGTGTCCGATTACAGGTGTCCGATTTGAACTTTTTCAAATCGGACACCTGTAATTGGATACCTACGTGATTTTCACGTCAATTACGCGCGCTTTAATGGCTTTCTTAGCAATGTTTTCTACAGTTTTCGAAACTAAGGATAAGAGCTACGGACGTTTTCGCTCAAAAGAAGTTCTTAGAAGACATTTTTAATTCCGAAATTTGTTATAGGTACGATTAATTAGTAATTGGACTTCGTGTCGTACAATTCAGGGAGTAATCGTGCTCGTAATTTCAAATCGGCCTCGCGCTTCGCGCTCGTCCGATTTTGAAATTATTCGCGCGATTACTCCCTGAATTGTACTCCACTCGGTCCAATTACTATTACTAAGCATGACGTTACGTCAGACGGCAAACGGCAAAGATAAAACTTTTGCCTTCCGTCTTCAGCTGTTTGTACAATAGAGTGAAAATATTTGTATTTGCGGTAAATAGTAGGAGACATTTTTCTCTTTTGGTGTGATTTATTTAAGGATTACAAGAAAAGAACAAAAAAATCAGAGGTACTCTTTGCCGTTTGCCGTCTGCCGTTATGCTTAAACGGAAAATGATGGAATTGCGAGGTTTTGAAATGATAAAACTTGACTAAACAGTTGACACCGAGAATCTGGTCCCCGACGCGCCACAAATATCTGGCGGTCGTATTAATGGGGTGGCCATATAAGCAGGATTCTTTGAATAACGATATGATTGACTAAGCATTTGTGCAGGTCACGTGGTCGTCAACAAGGTGGCCGGAAAGCGAGGGACCACCGCACGTCCAGGAATATGAGGGATCTTAATTGATGATTCGGCGGATTCAGTAATCGCTCCGTGCGCTAAATCGAAATTTTATGGTAGCTCAACTTACGAGCAAAATTACATACCCAGCTCTTTTTAGTCCTCTTAAACATAACTAACCGAATGCACCTTGCAATTCCACGGGTTATATGATTTAAGTCACAACTACATTACTTATAATGACGTACCTACAAACCACGAGTGTCTGACTGGGGGCGCTGTGTTTCCCGCCAAATCTGTAACCTGAACATAAATGCTGTAGTAGCCTTCAGTCAGATTGGTTCCAGTCCACGACATATTGCATGGCTGGCCGGTGATCTGGGAAGGAGTTTGCAATGTGCACTGAGCCGTGACGTTCTCGTTTGCTGACCACGTGATTTCAACGTTACCGCCAGAGCGTGACGGAGCATTCACAAAGTTTAACACTGGCGGGGTGATATCCTCTGTAAATTAACAAAAACATTTGCCGATTAATACCTTTAACGTGAACCGCGAACAATAACCGTTAACAAGAGCGTCGACACGGTTGAAATAATTATTTCTTTCCTCCCCTTTAATCCCTCCCAACACCACCTTTCTTACTCCCGTCTCTCCCTTACAATGTTGAGCTCTCAAAAGTGAATGTATAAACAATCAAAAGTGACTTTACAATCAACATCTTGGAAAGTTTAAACACTGGGGGACCTATAAAAACGTTTGAATTGCAACATTGAACAACTAAATGTTATAATGTTTCTGGCGAGCACACGTGGTGGCTTCATGGTTAGTGCGCTCGACTCCGGAGCGAGCGGTCCGGGCTCGAGCCCAGGCCGGGTATATTGTGTTGTGTTCTTAGTCTTATGTCCTAGGTCTTGTGTTGTGTTCTTAGTCAAGTACCTCTCTCCACCCAGGTGTATAAATGGGTACCGGCGAACTTAATACTGGGGGTAACCCTGCGATGGACAAGTATCCCATCCAGGGGGAGTAGAAATATTCCTAGTCGCTTCATGCTAGGGAAACCGGTATAAGCTCCGGTCTGATAGGCCACTTGGCTCGTATACAGACTTAACCTACCTTACCAAGAGTCAAGAATAAAAAAAAGTCACCAGTTTGCTTGCAAATTTTTGCGCATGGAAGAAGAGACTAGTCTGATGAACTTCTCGTCTTACTTCGAGGAGAATGCGCTCTTGCGTCGTGGCTTTTAGTCTACTCGGCTAATCAGTAGGCTGATCATACAAACTAAGATGTTAAATTTGCTGGCAGTAAAGGGTGACTTATTCCTTACTTATTTTAATGCTCCATGTGTTAGGGTCTTTGATTGATGGCGACTCTGCTCCACAGTGAGTAACACCTTTAGCAACACCTACGAGAAAACGGCGAATTGGTACACAGGTGTTAATGGCACGAATTCTGCAGCATTTAATGATGGCGTTAGCTAAATAAACGAGGCAAAATGCCAAAATATGTACGAGCAAAATTTTAAAAGAAATCACACCTAAAGGCGAGAGACTTAGAGCTCTCCTTGTATTTTTACAACTAACGGTAGATTTTTTTTCAGTTTTGTCCAGTCTTATTTCAGGCCTCTTCGGAAGGAAGCCACCCTCGAGCTCCTCGGTTTCAGTACGTTGATGTTACCTGTGGTGAAATGTAGTTTACCGTTCACACCCGTTTCTTTTTCTGTACCGTTTGGCCAGCCAACACTTGCATAGCAATTTCATAAGCTTTTGACGGGGCAACAATTAAAAAGCCATTGGGAGAATCGTAGCCGCGGTTTTCAATATCCTGGTTATGTAATAAAAGGGCATTGAATACCATAGTGATATTGCTACGCCCGTGTAGGTTTCATAAAAGATTCTTATTTACCTGGGTCCATTGTTACATAGTAAGTCTCTCTCTCGGTGAATCCCACTGAAGTCGTGAACTCAATCTTTCTCCCCAGGCTCCCAACTGGATACAACACAGCGGCTGTGATGGCCACATCGACACTGAATACAACCTTGCCGTCCGAACGATGAATCCGGATGTAACTGCTTCGTGTAGGGCGCACGAACTGTAGAAAGTGTGAGATGGTAAAACTCTGCTCTATTCCTATTAAAGGAGCCTTTATAGTACACTCTCGTTATAGTGGGCACCCTCCAAACCGGCATTTGACGGCAATAAAAGGCTTAAAAACTTGTTTGAAGTATCCTACTGTCAGATGAACACCGACATTTCGGGGTTGGCCTTATGTTTGCGGTGTGTTTTCAAGGGCTAAGCACGAAACCAGCTGACTTATGTGGTAACCTCACTATTTGACACTTTTAACAGCTTTTCCATCCTTTAGTATCCTTTGTGTTATAACTTTCACGTATCACATTTTTTCCCATTGCTATGGCTGAACACCTACCGAGATGTGCACGAGGAGTAAGAGAAAAATCGAAATAATTTTGTTAAAAAAAAGAAACAACAACAACAATGATTGTCATGCACGCGGCAGTGCTAATTAAATATATAGTCCCTGATTACATTATTTTAATTTATTATTCAACTTTCATGCACTGTACGAATTCCGATTTTCTGATTGGCTGATTTGTACCACGTGATACTGGGTTATGACGAAACAACCTCCTTGACATCACTATCGTGGTATAATAGCAGCCGTGGTGTAAATTCAACACACCACTGTCATTAACCCATGGCTTCGGCTGACTCAAAGTTTGGCGATTTCTTTGTGCAGTGTATTCAATTTGAATAATAAAAATGTTAACGCACTCGTGAATTATCGGATTTACCTGAACTCGTTCCCTAACAATGAACTCGAAATTTTCAGTACCGTACTCGCAAAGCCTCGTGCGGTATTGAAACTTCTCGTTCATTGTTAGTGAACTCGTGCAGCTAAATCCCGATAATGCACTCGCTGAGTGCGTTAACCTGTAATTATTTACCTGCTTGTCAAAAGTTATGATCCATTGTCGCGTGTCCGGTAGAACCTCTCCCGTTGGTGACAGGCTTACGATTTGTGGCGGAGCAACTGTCAATGGAAAACGTAGGTTGTCAATGCGTGCAAACACTGCTTGCGACTCAAAATGAAATTGTTTGAAGTCTTTCAAGCCAAATCATTGAATAATGAGCGCAGAAAAAATAGTTCTCTAAAGAACTGGCCGTTCTGCATCATTAAACGTTAATACATGAGCATGGCTTAATAAAATGGATACCAAGTTAGCACAAAGCACTACGTAAAAGTACTATTCAATGGCTTTCATTTGAATGAATACGTTGTGATTTCTTCCACAGACTAATAGTTTGTATTTAATTTCACAAGGTAGGGTTTCATCCACAGACTGCAAAGTTAGAACCACATTGTACAGAATAATAAACGTTATTTAAAACTGGATCACTGGATAGTGCAATTCGAGAGTTTTCATTGGCTTAGCCATCATTGGCTATGAGCCATTATACCATGCTCTACGAATATGGTAAGCGTACGCGTGATTTTTTTTAGGGGTTTTTATTTTTCTTTTAAAGTTTAGTTTGCTATATTTTGGGGGCGTTTTTAATAAACAATTATTCCACTCCTCCGTTTTGGATAAGAGATAATTATAGCCAACTCGGCGCTATGCGCCTCGTTGGCTATCTACCATCTCATATCCAGCGCACGCTTGTGGAATAGTACCACGTGGTAGTACTGCTCAGTAGCTTTCACTTGAATGGTCGCACACTTAAGGGTTTTATCCTGGGTGTTTACTTCTGTAGGTGACAGGGGTTACAGCGTGCTCAAACACACAAGGATAAGAGCAAAAACGTGGAGTCAGTTAGAAAATGACTTGTATCAAATCCGTAAAAAAGAAGTTTCATCTGTTGATCAGAAACATAATCAATATGTTGATCAGATACATAATCAATATGATGATTTGAAGAATCGAAATCCCCACAAAATAGAATCTCTACACAGGTAACACTACTCATTGCAGTTGATGAGCAGTTAATCAATATATTAAGCCATAATAATAATACTAATAACGAGTAAAAATAGAATTATTTAGTTATTATTACTTTTATCGCCATCAAAAAGGTTTACCTCCAACAAGCAGCGTAACGCATCGCTGATCAGTTGTTATTCTGAAAACAAAGTGAAACCAAATCAATTAATGAAACTAGCAATTTAACAAATACCAACTGAAAATTTGCGACTGAATCGTCGACTATTATGTCACATTTACTGCTCGGGTAAAATGTCCCAGATACATGGAAAATTGCTTTGAATTACAATGCAATAGTAACCAAAAATAATTCGATAGGAACAAACAAGACCTAAGTATATCTATGGCCTATTGGATGGATGGATGGATGGATGCAATCTTTTATTTAAACACGGAGCTTTATCAAATTAAAACGTACAAGTTAAAATTTGGTTTCCATAAAATCTGTACAATTCCTAACTAGACTGAAATATAAGTAAAGGTATTGAAGCAATTACAACGAGGTGAGGCTAACTATTTAGTTGTCTAACTGATGCCGGTAGTAAACCTTTTTTAACTCACTTTTAAACTTATTCAAAGATGTTTCCTCTTTGAGATGGCGAGGGAGAGCATTCCAGACCTTAGCGCCACTAAATGCGAACTGCTATTCTTGTAATAACTGGTTCTTCATTTAGGCAGTTCAAAGAGATTCATCAAAATGATTTTCTATTCATCAAAGAGGTTTTCTGTTCATCAAAAAGATTTTCTGAAAACAGCCGGAAGAAAAAAAGGAAGATCCTGATCCCAATTTTCTTGTAAAAACGAAGCAACTGCTTACTCTGTCTGGTCTGTGGCTGGTTGAAAAGTTTCAAAAAACTTTCGCCAAAAGTAGAGGGAGGTGTTATATATTCAAAGACCTTCCTTACACCTTCACCTTGAAGTTTGAAAACAAGGCGGCCGGACGTACCAACGTGAACAAGCTCGATAAAACTATTACTAATTTTAATTACTATTGTACCTGCAATTCGAGATAATGCCCTCACAAGGAAAAAACAAGTTTCTATCGCACTGCCGAAGGGCTCGACATTGCCTTTTGTGCGGGAGTGCATTTCGACTGTTTGCTCGAATCGCAACTTCAAACATCGCGCCAAACGCTTTTTGTCTTCTAGAGTGCAATACACAGCCAAAGGGACAAGCAGTTTTAACCTGGACAGAAATTTGCTGCCGTGTGGCGACATAGAGACCAATCCTGGACCTAAACGGACGAAGGCACTGCCGAAATATCCTTGCAGTGAATGACAGAAAGCAGTGGGAAACAACCAGGACGCCATTTTGTGTATTAACTGCAACAAGTGATCGCACGCCAAATGTCTACAATGTCACGCCCTACATTCCAATACTATCTAGATAAGCCTGACATTGAATGGTGTTGTCCCACTTGTGCTCTGCCGCCACTGAGTGACCCTTTCTTCGTACAAGATTCGGAAGGAGAGGTATTATCCAGTATAATGGTGGACAATTTACCGGAATGTGATCAAGAGAAACTACATGCTGCCGAGCTGTCTGAAGACGAGGAAATCATTTCTGAAAATGCCCAGTTTGAACTCTTAAGGAGATATCACAGCAAGGATCTTCTAATCGCTCATTTGAACATTAACAGTATTCAAAACAAATTTGAAGAGCTTAGTGGTAATATGAAGACAATTCGCGCTCATATAATGTTTGTCAGCGAAACAAAGATTGACGCAAGCTACCCTAACGCTCAGTTTACTGTACCAGGTTATCTCTTTATCGTAAAGATAGAAAAAGGCGGTGGTGGAATTATGGCTCTAATATCGACATCACTCATCAAGACACGGCTTAAGCTCGACAAGAACTTACAACATTGGAAACCATTGCTTTCGAAGTAAAGACAGAAACAGGCAATGTGGTAATTATCGGTATTTATCGTCCCCCGAGAGCACTGTGCGGTGAATACCAAATGCTACTTGAAAATGAACTCAGCGAAGTTTGAAACTGGGCAAGTTTACAAAGTAACTTTGTCGTAGCGACCTGAACTTGGACAGAATGCGGCCTGATAAATCTGAGGGTAAAGTACTGTTGGATTTAGAAGTCGAACAAGGTTTTCAGTGCTTAATCACAATTAAAGCCGACGAGGGTAGGAAAGCGCGGAACAACAATAACAAAGAGTCTAATTGATGTGCTACTAAGCAACAGACCTGATGTTTTCCAGTGCTCTGGCAACTACTATCCTTGCCTGAGCGGTCACGCCCATATTTACGGAGTACTAAGGCAGAAAATAAATCCTAACAAACCTAAATGTATCACTTTCAGGAGCTATAAGAATTTCGATCCTAATAATTGCCATTAAGCCTCAGCTCAAAGAAGAATTGGAACGATTGCACAAGCTAAGAATCCTAGCACCTGTCACAGAACCCACCCCCTGGGTTTCTAGCATGGTTGTAGTAAAGACGCCTAATGGTAACTTGCGTATTTGCATAGATCCTAAAGATCTAAACAAAGTCCTGAAACGCAGTCAGTACCCATTACCCACCATTGAAGATATCCTGCAAGACAATCGTAGATTACCTCTCTTGCTACTGGGAGATCGACCCTCTGGAAAACACTACAGCCAGTCACATAATCAGAAAGATGAAGATGCAGTTTGCCCGACATGGTATTCCTGATATCTGTGTTTCAGACAATAGCCCACAGTTTACAGCTCATGAGTACAAGAAGTTCAGCAAGCAATGGAAATTTGAGTCAGTCACGACCTCACCGAGATATCCCAAAAGCAATGGAAAAGTCGAAAATGCCGTCGGAGCAGCCAAACGACTGATGAAAAAAGTGAAGAAGAATTCTTCCGATGCTTACCTTGCTCTCCTCGACTACCGCAACACGCCAACACAAGGCTTAGATGCCAGTCCAGCACAGCGACTGATGAGCCGCCGAACGAAAACTCTCCTGCCAACAACAAAATATCTGCTGGTTCCTGAAGTAATCCTGGGGTAGCACCAGAAGATTCTGGCCAACAAGCAACGCCAAGCGAAATACTACAACAAAGCAGCTCATGATCTCCCCGCGTTGATCTCAGGAAACGTTGGCAGAGTGAATATCGCTCCCCTGACAGCCTCAAACAAGAAGATTTGCAGAAGGCACAAGTCAAGGCCAAGGTTGAGGTGCGGAGCTACGAGGTAGAAATAGAAGACGGCAAAAGATTTCGACGCAATCGCGTTCACCTAAGGAAATCAAATGAGACCTTCAGCACTCACCAACCGACCGGGAAGTCGCCATTTGGCTATGTTCCGGCAGCGTCGACAGCCCCCCCCCCCCCCCCCGTGGGCTCTGTCACCCCATCTATTGATCCTGTCGCTGATCGGACCAGCTCCAATTCTTGACACAGCTCCACTCGGAAACTCCAGTGAGGTAGTTACTACATTGCCAAATGACAGTCCTTACCGCACCCGGTACGGCCGTGAGATCAAGCGACCGAAGCATCTGAGAGATTATGTCTAGATAGAGATATTGAACACTGCTTGAGTTTGAACTCGATTTAAGTTTAGGTTATGCCATGACAGAGACAGACACTAGTTGATTTCAGAAGCCAGTTTTAGTTAAATTGTTTTGTCTGTTTCGTTTTTTCTTTTGTTGTTGTTGTTGTTCTCTAAAGGGGAAAAGATGTAACAATAGGATTAGAGTAGGGATCGTTTAACGTCAGGTGATCTTACGAGTAGTCACGCTTTTGTACAACCCAGCGATGTCGCGAGGACACGAGCTCTCAATATATATTCATTGAGTTCTGTTTGAGCCTCTTGTGTCTTGTTGTTCGTAATCTTGCGGCTCGTTACACACTGCATCCACCAATGCTACTGAGTAAGCTTAAAGCATATGGTTTCCAGGACGGACTTATATAACTCCTCAAAAGCTACCTCTGTGACAGATACAACCGTGTCAAAATGGGCAACCAAATCAGTTCGTATAGGCTGGTAAATCGAGGCTGTCCCCAGGACTCCTCCTTGGGGCCGTTGTTATGGAACATTTTCCAAAATGACCTCCCCCTGTGCATAGCAACCAAACCGTCTATGTACGCTGACGATCACCAAATTTATCACAGTGGTCATGATCTGGAGGAGGTTACATCTCAGTTACGTGTAAGTGCAGATCAGGCAACCAAGTGGTACGAGTCTAACCCTCAAGAAATACCAGACACTGAACATCGGCACTTGCTTGCTTTACATCCGTATTGGACAAGGAAAGGTCCATGTTACTGTCAAGAGCGGCAATTCTCTGTCTAGACCCAATAAGAGTAAGTTTGTTCAAGTTAAGCCAGATGGCAATTCCTTAAAGATCCCTACTCATTTTATCTTTTATCTTTATCTTGATGGATGGATTGATTGATTGATTGATTGATTGATTGATTGACTGAGTTCATTATATCTGCGGGTTAAAACCGAAGTTAAAGAGACTGATGTAATTACTTCTTCTACTGGAGAAAGATAGCATAATATGCAATTTTTTCGAATTCCAACATGAATGAAAACAATGCCGCTTTTTACAGTCAAACCAAGTAAAGCGTACCCCTCAAGATTACATTAATGAATTGATTATTTGAATATTGAACTCGCTAGTCGTTTAAAAAATGCAATAAAGAACTCATTATTGGAAGTTGATCCCGCTGATCGCTCCAAGAATATGGCTACGGGTTCAATAATCAAATAATCAATTTATTAATGTAATCTTGAATGATACGCTTCACTTAGTTTGACTGTAAATGCTGAGCATGACCAGAACTACGCCAGTCATGCACGAATGTTATTTTTAGAGTTTATCCAGAGTTAGGACCACAAATCCTCCCTTACCCAGAATCCTCCAGTCCTGTGAAACAAAACAGCTTAGACTCTATCTGTGACGTCGGTGGTGTCCAAGTAACATTGACGTAATATTCCTGCGGTGCATACTGGGCAACGGACGATTTGATAAATCCGGGGGGACTGCTTGTAGTGACCTCTACGATACTGCAAAACAGGTATGGCTAAACGTATCATAACCTTGTTGTAAATACGCGAACATGTGACGTATATATGCCGCCTGAACTGTATATTCAAAGCTCTTTCACAATCAAATCATTGGGTAATTACAGGGCAACAATTATTTCATGAGCGTCCGTTGGATGTGAGATGATATTGTGTCGTGTTGGTTGATAACAAGATATGTAGATTGATTAACATTTTGGTGACAAACTAGTATCTCATTAGTTTCTAAACCCATCTACCGACTGGAATAGGAAGATCTGGTTTGCTAACGCTATAAAAAATTTACCACCGCGGAACCTAGAAAAAATTCTTCTTTAACTCCAATGCAACCCCACATGCCAAGTTAACAAACAAAACGTTCTTTTTAATGTGATAAAACTACTTTCTCTAACTTAGTCAGGCTATTTGCAACTAAGACTTTCAGCTATGTCTGTCGTCCTCTCAGCTCCCTGGGTGCCTGGGTAGGAATTTCACGATTTCCAAGGTGATAGGTGGAAGATTTGGCATGGCTGTGTGTGGCGTCAGAAAAAAGCAAAAAGAATCTAGAAATAATTAGAGCGACAATGCATAACAGAGTTTAACAACACCTCTTTGACGGCCCACCAGCTCGCACCATGATCCGATCGAAGTATGTTCCACCAGGGGGAATGCCGATGCACGATCCCCCGGCCCGAGTCTCTTCCGTGAACTCAGGGCGCTCGTCACAGGCTTCATTTGAGATGGAAAAGTAGATCAAGAACTGCAACGGGATGCTGCTCAACGCCTCTGTGGCGGTTGGTGTAGCAAAGTCTTCAATCATAACAGCAGCAGCATAGTAGCCAGTCCATGCTGGTGAACTGTATGTGATTTTACACTCGCGCTGTAACAGTGAAAACAGTTACAAGTGGTTAGACTCTTGAAAGAGAAGGGGAGGGAAGCTCTCTCCTCCGCTGAGGTTTGAACATTTGTTATAGAAAAATAGAAGTTTTCTCAGGTAGAAAAACACCAAAAGAAGCAATAAGAGGAAGGGTATGTTGCTTAATAACAACGATAAGGTATGTTTATCTGCGTCACAATGAATAGGTAGTGTCAGTAAATATAAGACGTGAATCGCCATTAGTTACTTAGTTCACTAGTTAGTTACAGATAGTTTTTTTTAGCTGCCGGGTAATTCTCGCTCTCCAACAGCGCTATCTTGTACCGCGCCCCTGGATTCGGCCCAGCTGGTCCCCGCACACTATCTGCATTGGGACTACTTACAGAATACATCCATGCGTTTGGATTTCCACCGCATGCAGATCCACACTCCCCATATCCTCTCGCCCAGCGGCACCGTACCTCGTCGTCGTCGGCGTCAGTCACTACCAAGATATCAAATATATGATTTGATTATATACCAGGGGCACCGAATGACGGTCTCCTCTCACCAGTATCCTTTTAAGCGTTGTTTTAGGCTATCTGGAGTGTTTTTAGAACCCTGTAGGTTAGTTTTAGGGCGGCAAGAAAATTGTTATATGTTTATTCATTCGCAGAGAAACTTGAGTCTCAGTCCTCAAATTGATTTGGGCTTTTTTGTTTATTGAAATCCAACAGTCTTATTGCCTTACCGAAAATCGTACATACATACTTACTACTCTCCATCTCCTGTGAGACATAAGGGAACTTCCGAAAATCATAGCTGACTTTCGTTTCTGTACCCAAAACGACATTTTTATCAATCCGAAAACAACAAGTAGCCATTAAATTCTCATATCAGAAAAGTTCGTGATGACAATCGGAGGAGACTTAGTAAAGGCCTTCCGAACAGATTATTTACCGAAACGATACGTTGGTTGCCCCTGCGATAAGAACAATTGCAAGAGGCCGAAGAAACACAAACAAACAGAGAGACAGGCAAGCAGAGCGAGTTTACATGGGGTGGCGCAGCCAAACGGGCCGAAAAACGCAGGCGTTAAAGAATCATACCTGGGATAAAGATGGTGTGGTTGCATCCAAATTTCAAACGCACTATTGGCGTCATTGTCGTTACCGGAGACGTATTCATACGTCCTGTGTCATTTCGCACGGTGAGGTTCACGTACATGCGCAGTTGCCATTGAGCTGCTGAATGATGCACCAGGGAAATCCAATTATAGCCCTCGTAGCTGCAGAACAAGAATTTTGTATTAGGTCCCTCAGAAGAAGCAACATAAGCAAAAGTAACTCTTTAAGGTAACCCAAGGGTACGCTGTGTAAAGGGTTTCGGGGGATGTCGTCCGCTAAACGCTAAACCCGCTAAGCCGATACGGCGCTAACATACTGACGTGTTGACTTAAAAGTTTGTTTAATTACAAGTATCCTGGTGGTCCACGTGAAACGTCTTGTACCTATGTTACTTATTTTAGATAGCCCCTTGCTTTCCCTGTGGTACTATTCTTTCTTTAATTAGCGTTGATGTAAAACTGTTCGGTCGTTGTGGGATTTTATAGTGCTCGTTAAACACAAGTTATCCATAAACACTACTGTTGTGATCAGTGCCGCGCGCGAGTCTGCCGGTCTCCGTTTCTTAGCCGTATATTTTTTCTCTAAGTAAATTGGATCAATTAACTAATTGAACCAGTGATTCAAGGTAAACTTGAAAAAAAAATCGCGAAATATCAGCACAAGAGCCTGAGAGGCGAATAGCGATGTTTCTCGTTACGTCACCAATTGTTATTAATGTTCCAACCAGAGGTTCATTGGCTGTTGAAACAATGCATGTTATTGTTCAGTGGCTATCAAAAGAAATATGACGTCAATGTTTGCAAACAAGAAACATCGCTATTCTCCGTCCTCTCCACGCTGACCTCTTTGCGGGCTCCACGGCTATAAGGTCGGTCTTTGTTCTTAGTCTATTTATTTTTTTCAGTCGAACCGACTGGCCCAAAATCAATTGACTTCTTCTTCACGAATGAAACGGGTGATAGCTTTATCATGAAATCAGATTGATATAACTTAATCGTTCTTCCCCTCTCTTTACGTTGATTGTTTTTATTTCTAAGTAGGATGCATCGATGCCATGAAAGTAAAGCTACTTTTTGTTTCAGTCATAATTTATAAAGATCATTACTGGCTAACCTGACTTGATAGTAGCGAGGTGAATTGTTAGGAAAGGTATATTGAAAATTATGAGTGCCAGTAGTCCAGTCTTCACTTGTACTAAAATCCGTGCATTTGAAATACAAGATACCAACATTTCCGAAGCAGCCGACGCGGCACTCCAAGTAGTCATGTATGCCAATCAGCTGTCCTGAGCTTATGGTGCTCTGGTCACAGAATGTGTTGCCGCTGAACGATCTTCGCCAACCGATCCGAAATGTTATGCTCACCTAAGAACGTAAAGAATTTTATTTACATCAAGTTGGCAAAATCTTCGGAAAATGGTCAGAAATCTCTGGCTGATCTTATTCTACATTCTACATTCATTGAGCCAGCAGAAACTATATAATCATGCTGACATAAGAATTAAAAAGTAGTGCTAATTAAAATATTGAATGTAATAGAAACATGTAAAAAATTAATACAAGTAGTAATCAAAGATTATGAGAGTGCGTTCGATATAAATATATAAACCTTAAATGATTTCACTAGCTTACTTTCATCCTCCGTCATCTTTTGCTAAAATCAACAATTTTCATTAACAACCGAGGTTTTACAGACAGATATGCATAGTGTCAAAGTCCATGCCAGTGAAGAGGTCCCCTGTATCATAGTAAACAACGATTTTTTGATACGTTGCGTGACGGCAGCCTTTGACTCACAGCGTAAAAGCTAATTAAGGTGGCTCACTAGTCAAAAAGGGACCAAAACGTTTGTTTACATATGGTAAAGAAAGGTCAATTGCGTTCGATTGCACTCATGAAGAGAAAATAAATTTTGAAGGTTTCCCTGGAAATGGGTGGTATGGCAACCAGCCACAGCCTTTTGAGGTTTGATTTTAAAGCATTGACGCCAACAGTTCCTGCTCTTTTACAAAACAAGATTTGATTTTAAAACAAGCATATCTTGTAAGTTTCTGTTTCGTTCTATGCAGTAAACTAAAGTGTTTGCATTTGATTCTTGTTTTCTGTGCTTTCTACAGGTCTTATTTGGAAATAACCTTATTTTGCACCAAACCCAGTGAACAAATTATCTAGTGTCACGTGACAGACTTTAAAATGCTATGAATTTTTTAGTTTAGTACATGACGACACTATTAGTGTTTGATGACCCCAAATTTCAGGAATTTCTCATACTTTCCAATGTAGAAATGTTGGCGTGAAGTCAGTAGGTACAAAAGTAGACCTTTGAGAAAAATGCACTTAAAGTTTCTTACATGATTGATTCAGCATTTAACAAGCCAAACATTGCGAGGGAGGGGTACAAATTGGATCTCCGTGAAGGGGGTGGAATGGTTGTTCTATTTTCTAAAAAGTTTCCGCAATTGTAGGAAATGTTCTTTTTCATAAGGGAAATGAATGAGCCTGTGAAGGTAAATCAAGCAAAGCTTTTCCCAAGTAATTATACCAATCGAGTTGTTCGTCTCTTTACAGCCTTACTACAAAGTATTGCTCATATATGTTAAAATTAATCTATATTTTTGGTCATGCTCTTACTGTAAACAACCGTTGCTATGGCCGTTGTTACGTAAAAAAACTTATACCACTCTGTACTTTCCTTAAATTTAGCACTTAACTAGAGGTAAATTCAGCAAGATCGATTCAAAATACTTTTTACAAGTGTTCAAGGGCTTTAAATCTTTTATGTTTAAAAAACTGCATTTTTTCTCAACGTCGTCAATTTTTTTACTAGTGAGCTACCTTAAAAGTATGTATTTTTATGCACATTATTCTAAACTGGAAGCAAAAATACAAATAAACATTTGCAATCGCGTGATCGTTTATCGTAAACAAACTCTGTGCGACTGATTCGAGTATTTTCCCTGATGAATACAGCAAATTTGCCGTTCCTTGGTTCAGGCTCACCCTTATGGATCTTGCTTTCAGAGTACTTTTCCATCGATTCCAAGCAATATTCGACCGGATAAGACAGCTATCTGTCGCGACTGGAACCAATCAACAAATGCAGTCATAATTTAGCTGTTCCCAAAGCCAAGGCGATTCAAGGTCGCTCGTTAAACGAGAAGAGAAGGTCAAACTCGACAAGAACAAGCAAGCAGACCAAACGCAAGGCAAAACTTGAAACTCGACTTCCGCTAGAAACAAAGCACATGGTCGATGGAAATGACATAATTCGCCCCTGAACTGGTGGCCATGAATACATAATCCAAAAATCTCGATTTCTACTGCATTAGGAAGGCGTTCGTTGTCGAACGCAAATAATAAAAATAAATAAATAATAGTAAAAACAATGGTGATATATCTAACCATCTAAACTTGTAAGTAACTGCTTAATTCAGACAAATTTGTAGAGATTCTGAGGCTACAACATCAGAGGGGAGACTGTTCCATTCTCTGACAGGTCTAGGAAAATAAGAACACTTAAATACATCGTTATTCGCGTGCTCAAAGTCATGAGATTCACGGGTTGGAGTTTCTGTAGCTGGCGTTATCAGGGATAAGCACATTCACATAAGGCCTCACGTACGTATATACTGAAAATGAAAATTAAGTTTCTCGTGCAGGGATGCTTCACGATGCACCATTCGAAAACATTGCAAACTAAGCATTAACTTGCTACGGCCACTTATCGGAATGTGCTATTAAGGTGATTCCCTAGTAAAAGATCCCACCATAGATTTCTGATGAAACTTGGTATGTTCATGTTACAAGACAAGGAGATATTAAAAACGTAATAAAAAGAGGGGGTCACCGCGCTTGTTTTCACGCCACAATGCTGACAAATGCGGTTATTAAGGCGAGTTTTGGTGATCTCCGTGCGCAACAAATAAGCGCGATTATTTTCCAATGCGACGTGTTATATCACACCGAGTTCGACTTTCTTTGATTGTTTACTCATCTACGTCCCAGAAAAAATGGCTTCAGATACCTAGCATTATTAATTAGTATTTTTATCCTTTAAAGGAAACATAACTTAATTTGGACTTGCTCTGTTGGGCCCGTTACGTCTCTATCTGTAGCATTTATTTCCTTTGCCAAAAAAGTAGCCATAGATTTCTGCCAATTTTTTTGTCAGTTATTGAGGATATTGTTCTCATTGAATTTATAAAATAAAAAGTGGGGGTCACCGTGCTCGCTTAAGAGAAAACGAGCATTTATCTCGCTATCGAGCTTAGTTTGAGGGAAATCTCTTACGTTTTGTACCCGCGCGCGCTCATTTGCGCGCGCTAATGACGCAAAAATCACCTTAAGGAGCTTTAAGTACACCTAACCCTCAAAACCTTTCTTTGCTAAAACGAATCCACTTGTTATTCGAAGCACCTGGGCGAATTTTTTTAATTTGGTTGAATCCTCGATTTTCTGTGCTCTTTTAAAGTAGCGCTTGAAGTGTTTCACGACCGAGTTTTAGGGAGTCTGGGGCGACGGTCGCTGATGACGTCTACCCAGGAACCAAACACATTAGCGCCTCAGTCAGCTCTCTAGTCTCTGTGTATTTGCGGCGAGAAAATGGAAAGCAAATCTAATAGTTCCAGTACGTTTTGGGACTAAAACGAGCACGTTTTGTTTCAAAATCACTTCTTTTTCGTATCTGGAGTCAGAGTTAAGTTTCGAGTCGGAAGACTCCGAAATAAACTTCGATCGAGCACGCTTCACAACTGTGAACTCACTGCTTGAAACTTTGAGAGCAATTTGCAATATTTCAAGCCGGACAACGGGGAAGTTTCATTTGCGGACGAGCTGCTTAGGAATGGAAACCTAGCCGATGCGAAGTGGAGTAGCAGGAAGACGAAAAGCAGGAAAGAAAACTCAAGGACTGCTTTGAGTCAGTTGGATGGGTTGCTTCTGTAGGTACCGGAGCACAGTATACGTCATCAAACTGAGAATAAATTAATACCGAGAAAGTGCATAATTAGGGTTAATTATTTTTCAAACCGCATAATTGCATGGAAATTAGATTCTTCCTAGATATTTATGTCTAGGAGGTTCACAGGTTCACAGGTCCACACTAATGCATATAAATGAATGCCTCCAGTCCACAAGCCCACAGGTCCACAGGTCCACATTACTTCATATAAATGAATATCTTCAATGTAAACAACAACATGAGCTGAATAAAACATTATTATTCTTCAGTCCACAAGTCCACAGGTCCACAGGTCCACAGGTCCACAGGTCCACAGGTCCACAGGTCCACAGGTCCACAGGTCCACAGGTCCACAGGTCCACAGGTCCACATTACTTCATATAAATGAATATCTTCAGTCCACAAGTCCACAGGTCCACAGGTCCACAGGTCCACACTACTTCATATAAATGAATGTCTTCAGTCCACAGGTCAACACTACCTCATGTAAGGGAAGGTCTTCAACAGTCCACAGGTCCACAGAATGACAGTACATACTTTTAAGACGTTTTCTTTTTTTTGGTTCACACCCCTTAGCTAGGTTCACACTCTGACATTCAGCGGGTACACATGTCCCGTCCAAATTCCATTTATATATCCCAGCGTCTTTCCCGCCAGTTCAAGCATGGCGACAAAAAGCGAAGAAGTTTACAATAATTATTCAAGGTCAGCTGTATTGTAAGCAAGTTTAGATGGTTTATCGTAGTATTCTTTTTAGAAGCAATGATATTTGAAGTTTCTGCACGAGGAAATGCCTAATATGCTATGGCTTAAAACAACCATATTAAACAATTAGGCCTTCAACGTGAGTTGATTTTTGCCCGTATATATATAAATGTCTGATGATCGCCTAGAGCGTGAAACTCGAGTAACTAGTAATACTTTCCTTCTTTTATATTTGTATTTTGCTCTGCACATTTCTGCATCGAGCACTCCTAGGATAAGCGAAGCAATTTAATTTCTTGTTTATTCGTTTAAATGCTATAATAAATATTAATTTGCCATGGTTGAGGTCCAAAACTTTCTGCTGTACAGTTTAGTTCTGTCATTGACACCCAATTTGTTAAACAAGCTATGCAAGCTGTAGCTGTCAGAGAGTATATATAATTGTCATTTGATAAAATTTTATTATTTAGGGGAGTCATTTGCATCTTGGACAAAAGGGTAAAACAATAGGATGTTATTGTTCGTTTCACACCGAACATGAGCTTTGTTGTGAATGAAATTATGGAAACACATTAAATTAAATTACCTCAAAATTGGGCAAAGTAATATTCAGGGTTTTTATTCACTGTTTATTTATGAGTATGTAGTTACATTTTTGATTGATATGCGAAAAAAAGTTATATGTAGCAGAAATGAATTTCAGTTAAATATTGTACAACATTTTATTCATCGTGCACCTTTTTATCTTTCTAATGTATTTAAGGAGGCTCGAAAGGGTTTTTTTGTTGATGTAGTGTTTGCGAAACGATGAAAGATTACAAAGAAGGATATTTAATGCTGTAGGCAAACTATGTGTCTCCTTGGAACTCTAATGTTCGAGCCTCCTTAAATACATTAGAAAGATAAAAAGGTGCACGATGAATAAAATGTTGTACAATATTTAACTGAAATTCATTTCTGCTACATATAACTTTTTTTCGCATATCAATCAAAAATGTAACTACATACTCATAAATAAACAGTGAATAAAAACCCTGAATATTACTTTGCCCAATTTTGAGGTAATTTAATTTAATGTGTTTCCATAATTTCATTCACAACAAAGCTCATGTTCGGTGTGAAACGAACAATAACATCATATTGTTTTACCCTTTTGTCCAAGATGCAAATGACTCCCCTAAATAATAAAATTTTATCAAATGACAATTATATATACTCTCTGACAGCTACAGCTTGCATAGCTTGTTTAACAAATTGGGTGTCAATGACAGAACTAAACTGTACAGCAGAAAGTTTTGGACCTCAACCATGGCAAATTAATATTTATTATAGCATTTAAACGAATAAACAAGAAATTAAATTGCTTCGCTTATCCTAGGAGTGCTCGATGCAGAAATGTGCAGAGCAAAATACAAATATAAAAGAAGGAAAGTATTACTAGTTACTCGAGTTTCACGCTCCAGGCGATCATCAGACATTTATATATATACGGGCAAAAATCAACTCACGTTGAAGGCCTAATTGTTTAATATGGTTGTTTTAAGCCATAGCATATTAGGCATTTCCTCGTGCAGAAACTTCAAATATCATTGCTTCTAAAAAGAATACTACGATAAACCATCTAAACTTGCTTACAATACAGCTGACCTTGAATAATTCTTGTAAACTTCTTCGCTTTTTGTCGCCATGCTTGAACTGGCGGGAAAGACGCCGGGATATATAAATGGAATTTGGACGGGACATGTGTACCCGCTGAATGTCAGAGTGTGAACCTAGCTAAGGGGTGTGAACCAAAAAAAAGAAAACGTCTTAAAAGTATGTACTGTCATTCTGTGGACCTGTGGACTGTTGAAGACCTTCCCTTACACGAGGTAGTGTTGACCTGTGGACTGAAGACATTCATTTATATGAAGTAGTGTGGACCTGTGGACCTGTGGACCTGTGGACCTGTGGACCTGTGGACCTGTGGACCTGTGGACCTGTGGACTTGTGGACTGAAGATATTCATTTATATGAAGTAATGTGGACCTGTGGACCTGTGGACCTGTGGACCTGTGGACCTGTGGACCTGTGGACCTGTGGACCTGTGGACCTGTGGACCTGTGGACTTGTGGACTTGTGGACTGAAGATATTCATTTATATGAAGTAATGTGGACCTGTGGACCTGTGGACCTGTGGACCTGTGGACCTGTGGACCTGTGGACCTGTGGACTTGTGGACTGAAGATATTCATTTATATGAAGTAATGTGGACCTGTGGACCTGTGGACTTGTGGACTGAAGATATTCATCTATATGAAGTAATGTGGACCTGTGGACCTGTGGACCTGTGGACCTGTGGACCTGTGGACCTGTGGACTGAAGATATTCATTTATATGTAGTAATTTGGACCTGTGGACCTGTGGACTTGTGGACTGAAGATATTCGTTTATATGAAGTAATGTGGACCTGTGGACCTGTGGACCTGTGGACTTGTGGACTGAAGATATTCATTTATATGAAGTAATGTGGACCTGTGGACCTGTGGACCTGTGGACCTGTGGACCTGTGGACTTGTGGACTGAAGATATTCATTTATATGAAGTAATGTGGACCTGTGGACCTGTGGGCTTGTGGACTGGAGGCATTCATTTATATGCATTAGTGTGGACCTGTGAACCTGTGAACCTGCTAGACATAAATATCTAGGAAGAATCTAATTTCCATGCAAAAATAATTAACCCTAATTATGCACTTTCTCGGTATTAATTTATTCTCAGTTTGATGACGTATACTGTGCTCCGGTACCTACAGAAGCAACCGTTGGATGGTAATTTCGTGACCTAAACTGAACACAAGATTCCCACGCGTGTTTATAGCCCGTTTACATTTGTCCTTAACGAGAATGTATTTTGTCAAGGTACGGTTGTTCTATTAAATCTAGTTTGAATTTTACTGTCTGGAATGCTTCCTCAGTGTTTATAAGAGCGACGTAAGTGTTGCAGTCCCGGGTGAAAATCGTAGAATTGTTTAGACATGTATTTTTGTAGCTTGCCTAAAGAGGCGTACTATGCTGTCCTTCTGAGTGAGGAGTGCGTGACAATAATAACAATGGAATCCGAGCCCACAACGAACTCTGCCGGTTACAGGCCATCGGGAGAGCTTTGGCAATTCATGTTAAAATTTCATGTAGGTATTTCCTGTAGATTGTATAGCCGCAAAAAATCTCGATTTGATCAGTTGCACGCCCGCAAGGTATCGACGTTTTTCCTGCAAATGCTCATGGGCGGCAAGCAAAGAGACGCGCGCGAGGTCTTGTAAGATCGGCGTCTTTGCCACAAGCTTTGTCCTTGGTTCAGATCTCGAGTTCAAGCGTCCGGGAAAAGCGCCTGTTTTTGCCAGCCTCCATTACTATATCAGCGCGATCAAATAAATTCGCTTCGAATTGGCCGAGATCATGATCTAAAACAAATTGAAAACGCTTTCAGAGATCCTGATGAAAATTGAAAACTGAAAACTTTATTTATACTTTGAGGGCCTGGAGCTTATTAGGCTCCTAGCTTAAGGCGGGGGTAAACATGAAAACCGTATTTTGGCTGGGTGTTACGTTTTTAATACAAATATCTTGTTTACGTTTCAAGCAATCAAGAAACTCTCTGCTCATCTCACATATCTATGTTTTGGGTTGTTTTGTAAATTTTGTGGTAATTCTTAGGTATATTTGGAGAGAAATAGTTTTTCTCAAAGGATTAGTAAAATTGATGGAAATAGGAAATTTTGAAGATTTGTTGTTGTTTTAAAATTAGAGTTTGAAATTAAAAATTGGTAGATACACTCCAAACAGTTGCCCAACAACCTGGGGTGCCATTGTGCGGTCGGGCAACTGTCTGGTGGTGTTCCATAACCCTTTTTTTCCCTTTCAACCTCTCTTTAAACTTACCAAAATTTCACTTAAATTCACCTTTACCCCCGCCTTAAGTAGCTAATGAGTTGAGTATAATACTAATACCTGATGATCGATTTTGGGCGAAAAACAGCTCAAAGGGTATCGTAGGAAATTCTGAAGTATGCTAGAAATTCGAGGCGTGTGGCTCAGTTGAAACTGAATAGCTAAATACAGTACCCTTCCGATCGTCAGAATTTCCCAAGGATAACAATAAGGTGGCAGGCCTGCGCGACTCCCATCCACGTGTAACAGCCCCTTAGGAAGTTTTGCTCGAACTAGTATATTTTTTAGGATCTGCCCCTTTTGTATGGTACGATCGGGGGATATTTGAATATTTTCGCTAAGCATATCAGGAGGACATTTCGTCAGAGTAGAGCCGTTT
>OZ026599.1:36447336-36459836 GCA_964020085.1 Micromussa lordhowensis | reverse complement strand
ACCTCTCTCTTTATTTCTTCCGCGCTCATTACAATGCTATGTAAAGCTTTCTTATGTCGACGAATTTTCTCAGTTATCCCTGTGCTAACAACACTCTCTGTCTTCTGTCGGGTGAGCTCCAAAAGCTGTAGTTTTGCCTCCAGTTTTCCGATAAGCTTTTCCATAATTCTCACTGTCCCGTGGGAGGTGCCACTTGTCGCGAATGCCCTAGGGCCGAACTTCACGATATCACAGAATAAACTTGGTTTTAGATGATTTGATTCACGGTTCACGGTTCTCAGGTACAGTTCTCTTTTACTCTCTCCAGGCAACTAACTATGTCGCATAATACAATGTTAAAACTAACGATCTGTCAACAATGGTCTCCTGTTTCTAAGTTACACAATCAAGCTGTCAACCGATACGAAAATACTTGGAACGTGTCCATCTTTGATCTCTGACTGTCATTGATATATAATCTAAATATCCTATCATCGCATGTTCTAAAAGGTCTCTCTTGAAATAATTATCTTCAAAAGTTTATATTAGTCACGCAATTTCCGACAGCTGACTCGAGAGTGGATCAGTTTATTACTGTTGAAACTTATACATTAACAAGTTTAGATCATAAATTATTGCACGATTTTCGTATGGACAGATTTTAGATGGCCGAATTCTTGGACGTTTACTTGCTCCACGAGGCTCATTATATTGCGAGACTTATTCCGGGCTCGTGGGACAAAAGTTGTTGGCTGTTTCACGGTGTACCATTCAGAAACAGTGCAAGTCAGTAATTACTAAAAGTGAGCATCAACTTGTCACTGAGGCCGCTCTCCGAAACCCAGATCCAGGTGGAACATTTCATTAGGCCCACATATACAAATATCGTATCTCTTTTCATATCATGGGATATTTAAAAACGCCATACTTTAAAAATTGTGGCATTTAAAGATGATTAAGGATTTTGTTTATGATTCAGGCTTTCTTTTCTCACCTGCTCGCATAATTTTTTTTCTCGTTTGTCTGCTCGCTTCGCTCCATAAAGTTTTTCCGCCCTCGCCAGGAACCTATTCACAGGTTAGATCTATCAACATAATCAAACTGAGATTCTACTTTCTCATATTGTTTAATACGAACGTTAATTGTGATTTGAGCTCTCTTAAAAAGGAACTGTCTCACGACCCTTTCCATCAACAGGGCGACCGGCGAATCCATTTCCGAGAACAAGGTTGCTTCGCGATTGCGGTGACTGGTAAGTTGATATCGTTTTCAACTGCACTAAAGATGATAGAATAAACAGCCATCATGTACATAAATTCACACATGGCTTATAAACGCTGGCATTTGCTAAATAAACCTACGGTCGTGTTTGCAGAGTCGCTTGAGTTGACTGGCTTGTATGTTAATGTACCGCTTCGAAAATGAGTGCACACTGCATCGTAGCGTGTACCAACACAAGAAACGGAATCAAATCAGCGAGTTCCATTCTCATGCAGCTTCCAAAAACGCGTACCGTGATATCCTCGAGACATATCGTTCAAGTTGTTTTGAGGTTTCCTAAAAAGACGACTGAGCGTGACACGATATATCAAATATCAATCAATGTTTTTCAATAATTTATATCGCCAAACTGCTTCCAAAAACGCGCATCGAGGCCGTGTTAGCTTTTGACGTGACAATTTCGGAAGGGTCGTATGTCGCTGTCGGAATTTCGTCCAAAATCGGAAAATGTTTATTGTGAAAGACAAAAAGACGTGAACACTTTTATTTGATTTTGACACGTCGATTGTGTAACCACGAATCATTTTTTTGTCAACAATATGCAACTACATGTAATATTAAATGCGCGAATATACGTGAGATTTTCCTACATTAAAAGTTAAGCATTACCTTATTCTGTTCAAGGATTATGGGTTTCAGTAAATAAACCGGTAAAAAAGAAACTTCCAATGAGAGCACCAGGGAGGAGAAAAGATATTCAAGGATTTGGTAGACCTGAAATGCAGCAGGAAGAGACTGAAGTTTGGAAAGCGGCTGCTACAAGCACAATCTACTATACACGTTCCGCATTTTCTAACAAGTAATCGCAAAATTTGAAGGCAAGACCGGCACCATAAGATACGATGTCCTTTCATAACGCACTCGTCGTGTATGATCATTTTGCTCATCTTCAACGCTACGAATTCGGCTATGTACGTGATGGGGAAGAAAAAAATTGGCTCGAACTCTCGACAACAGACATTCTTCCGTGCCTGCGCCTACAATCAAAAGAGCAACACTACAATTACCTGTGCATGTGAATTATTAGTATGCAAATTTCAAGCGTCGTTTTGACACTTTTGATGTAGCGGTTTCCAGACGAGGTTCATTTTCGAAGGGTTCCAGTCGAGAAAAATAATGTCCGAGGTTGAAAAGTTGTTACAAGGTTTTGATATGTGAAAACTACAGGGTAACGATGGTTTTTGGAAGGCAAAGCAATCGAAGTGTAGTTTCGTGACTGATCGTTTTGTCTATTTTTCTGTTATTTTTTGCGGTTCTATCTCGCATCTGATTGATGGCTACACAAGCGATATGTCAAAATCAAATCAAATTGTTCTTAATGGAATGTATGTAAATGCGTTCTCGTAATTCAGAAGTCCAGAAACGTTGCAAGCCCGGTTGTAAGGACCTGTAAGGTGCAAATGTCCGGGATTTATATCGCCAAGCTGCAGACCTTCTAAGCCGAAATGTTTGGATCTTTTATCGCAACAATTATAGGTCAAGAAAATCTAGTCTCTGCAGTATTTTAATACGATATTTTAATGATTAAAATTTTTAATAGGTTTCACTATTTCTCGGAAGTAAGAACTGAAGAGTCTTCACTCAGGGCTGTCAGCTGTTCTCTGAAACACTGCTGTCGAGACTTTGAAATAAGTGACCCCTTGGAAATGTTTCAAGCGGAAATGTTGTTTTTCTTGGAGCATTTGCTTCCTCCCATGTGTTGTTCGAGTCAAGAAAATCGCGAGGAGAACAAGATGTGTAAAGTTATTCTCTCTATGCAGATTTTACTATTTCTCAGAACTTGCTGAAGCAAACACACTCGGGGCTGTCAGTTGCTCTCAGAAAAATCACGAAAAACACATGATGAAAGTTGTTTTGGACACCTTGCTTCGGTTTTCACGTAATCGCTATGATGCTGTGCTATCATTTTAACAAAATCACACCTATTTCGATATTGAAGGAAATAATATTCAGCAGATTTTAAGGTTGCCAAGAGTCGTGCTTTTCAGAGATGTTGGTGTTTGTTCTTTTATTTATGTATATAGCTTAACGAAGTGACTTATAAAATTTACGTCATTATCAACTGCGCTATGTAATTTGTCCCGATAAGACCCTTCCTCTTAAGTGTTCATTATGGTGCACACGGATAACTTGAGAATGCTTATACAGCCACAACTGACCGTAGTGCTAAAGTATTACAGTCATTTATGAGAAATATGTTCTCCTATCAACTCACGACATGTTTCAGACAGCAGCTGAGAAACCTGAAGGAATCTACTTGAACCTTTCCTTCCGATAAATTAGTAGTCAAATCTATACAGTTCGAAGATTTATAAAGACGAATATTTACACTTCTTGTTGTCAAAATCTTTTATGCGATTGTGTTGACTCGAACAACACTGAGCAAGCTAAGTCATCACCCAGAGAATCCTGCTAAAACTGTTTCCAAGGTGTTTACTCAGTATTCTCGAGTAAAGTTGCTCCTAATCTAATGCTAAAAACGAACATTAAAAAAAAACCCTTGCTGGATTGTTCAGATAAGTTTCTAGTCAAAGCACTCAACATCTCAGATGCTGTTTAACTAACAAATATCATGATTAGCCTGCTCTGAATTCAAGTCTTGTTGCCTCGTTTAAAATGTTATGATTCATATCGCACTGTTGTGTTATAAAATCTTGCGGTTGTCCTTTTCCAAGTGCAATATTTTGGTTCACTGGTCAACCATTTGCAACTGAAGTGCAAACAGGAATCTGACGATAAATGTCCGTAAAATTCGATTCCGAAACACCAATTACAGAGGAATCCCGATTTCTCGAACCCTCGTTTTTTCGAACCTCCCGATAACTCGAACCAAAAGTTGTTTCCCCTCCTCAGTCGAACACGGTTTACCCCCGATTTCTCGAACTATCCGATTTTTCCAACCAATTCTCGTTTCCGTTCGAGGTTCGACAAATCGGGACTCCACTGTATGTCAAGTAAACTTGTCAATTGAAAGAATTATCAGTCTACTGATCAAAGGTCTTGAGGGAATGCGGGAAACTTTTCATGTCGTCTTCAAAGGTTGTTCAACCATGCTGATCAGTCGTGCTCATAGCTGCACAATGCATTCGAACTTGAAACAGAGTCACTCAATTAAACTTTTAAAGTAACTCAGTGATAAATGTCGTAGCGATTTCAGCTTTCCTAAAAACACAGCTTGTTGAGAACTAGCCTGCGTAGCAAGCGTTCCTGTTCCGGTTTCGCCTACATAGCACCAACCACAATCGGCACAGGGTATTTTGTAGACCACATTGGGTTGATGTTCGATAGGTGGTCTGAATTTGGGAGAAGGAAATTCTTGCTGTAAAGTTTATAAGGGCTTGTTTACAACTTGAATGTCGTGCCTTCGAAGAATTCTTGTCAGTGGTTGCGTGACACCATTGATGAAGGGAAGAACGGCAAAACTGTTAGAATTCTCTTGAGGTGCGGCCCATTTAAAAAACATGCAGACCAATTCTTCAGGCGTAGGAATGGCTAGGGTGGGCGGTTTGGAAAATTTCCGCTTTAAGATGTTGGAAACAACATAGGAGTTGACTCTTAGACCCTGTGCCGATTGTGGTTGGTGCTATGTAGGCGAAACCGGCCGGTGTTTTGAAACCCGTAAGAAAGAACACGTCAGGAATGTCAAAACATATGCTAACGGATCTAACATTGCGAAACATGCGTGGTCATCCGACCATCGCATAGATTTTGACAATTCTAGTGTCATTGACAAAGGCTCATTTCGTATCAGAAAAACATTGGAGGCTTGGCACACCTCTGCTACCAAGCATGCGGACAATAACTCTAAGCCACTCCCGAACCAGTATTGTATTCTTTTTAAACAATAATCACTAGTTTACACGTTTATACTTTACTTTTGTTTTTTCCATTGTTTTATTCCACGTTTTTTTGCATATATTCGATATTTCGTATTCCATTTTTATCCGTTGAAGGTTGTAGACTGACAGCCGAAAGCTCATTTTAGTTCTTAAATTTTTAGCCAGCGAACGTTTTTTATCTTTTTAATATGTTCCATCCTGGCTACGCTTCAATTTTTAATTACAGTTAATGCGCGGAGGAGATCTACTAGGAGTTTTGCCAACAGGCTTTGGTAAGAGCCTGATATTTCAACTTCTTGCAGTCGCAAACAAAGGCTTGATTGTTGTTATCAAAGGCGAAGCAATAAGACTGCTTAGAACAAACTCTTAAAAAACAACATTTGAAGAGTGCCTTGCCAACTTTACAAGACGCCTCGAAGCACGCGGGTATCCAAAGAAATATATAAAAGTTTATCAAAGGCGAAGCAATAAGACTGCTTAGAACAAACTCTTCAAAAACAACATTTGAAGAGTGCCTTGCCAACTTTACAAGACGCCTCGAAGCACGCGGGTATCCAAAGAAATATATAAAAGTTTCCTGTCAGGGGTTACCTTTGACTTGAGACAATCGGCTCTTAAACCGCAAGAACATAATACTGCAGAGAGAATACTGCGTTTTGTCACAACATCCTGCGGTAAAGAAACTTAACACAAATCGTGATGGAACACTGGAGTTTCATAGAAAACCAGACTCTGCTGAAAACTATCTTTAAAAATCCTCCGATCATATCTTGCAAAAGAGGAAAATCACTAAGAGACATGTTTGTAAGAGCAAAACTATAATTTGGAGGCTTTGATAATGCGACGCGACCACAAAAACCACATTGGAGTCCGTTTAGGCCTGTCTTTGCTTTTCCCTTCGACATCTCTTTGAGGATTTTGTCTTGGACTTCTTCGAGAAGCTCCTTGTGCTGTAATATTGTGCTTGAAGCAGATTTCCAGTTCTTCAACGCGAGTTGCTTTACTAGCAATTTGCTTGGCATGTCGCGCGGAATTCTTGCGATCAAATCGCCGTTCGGGACAAAGGCAACTTTTACTTGCAAATCCCCTTCATCCGGCACATTTTCCACATGTAGAGCGGCATCTAGTCGTTCTTCATCGGTTATCTCCCGTCTAGCAAAAGACAACGATTTGCGCGATGAAAGTTTGCTTGCGGGGGAATTAACGCGAACAGCCTTACGACATGGGCTATTTCCCTGGCGTGTTGAGAAGGCGCTTTGTAGGAGCAACGTTTTCTTTGTTCGGGGTCGACAAATTATTATTTTGCTCTTCTAGTGATGACTTGACTTCGCCGTATATTGCAAACCCTACTTGAATATCTAGAAGGATCATTCGGAACGTGAAGGCCGACTGACTTGATAATTTCTGAAAGAATTGTCCCGAAACATTCTTGTCTCTTCGAAGGCAAAACAAATTCTCAGAGGACCTGTGCTGATCCTTCCCTGCAGTCGTTCCGAACTGGATCTTAAAGTCGCAGTTGCAAATTTTACATTTTGCAGATGGCGGCGCCATGAATTTTCAACGCGATTTGGAGATCAGTAAAAACCTTGGAACTCACGTGTAGCTTTTTGACAGAAGATTCACTTGGAACGATCGTTTGTTTACTTCCGCCGGTATTCCTTCCGCCAAATTTTGATTGGGTATTTTCAACAGTTGTCATTTCGTCAAAGTCACTGAAGCGTGCAACACCTAGGGGGCGTATTTGAGATTCACAATGGTTGGATGCAAGCGTTCCCTTTCCCTTTCCCGTTCCCGTTCCCGTTCCCGTGGCCGAGTGGTTTAGGGCGCTGGATTTGAAATCTGGAGGTCCCTGGTTCAAATCCTCCTCCCTACCACTATCTGGATTTGTTCTCGGTAGTCCCGAGTTCAACTCCTCGACCGCGTTGTGTAAATAGCCAACTGGTCAGCCTCCCACCAGTTGGAATTCTTAACAATTTATGTTCTATTTGAAATATTTGTTTGTTTATTTATAGTGCCCCCAATTAGCACAACAGTGCTAAACACATACGACACTTAAATAAAGTTTTTTATTTTTTGCGCTCTCCCCAATTTTCGCGCGGCCAAAACTCGTTCGCTCGCCGATCCTGGGTTTTCTTTTCGCTAAAAACGCACAGGAACGCTTGCTACGCAGGCTAGTTGAGAACACGCGTGTTTTAGTAGCTCGGAGCTCGTTTGCGTATCGCACTCTACGCCTTGCACCGCTTCAAAAAAGAGTTGTTGATCGGAACGAGCGAGAAAAGATTGTTATTACTGAATTATGCAAATCAACCCCAAAATGCAGAAATGCATTATGCTAAAAGCTGGTTGGTAAAAATAATAAAGATGTAGCCTAAAAGCAAGCCAAGAATGGCAGGCTGCAGAAAATAAGCAAATAGAATAGCTATTATTTCCTCTCGATATTTAATAATGCTGCTATCACAACAGGTTCCTTTCACAACAGCATGATTCAAGATGTCTGAATTCTCGGAAATTAAGACTCAGATCTTACGTCGAAACAAAGTTGTTTTCTGGTTTGCCTGAACAACATCTATAAAAACAATCAACATCTATAAATATAATCAAGTGTTGCATTCTACGCCATCTAATGGTTTGGATTCTTTCAGCACAAAAAGTTTCTGTGTCAATAAAGTCAACCGTGCGAGGAAGGTGTCCTTCACAAGATCGACAAACAAACAAAGGCTTCGCAGTATCAACTAAACTGTGCTATCTCTGACTGATTTGGGGCTCATTTTCATTTTCCAAATCAAGACGAACCAATAAACAGCGTGGAATTGTTTAACCCAAAAGCCTCTGAACAGAACTTCACTTGATTCGTGAGTGATTCAAGGCGCTAGCATTTTCCAAAGAAACTTACCTTTGTGTTTGCAGGGTCGCTTGGATTGACTGGCTTGTATGTAAACGTACCGCCTCGAAAATGAGTGCACACTGCATCGTGTACGAACACAAGAAACACAATCAAAATTATGCTTTTCCCAGAAAGTTCCATTCTCATACAACTGGAAAGCACATAAATTCAAACGCGCACATATCCTTGAAGTTGTTTTGAGCAAATATATAAGACCGTACCTTATAAGGGAGTGGCGAATTCCTAGAAAGACATGTGATCAGAGCGTCACTCGATACACCGCTTATGGCACGTATCTAGGATACAGACCCATCTAGCTGTGTATTTGTTTTCAGGTGAAAGGTAAATATGGGCCAATTCTCAGTGTTCAGCAAGAAGCAATTGTCGGAAACGGGAATTTAGCTAGCAATTACGGTGATATTATAAGGATTTATATGGGATAAACATGGTGCTATTGCTCCTCAACGAACATGGGGACCCCTCATTTTTATTTCAAAATTTAAGTTCCTATAATACAAAGAATCAATAGGCAAAGTTTGACTAAAATCCCAGTGTAGGTTCAATTTCAGTGGAATGACCTTAAGTGCTTATCTGGGGTCTTGATTGCCTCGGCAAATCGGGCTGGACTTTAGGAAAACATCCATTACCATTCAGTAATTCTGGGCAACCGGACAAGTAATGATTTCGAACCTGGCCTTGTACCAATATGAGGTACAGTACATGTAGGTACAACACATGCATATGTGCAAAACAGATGGCAACGCAAATAACTCCACGTTACAGAAACAAAACAATCTAGATCAATCTTTAATTGAAATATGTTATCAACATTTATCTTACAGCCTGAAACTGGCGGTCAAGAAATGCATCATAGAATATTACATTAGACAACCTGATATGCTAATAATTTAGAGCAAACTTTTCCAAAACATGAAAGTAAGTAGTTGATATTGGAAGCTGTTTCCTTCTCATAAAGGCAAGCTCATCAAGCATACTCAATGCTACATTGTAGACAGAGGGTAGTGACAGCATATGAATAGGGGCTGTCTCTTTTCAGACCCTTTTCATTCCACAGCTCCTGGTTACAACACTGGTTATGAATTAATATCCATGGAAATCAGGTCCTAATCAATTGTGTATACTCTGATCCCTGTTGAAAAAAGAATAATTCTTGAAAGAAACATTGACCTAAGTGTACAAGAACTATAAAATAAATATCACAGAAACAACAAAGGAATTGCTTGAATAACTGGATAAATTGTTAATTTTCCTCATAATAAAGAGGCAACTATTCCCTGATTAATGTTAACCTGTAAAAATACAGCAATCTACCAGGCAACAGACATAAAAATAATATAAACATCAATGCGACCTAACAACTGCAAGGAAAATAAAGCGAGTTAAAAGGATACAAATACTACGAAAAAAACTAGGTTTCCCTTAGTGTTTGGCGATCGTGCTGTCTTACTTACCGCCAAAAAATCCAAAATCTCAAACTTTAGACGAATACATGTATACAGAGATGTGTAGCAGGAAAATGGTAAGAGGTGCGACGTCTTTAAAAAAAGAAACTACTGAACTATATTCTTGGTTGAAAACTCCATTGGTTCGGAAAAAGAAATAATTGATTATACGATTTTACCTGGTAAAATGAAGAAAAGTAGTTACATTTGCTTTTTTTAAACCAGGAGATCACCCAGACTGCACGCACAATTTCGCGGGTTCTTCGTCACATTTCATAGCGCGAAAGGCAAATAGTAGCAAAAATTCAACAACTTCAGCATCAATAATTCACTAACCAGAGGGGCGCTTGGGGGCGCCTGATCATTTTCTATTAGGAAATTAACTTACTTTGGGATGGATATTAATTTTGAAGTCTGACAAGTTTGGTGGCGCGTGTCCCCGCTTAGCGGGATTGCTCATGCCAAACGGACGCCAAAGCAAATGAAAAAATCGGTCTCGATTGAAAACCAGCAAAAATACTTGAATACGCAAGTGTCTGAAACACGCAAACTTGCGAATTTGTAGCCACGTGGACCAGCGAAACATCACACAGATAACCATGTTTACTTCCGGTTCTTCGTTACTGCTACTGAAAATACTACGTTTTCAAACATAAATATCTCGAAAACGATCGCGGGGGCGACCGGGGGCGACCGTTCTTATTGAAAGTTTAATAAATACGCTACAAGGAAATGCAAAAATTGGACGCAAAAAGCGAGGAAAAAAAAACATAACACCTCTTTGAAAACATCACACCTAACACGCGAGAAACAAACTCTGTTCGATGGTCCCTCAAAACACACACGAAAAAATCAGCACTTAGGACAAACTTACCTTTAAAAACTCGACTCTTCAAGAATGAATAACATCACATCAAACCACTGGGATGAGTTCCACCTCAATTCGTTAAACACAAACGACGGAAAACCAAAAATTATCGCCACTACTCTCGCTTTTTTTTTCCAAAAAACGCGTACCGTGATATCCTCGGGACATGTCCTTGAAGTTGTTTTGAGGTTTCCTAGAAAGACGACTGAGCGTCACGCGATATATCAAATATCAATCAATGTTTTTCAATAATTTATATCGCCAAACTGCAGCTGACCTTCTAAGCCGAAAATGTCTCGATCCTTTCTCGCGGCAATTACAGGTCACGACAATCTAGCCTCTGCAATATTTTCAGATACGATATTTCTTAATAGAGTTCACTGTTTCTCGGAAGAACTGAAGAAAATTCACCCAGGACTGCCAGCTGTTCTCTGAAACCTGTCGAGACTCAGATACAGGTGATTTCCTTAGAAATTAAATCTCAGTGATCTAGTTTCCCAGTAAAAGGTTGAATAGTCTACGAATAGTAGCTAATGGTCTCTACGAAAGAGAGCTGTTTTATCCTTCCTTTCTTCCCGTACCACAGAGAAACTCAAGAAAAGAAATGAATGGCTGAGATCATAAATTATTGCACGGTTTTCGTATGGACAGATTTTAGATGGCCGAATTCTTGGAAGTTTACTTGCTTCACGAGGCACATTATATTGCCAGACTTATTCCGGGCTCGTGGGACAAAACTTGTTGGCTGTTTCACGGTGTACCATTCAGAAACATTGCAAGTTTGTAATTACTAAAAGTGAGCATCAACTTGTCGCTGAGGCCGCTCTCCGAAACCCAGATCCAGGTGGAACATTTCATTAGGCCCACATATACAAATATCGTATCTCTTTTCGTCATGGGATATTAAAAAACGTCCTAGATGCTTTAAAAAATTGTGGCATTTAAAGATGATTAAGGATTTTGTTTATGCTTCAGGCTTTCTTTTCTCGCCTGCTCACCTAATTTTTTTTCTCGTTTGTCTGCTCGCTTCGCTTCATAAAGTTTTTCCGCCCTCGCCAGGAACCTATTCACAGGTTAGATCTATCAACATAATCAAACTGAGATTCTACTTTCTCATATTGTTTAATACGAACGTTAATTGTGATTTGAGCTCACTTAAAAAGGAACTGTCTCACGACCCTTTCCATCAACAAGGCGACCGGCGAATCCTGTTTGGCACAAGGTTGCTTCGCGATTGCGGTGACTGGTAAGTTGATATCGTTTTCAACTGCACTAAAGATGATAGAATAAACAGCCATCATGTACGCAAAAACGTCTGATTATAAACGATGACATTTGCTAAATAAACCTACGGTCGTGTTTGCAGAGTTGCTTGACTGGCTTGTATGTAAATGTACCGCCTCGAAAATGAGTACACACTGCACAAGAACACAATCAAAATCATAGTTCCATTCTCATGCAGCTCCCAAAAACGCGTACCGTGATACCCTCGGGACATATCCTTGAAGTTGTTTTGACGATTCCTAGAAAGACGACTGAGCGTGACACGATATATCAAATATCAATCAATGTTTTTCAATAATTTATATCGCCAAACTGCAGCTGACCTTCTAAGCCGAAAATGTTTGGATCCTTTCTCGCGACAATTACAGATCACGACAATCTAGCCTCTGCAGTATTTTGATACGATATTTCTTAATAGAGTTTACTATTTCTCGGAAGAACTGAAGAAAATTCACTCAGGACTGCCAGCTGTTCTCTGAAACCTGTCGAGACTCAGAGACAGGTGATCCCCTTAGAAATTAAATCTCAGTAATCTCATTTCCCAGGTTGAATAGTCTACGAATAGTAGCTAATGGTCTCTACGAAAGAGAGCTGTTTTATCCTTCCTTTCTTCCCGTGCCACAGAGAAACTCAAGAAAAGAAATGAATGGCTGACTCGAGAGTGGATCTTTATTCCTGTTGAAACTTATACATTAACAAGAACCGCGGTGCGGTTGTAAACCGCGCTTAAAAAAAACTCGGTTACTTACACTGTTTGACCCCGAGCAATGCGAAAGACATCTACTGTCACATAACGACCTAATTTCATTACGCGAAACGTGACTCTCCTACCTTTCAGCAAATATACGATAAAAGAGTATCTGATTACAATCTTTGCATAGCGTGAGTTTAGCGTGGCTTGT
>OZ026599.1:36319836-36444836 GCA_964020085.1 Micromussa lordhowensis | reverse complement strand
ATAGCATGACATGATGACATCATCCGGTGAAGACAATTGGCCGTGAGTGGGAGTTTGGATCTGCTCCCCGACGAAACTAAAAAAAAATAAACCGAGTGCAAAGCAAGAAACCGCCCAGCCTACGGCTGCGTGGTTTAAAAAAACCGAAGGCAGAGCAAGAAACCGCCCAGCCTACGGCTGCGCGGTTAAAAAAAAAAATAAACCGAGTGCAATGCAAGAAACCGCCCAGCCTACGGCTGCGCGGTTTAAAAAAAAAATAAACCGAGTGCAAAGCAAGAAACCGCCCAACCTACGGCTGCGCGGTTTAAAGAGTTGAGATCATAAATCATTGCAGGATTTTCGTATGGACAGATTTTAGATGGCCGAATCCTTGGAAGTTTACTTGCTCCACGAGGCACATTATATTGCCAGACTTATTCCGGGCTCGTGGGACAAAACTTGTTGGCTGTTTCACGGTGTACCATTCAGAAACATTGCAAGCTTGTAATTACTAAAAGTGAGTATCAACTTGTCACTGAGGCCGCTCTCCGAAACGCAGATCCAGGTAGAACATTTCATTAGGCCCACATATACAAATATCGTATCTCTTTTCATCATGGGATATTTAAAAACGTACTAGATGCTTTAAAAAATTGTGGCATTTAAAGATGATTAAGGATTTCGTTTATGCTTCAGGCTTTCTTTTCTTACCTACTCGTCTCATGTTTTTCGCATTCGCTTCATAAAGTTTTTCCACCCTCGCCAGGAACCTATTCACAGGTTAGATCTATCAACATAATCAAACTGAGATTCTACTTTCTCATATTGTTTAATACGAACTTTAATTGTGATTTGAGCTCACGTCTCACGGCCCTTTCCATCAACAGGGCGACCGGCGAATCCAGTTTGGCACAAGGTTTAGGCCTACTCTGGGGCCTGAAGTCGCCAAAAGTCGCCTTAAGTCGCCCTAAGTCGCTTAAGTCGCGCTAAGTCACCTTAAGTTGGTATCAGTTATGCAATGTTAAAAAGGTTACCCCTATTCAAATTACCCCTGTAGAAGGTTATTGGAGTTAACAACTGTCATGCAAAGTAAACTCCACTCCAACCTAGAGGATGAGGAGGCATGGTAACCCAATGGTTGGTGCAGTGAACCCCTATTGGGGATCATTACATTGTGTTCGTACTCCGCAGTGCCTCTCCTCATCCAGATGGGTACTGGGCACTACTACTCAGCCACACCTTTCTTTTTGTTTATATATGAGAGTTTGGCTTTGCCCCATGGGCTATTGTCTCGTGGCCCTTAAGGGCAAAGGGTCTAATAATTGCTTTAGTATCACCCAACTAGTTGGACAGAAAAGGCAAAAATAAGGACTCGAGGACTATTACTAATAGTCCTCGAGTAGCGTAGTCAATTAAAAATTTCAGGATTTGCATTAGTCCACTGGTTGGGAGATACTAATTAACAATTATTCCACAAGCGCGTGTTGGATATGAGATGGTAGATAGCCAATGAGGCGCATAGCGTTGAGTGGGCTATAATCATCTCATATCCAACAAGGGCGAGTGGAATAATTGTTTTATTAAAAACGCCCCCAAAATATAGCAAACTAAACTTAAAAAAAATAAAAACGCCTCAAAAAAACCATGCGTACGCTTACCATATTTGTAGAGCATGGTATAATGGCTCATAGCCCATGATGGCTAAGCCAATGAAAACTCTAGAATTGCATTATCCAATGATTTAGTTTTTAATGTTTATTCGGAGGATGTCTAAGCAAATGAAATCACTGTGAAACTACTAAAGATAAAGGGACATACTTTCAGGAACACAACTTACAGTAAAGCGATAACACTTTACGTGGACTCAGTCCACGTAAAGTGTATAAGATGATGTGAATACCTGGCTTCATCAAATGTACGAACAGAATTTAATGGGCAAGAGAGACAATTATTATGCTGCAAGTTGGTTCGTCCAGTTTACGAAATTCAAAGCGCTTCTGTTACTATCGAAAGCTAAGTTTTATTTTTGTTACTAGAAATTTTGGAACACGTGACGTAGTTAAAGCGCACGTGAGTGACAGAGCTGAAAAACGATTGCGCATGTCACTAATTCGCGCGGGAAAACCGGAAAACATATAACAAAATGGCGGAATTTTTGAAAACATGAGAAACGCCGAGGGAATTTACCTCAGATAAGACTTAGGTAGACCAGATAAGCTTCAAACTTTCGCAAAAGAACGACCAGTAAGAGTGATAAGACATATCTCCTGAACACCACAGTTTCATACCTGAACACCAACTGAAATTTTACTGCGAAGTCAAGAGACTCGAGGGTCTTTCATTCGAAATGTGTTGCTCAAGTCGATATTTTCGCGCCAACTGCCTCGCCGACGACTCGCCGACTGGGTCGCTAGTGACGCATGCGCAATCGTTTTTCAGCTCTGTCCACGTGAGTTAGTCACGCACCACACAGCGGTCAAACGTGGCGCGCGTGCGCAGTTCTCCCCAAAATTTCGCTTGACAAAGTCTTAAATTTTCGAAAATTTTCGCTTTCAAGCCCAAAGTTAAGACAGTCGCTGAAAAGTTAAGCTTTAAACTTCGCATATGACCAGGACATTTAGTGATGGACATCCTAAAGTCCTCCCAGCTTGTAATTTTCTCTCACAGTACTATTTTTATAACATTTTCCTACAGAAGTCTTGCAGGTTTTCTCTTCAAACCTTAAGAAGTTCGAGGCGGCGAAAACCGGAAGTGGCGTTGGATTTTTGCGTTTGACCGCTGTGTGGTCACGCACATGCTAGTAGGGACCTAAGATACCAGGACGGGACGAGCTACGACGGCTACCGGAAGTAAATATACTCTACCGGGCATGCGCACGAGAACTCTCGAATCATCTCTCTGCCGTCCTCGTCTCGTCGAGGACGTCATTTTAGTCGCCTGTTTTGCCGTCGTGTCGAAAACGTGAGTATTTTGCTCTTGTTTTGCCTCGACAAATGTTCCAATCGACCTTATTTTCAGTTATCTTGATAAGAATGTTTTTAAGGTTCACATTTTTCACGATTGTAGTGTACAATACTACGCTGAGATAGGGAAAATGTGAATAAAAATATTCCTCGTCTGCTCGTTTAATTTGTGTTTCAGTCACTGTTCAGTCGCTGTCACGAGTGTGCAAGCTCAAAACGAAATACAAACTCTATGCATTGAGAATACATCAATGTAAGTACAGTCGATAAAATGTTGTAAGAATGAATGCCATGAAAGCTTCTATCGGGCAATTAAAATACCGTCACATTTTCAAACTGATGTTTAGTTGTTTTAACTTGATGCAATGTTTGTTTTATGTTTATAGTCTAAAGCTTGTTGCAATTACAGATGGAAATTTGTGTTCACCACAATCAGGATTTTCCGGCGACAGAATTCTTTAACGCTCTTGTCCCTGGCAAAAAGCCGTCTAAAGCAGGGCGGCCAGATTGTTCGTTTAATTTCTTCATACGGAAATTCTGGCTACTCTATTAGAATATTTACAGATGTTGGATCATGTGTACTTAAGGCATCTGTCGGCCGAGTGTCGGTCGCCATATCGGCCGATAGTATCGACCGACACTCGGCCGACAGATGCCTTAAGTACACATGATCCCGGATGTTTGCTTCGCTTATAAAGTAAAAGAAATTAAACATCGCTGATCACTATCGTTTAAGCTTAATAGGATAAGATTTATACCATCTCTGTCATAGTCTAAAGGATGTCATTCCTTATGTGAATGGCTTTTACGAAGTTCGAATTATTGACGTCGCCGTCCTTTGCGAAAAGACACATCTTAAGCATTTTGTTTTTGGCGACACAACGGGACCCGCGAAAGTTTCCCGCGTCCACTGCCGTTCCCGTCCTAGCCTTCCCGTCCTCGTATCTTAAGGTCCCTAGTATGATTACTCCGACGGGCGCTTACAAAAAAAAAAAAAGAGAAAGGAAACAAATCGCGAAACTAATTCTCACTTAAAGTTGAATTGGTTGATTTGAAATAAATCTACAATCGGGAACATTGAGCAGGAGAATTTGAGGCCGAAAACACGCGTGATGTCTTGTCTCTTTGAAGCATGGAAACCAGTTAGCGGCGCAAGGGTTACTGGGATAATCAAAATGGCGGAGACCAGTGTGTATCTATCAATTTCAAGTATTTCGTTGTGAAAATGTCGTTCTGGACATTTGTAATGTGCCAGGTGAAAAGCAGTGAAAACTTGGAAGGCATGTCTCCTGGTGGTCTGATCAACCGTGGTAAAAAAAAACCCTCGATTCACTATATAAACTGGGTCGTCAAAGTTTTCTGGCGCCACACAAGTAGTTGGTGAAATTCGAAAGGAAGTGTTCTTACAAAGGACCTTAGCATGCGGTACTCATTATGGTATTGGAAATGCTTTGTCTGACTGAGGCAGGAGAGCAGCAAATTGACTAGGTCCCTGAAAAGGACTGAGCAACTTTGGAAAGGCATGCATTTGCCAAACTCCCATCCCAAAATTGACAGTGGAGATGACAAAAGCATGGCAGATAAGTCTACCAAAATAACCATTTTTAAAATTTGGGAAGCATTGTAAAATAAATGCATGTAAATGAGATTAATTTATTTTAATTTACTTGTTGTTTCAATTACGGAAAATATGTAAACATTTGTAACTAAACCAAGCTAAATCGTGTCTCTTTTCTTAAATTTTAAATTTTTGTCGCTGTGAATCAGTGTATATTTTGGCTAGATTGCAGAATACCTAGCCCACTTATTTGCATCTCATTAATAAGAGTAGCAACTATTGTTATATACCTGGTTCTTCAAAGCATACCGACACATGTAAATGGCTGGGCTGGGTATTCTGCAATCACTCCTAGATTTTTGTTTGATGTTGGTTTTTATTGTGATATCTTCACTAATATTCATGCTACTTTGCTTGTATTTATTGTTATTATTATTCTTATAATAGTAACTGTTCAGTGTTGGTGGTAATTCTATCTTAAATAGCATTTAAAAACAATGGTTTGAAATCTGGATATTTGAGTATATGATGACTTGTGTAAATACAAAAGTAAACAGATGACTGATACAATATTGGTTTATTGCAAGAAACTTTGTTGAAAATTTTAAAGTATATGGAGAAACTGTTGCTAAGTTTAGGTTTGTATCACTCTAGTGAAATTAAGTCTCCTAAAATCACCTAAAGTCGCCTTAAGTCGCCTAAAGTCGCCTAAAGTCGCAATGTTTTTTTGGCCAATTTCGCTTAAGTCGCCTTAAGCAGCCTTAAATCGCCCAAAGTCGCCTTAAGTTACGGCGACTTAAGGTCCCAGAGTAGGCCTAGGTTGCTTCGCGATTGCGGTGACTGGTAAGTTGATATCGTTTTCAACTGAACTAAAGATGATAGAATAAACAGCCATCATGTACATAAAAACGTCTGAATTCACGCATGGCTTATAAACGCTGGCATTTGCTAAATAAACCTACGGTCGTGTTTGCAGAGTCGCTTGGGTTGACTACTGGCTTGTATGTAAATGTACCGCTTCGAAAATGAGTGAACACTTCATCGTAGCGTGTACGAACACAAGAAACACAATCAAATCAGCGAGTTCCATTCTCATGCAGCTTCCAAAAACGCGTACCGTGATATCCTCGGGACATATCCTTGAAGTTGTTTTGAGGTTTCCTAGAAAGACGACTGAGCGTGACACGATATATCAAATATCAATCAATGTTTTTCAATAATTTATATCGCCAAACTTCTTCCAAAAACGTGCATCGAGGCCCTGTTAGGTAGGGTCTTTATGTCCCACGTTTGAGTTTGAAATCGTTTGACGTGACAATTTCGGAAGGGTCGTATGTCGCTGTCGGAATTTCGTCCAAAATCGGAAAATGTTTATTGTGAAAGACAAAAAACCGTGAACACTTTGACTTGATTTTAACATGTCGATTGTGTAGCCACGAATCAATTTTTTTGTCAACAATATGCAACTACATGTAATATTAAATGCGCGAATATGCGTGAGATTTTCCTACATTAAAATTTAAGTATTACCTTATTGTGTTAAAGAATTATCGGTTTCAGTAAATAAACCGGTAAAAAAGAAGCTTCCAATGAGAGTACCAGGGAGAAGAAAAGATATTCAAGGAATTGGCAGACCTGAAATGCAGCAGGAAGAGACTGAAGTTTGGAAAGCGGCTGCTACAAGCACAATCTACTATACACGTTCCGCATTTTCTAACAACTTCGCAAAATTTGAAGGCAAGACCGACACCATTAAGGCCCTGTTTACAAGGAGAGAGGGTTACCCTAGCAAGCGGGTTACCCTAGCAAGCGGGTTACCCTAGCACACACACATTTGTTCTTATTTTGTTCGTCGTGTTTACAAGGCGGCCAGGGTTACCCGGGTAGGAGGGTTACCCTATCTGCGTGCTAGGGTTACCCTAGCAAGCGGGGTAACTTTTTCCCTTGTAAACACTCCAGGTAGGGTTAACCCTCCTACCCGGGCTATCTCTATTTTGGCTCCCAAAAGCAAAATATGATCACAATACCGACAAAATCAGCGAATTATGACCCAGAAAACATCAAGTTCTTTCACAGTTTGTCATAATTTTGCTTTGGAAATAAATTATTTTCCAGTTTTGTTATCTGTTCGTGCTTTACTTGCAAGGTTACCGAAGCGTAACAAGCGTAAAGTTGTCTCGGGCAGTAGGGTTACCCTACCTGAAAATTTTGCTTGTAAAGCCGGGCTATCTTTTAGCCCTCTTGCTAGGGTTACCCTGGCAGTAGGGTTATCCTACCTGCTTGTAAACAGGGCCTAAGATACGATGTCCTTTCATAACGCAGTCGTCGTGTATGATCATTTTGCCCATCTTCATCGCTACGAATTCGGCTATGTACGTGATGGGGAAGAAAAAAAATTGGCTCGAACTCTCGACAGCAGACATTCTTCCGTGCCTGCGCCTACAATCAAAAGAGCAACACTAAAATTACCTGTACATGTGAATTACTAGTATGCAAATTTCAAGCGTCGTTTTGACACTTTTGATGTGGCGGTTTCCTGGCGAGGTTCATTTACGAAGGGTTCCAGTCGAGAAAAATGATGTCAGAGGTTGCAAAGTGGTTACAAGGTTTTGATATGTGAAAACTACAGGGTAACGATGGTTTTTGGAAGGCAAAGCAATCGAAGTGTAGTTTCGTGACTGATCGTTTTGTCTATTTTTCTGTCATTTCTTGCGGTTCTATCTCGCATCTGATTGGTGGCTACACAAGCGATATGTCAAAATCAAATCAAATTGTTCTTAATGGAATGTATGTAAATGCATTCTCGTAATTCAGAAGTCCAGAAACGTTGCAAGCCCGGTTGTAAGGACCTGTAAGGTGCAAATGTCTGGGATTTATATCGCCAAGCTGCAGACCTTCTAAGCCGAAATGTTTGGATCTTTTATCGCAACAATTAAAGGTCAAGAAAATCTAGTCTCTGCAGTATTTTAATACGATATTTTAATGATTAAAATTCTTAATAGGTTTCACTATTTCTCGGAAGTAAGAACTGAAGAGTCTTCACTCAGGGCTGTCAGCTGTTCTCTGAAACACTGATGTCGAGACTTTGAAATAAGTGACCCCTTGGAAATGTTTTAAACGGAATTTTTTTTTCTTGGAGCATTTGCTTCCTCCCATGTGTTGTTCGAGTCAAGAAAATCGCGAGGACAACAAGATGTGAAAAGTCATTCTCTCTATGCAGATTTTACTATTTCTCGGAACTTGCTGAAGCAAACACACTCAGGGCTGTCGGCTGCTGTCAGAAAAATCACGAAAAACACATGACGAAAGTTGTTTTGGACACATTGCTTCAGTTTTCACGTAATCGCTATGATTCTGTGCTATCATTTTAAAAAAATCACACCTATTCCAATATTGAAGGAAATAACAGTTAGCAGATTTTAAGGTTGCCAAGAGTCGTGTTTTTCAGAGATTTTGGTATTTATTCTTTTATTTATTTATGTATATAACTTAACGAAGTGACTAACTGCGCTATGTAATTTGTCCCGATTAGACCCTTCCTCCTAAGTGTTCATTATGGTGCACACGGATAACTTGAGAATGCTTATACAGCCACAACTGACCGTAGTGTTAAAGTATTACAGTCATTTATGAGAAATATATTCTCCTATCAAACGTTATCAACTCACGACATGTTTCAGACAGCAGCTGAGAAACCTGAAGGAATTTACGTGAACCTTTCCCTCCAATAAATTAGTAGTCAAATCTATACATTTCGAAGATTTATAAAGACGAATTTTTACACTTCTTGTTGTCAAAATCTTTTATGCGATTGTCTTGGCTCGAACAACACTGAGCAAGCTAAGTCATCACCCAGAGAATCCTGCTAAAAATGTCTCCAAGGTGGTTACTAAGTATTCTCTAGTATAGTTGCTCCTAGTCTAATGCTAAAAACGAACATTAAAAAAAAAACCTTTGCTGGATTGTTCAGATAAGTTTCTAATCAAAGCACTCAACATCTCAGATGCTGTTTAACTAACAAATATCATAATTAGCCTGTTAATTCAAGCCTTGTTGCCTCGTTTAAAATGTTATTATTCATATCGCACTGTTGTGTTATAAAATCTTGCGGTTGTCCTTTTCCAAGTGCAATATTTGGGTTCACTGGTCAACCATTTGCAACTGAAGTGCAAACAGGAATCTGACGATAAATGTCCGTAAAATTCGATTCCGAAACACCAATTACAGTGGAATCCCGATTTCTCGAACCCTCTTTTTTTCGAACCTCCCGATAACTCGAACCAAAAGTTGTTTCCCCCCCTCAGTCGAACACTGCAATTTTACTCCCGATTTCTCGAACTATCCGATTTTTCCAACCAATTCTCGTTTCCCTTCGAGGTTCGAAAAATCGGGACTCCACTGTACCTCAAGTAAACTTGTCAATTGAAAGAATTATTAGTCTGCTGATCAAAGGTCTTGAGGGAATGCGAGGAAACTTTTCATGTCGTCCTCAGAGGTTGTTCAACCATGCTGATCAGTCGTGCGCATAGCTGCACAATGCATTCGAACTTGAAACAGATTCACTCAATTAAGTAGTATAGTACTTGGCGGTTTCAGCTCATTTTCCTGTCCTGGATTAAAATACGAGAGCAAAAATACGAGATCAAAATATTGAATCCAATGTCAAGGTCAAATAAGAAATAAAAGCCAAGGTCAAATATAGAACCAAATACTAAAACCAAAATTTGAATCTTATACTTGACAATCAAATATAGGATCCTAAATTGCAACCAAAACTTATAACCAAATCTATAACCAAATCTATAACCAAAAACTTACAACCAAAATTTATAACCAAACCAATCTCGAAATTAAATATATGAATTCAATCTCGAAATTAAATCTTTTCTCAAAACTGGAAATCAAACCCAAACCAATACATAGATTAATCCTTTAACCGAGACTGAATACAAAACCAGAAACTAAAGATATAAACCACTCTTTAATGCTCCCAACCCCTGAGAGACAGCAACGCAGACAACAATAAATGTGGGAAAAGGGGTTGGGAATGAAGTACTCCAACAGGCCAGTATCACTAACAGAATACTAGTCTAGCTAGGTAAGATGGGAGGGGTCAACACCCCCCTCACTTCCTTTCTCTCTAGGGGTGCAGGTCACGATCCCCTAAGAGAGGTCCTACTCCTCTTGAGGGCTGCAGATTACAATACCCTGCAAGAGTTCCTTACTGCTCTTTAGGGCTGCCGTCCGTTCACAATACCCTAATCTTAGGGCTGCCGTCCGTTCACAATACCCTAAAAGAGGTCCTTACTCCTCTCCAGGGCTGCAGGTCACAATACCCTGCGAGAGGTCCTTTATCCTCCTCAGGGCTGCAGTCACAATACCCTGGAGGTCCTTAGTCAGGTAAGGTGCTTAAGACTCATGGTTACCATGGTAACCAATCCATTCTGTGAGTCTATGGGGCAAAGAGTGACCTGTATGGGAGCACTTCATCCCAACCCAAAGTTTATTTGTCTATATCAATTCAGCGTTATAGAACAGAGGAAAGATCTTCACCTGAGAAACATAAGATTTACTCTAGAGTCCAGTTTTGTAGATCTTAATCATAAGCATAGCTAATCGGATGATGTGCATTTTATGGCTCTATTTGTTAAGTGTCCATGATGTAAATATGCAGCAAGTCTAAACAATGTGGACTGCAAACTGTAACAACTTATATAAATATATATTTCCATCACAATTTTAACTTATAACAAAATTTCTTGTGTATTGCATTTTTATATTCAATACATCCTATATGTAACATAATGTATCAGAAATCTGGATAAGAAGTTAAGTATATTGTGTATACTATAGGGCTTGACATGCTTATGACATAGGGAGGGGGAGGGTGGGAAATAATTGTACTAGAAAGCAAACTAAAGCAGGGAAGATGTTTGCCTGCTAGAGTGATGGAATGAATAAACACCAGGGTTATATTCAATACACTAGGAGTTGATTGACAGTGAATAAGAGCTATCCTGATTGGCTCAGCCTGCAGATTGCACTATGGACGCACATGATCAGAACTGAACTTTTGCCTGAAAAAACCTACCCTGTGTTTCTGCATGTCACACAATCCGCAAGTGATTCTCACGGTTGTCACATTAACTACAATTTATGTCTGAGACATAAATTGGTCTTTAATGCTCCCAACCCCTGAGAGACAGCAACGCAGACAACAATAAATGTGGGAAAAGGGGTTGGGAATGAAGTACTCCAACAGGCCAGTATCACTAACAGAATACTAGTCTAGCTAGGTAAGATGGGAGGGGTCAACACCCCCCTCACTTCCTTTCTCTCTAGGGGTGCAGGTCACGATCCCCTAAGAGAGGTCCTACTCCTCTTGAGGGCTGCAGATCACAATACCCTGCAAGAGTTCCTTACTGCTCTTTAGGGCTGCCGTCCGTTCACAATACCCTAATCTTAGGGCTGCCGTCCGTTCACAATACCCTAAAAGAGGTCCTTACTCCTCTCCAGGGCTGCAGGTCACAATACCCTGCGAGAGGTCCTTAATCCTCCTCAGGGCTGCAGTCACAATACCCTGGAGGTCCTTAGTCAGGTAAGGTGCTTAAGACTCATGGTTACCATGGCAACCAATCCATTCTGTGAGTCTATGGGGCAAAGAGTGACCTGTATGGGAGCACTTCATCCCCACAAATACACGAAGTGTATTCCCCATAGACGAAATAAACCCAGCCCAAAACATGTTTAGTTAGATGTAGCACCAAACAACTGACATGAGCATATTGAGAGGGCAGTAGACCAGACATGGAGGGAAGCTGCTTAGTTTCAGATGTAAGTTCCACTTTAGCGAAGGGAGAATCAGATAAGAACTGGGAAAGCAGACCGGTTGAAGTACCTAGGAAAGACAGAAAAGTTTTCACAGCCCCGACAGGGCGGATTGTCTGGTCAGTCTTCCCTATAATAATAGTATGTATACATGTATATATTGATTTTTTAAATAATGTCTGCCATTAAAAGGCCAAATGACATGTTGAAAGGTAAAAGGAATGAAATTCCTGCAGTCTTGTATAAGCTCCATAGTAGAGGGGGGGAGGGGGGAGGGGGGCGGAACACTTAGGCTTCAGGCGTAGGAATGAAGGATCTGGTTATGCCCATGGAGTGCAATGGCTGGAAACGGTGTTTTCATCTACCTGGTGACAAAACAGCAAAGAGCAAACAATCAATGTACTTTTAACGATTATCGCATCTCCGGTTGCGTGAATTTCGAATATGGGCCCCAAAATACAGGGACAGTGCTTTTCTAAAGTCGTGTTACTTTTGAGGATGCGTTCTTACATCACAACAATTCTTTATTTCCGAACCGCTATCTGAGAGTATATGGGTTCGACTCCAAGCATGGACTGAAATATTCAGTTCTTTGTCCCACGCTCACCACATACATGATCATAATTTCAACTTTCACTACTCCCAATAATAATATTTGTCTACAGGATACTTGGGAATGACACAGTTATGAAAATGGTCCACGACAAATTCAGGTAAAATAATACCAAGGAAAGGATGAACTTATCTGAATTACGGTTTTTCCAATAGCGTCCAAGAATAAAACACTCCAAACAAAGTAGCCGCAACTTCTCTTCAGTATCCGAGTACGCCGGATTATCTATCCTTCCTGAGCAGGGATATCCTGAAATGGTTCCGCGTGTTGGAAGTCGATGTTTCGTGGCGTGACAAGATCGACGGATAGTGTGGTACGATGAACAGTTGTGGCTGATGGCGAAGAATTGGGCTGCAAAACTTGTACTGCGGCCAGAGCTGCTTGGTTAGCAATTGTACGGAAGCCGATAAGTGTCACACGTTGTCGCTCCCAGGTTGTCGCTTCCACTTTGTCGCTTCCACTTTGTCGCTTCCACTTTGTCGCTTCCACTTTGTCGCGTCCAAGTTGTCGCTTCCATGTTGTCGCGTTAAACCTTAAGGGGGGGGGGGGGGGGGACTGTCACGGTTACGGGAGTCTCACTTAGAGCAGTGCAAAGCTTTGACGTAGTACTATCGCAGTCTTGAATTTTTGTAGTTTTATTTTAGGTTCTTCTCCTCCCCCCGCCTTCAACGTTGTCGCTTCCGAGTTGTCGCTCCCAAGTTGTCGCTTCCGAGTTGTCGCTTCCAAGTTGTCGCTTCCTAGTTGTCGCTTCCAAGTTGTCGCTTCCAAGTTGTCGCTTCCGAGTTGTCGCTTCCGAGTTGTCGCTTCCTAGTTGTCGCTTCCAAGTTGTCGCTTCCAAGTTGTCGCTTCCTAGTTGTCGCTTCCAAGTTGTCGCTTCCAAGTTGTCGCTTCCAAGTTGTCGCTTCCACCTTGTCGCTTCCAAGTTGTCGCTTCCTAGTTGTCGCTTCCAAGTTGTCGCTTCCAAGTTGTCGCTTCCAAGTTGTCGCTTCCACGTGGTTGCAAGTAAAAAAACATGGCGGCCATGTTGACGAAGTTTGTGTGGTTGTACGCGCTTTTTCTTCTCTCTACATGGTCGTTTGTTATGTGTACGATTGTTGTATTCCCATACAAACTCTTATAATAACGCTATTACGCAAGTCATGTTGACGGCTCCCAGGGAGCTTGGGCTACCTGTGGAGTGACCTACCTCTCCATTACCGCCACCATTAGGACGCAAAGAAATTCGCATCTAAATTGAAATGAAAAAAGGGATTATCATTACAGATATACAGCAAAGGTTGGGTTGCGTTTTTTTTAGTATTCTTATCTTTGTTATAACAGTTTTCTTCGCTCAAAGCGGGCACGTACAGTACAAGTGCAGCAACTCGTCAGACCGACCACGTGAAAGCGACAACTGGGAAGCGAAAATAAGGAAACGACAACTTGGAAGCGACAACTTTGAAGCGACAACTTCGAAGCGACAAAGTGGAAGCGACAACTTGAAAGCGACCACGTGGAAGCGACAACTTGGAAGCGACAACTTGGAAGCGACAACTTGGAAGCGACAACGCGGGAGCGACAACGCGGAAACTACAACGCAGAAAAGGGGGGCGGGAAAACCTAAACTTAAAATACAAAAGTACAAAACTGCTACAGTAATCCCTAAAAGACTGGCCCTCCTCTCAGTGAGAGTCCTAGAATATAGTCCCCCCTTTAGGTTTAACGCGATAACATGGAAGCGACAACTTTGAAGCGACAAAGTGGAAGCGACAACCTGGGAGCGACAACGTGTGACACTTATCGGCTTCCGTAGCAATTGCCCTCAGAGCAGCCGAGATGGACTCCTCAATCAATCGTTGTATAGCATTTCAGGACGTTCGCGCCAATTGTTTACCGCTTGTTGTCTTGTAGATTATTTGTCGTTGCACTTTCGTTCAAAAAGACACGGCTTGGGAAGCAGAACTTCTAAGCCGGCTCAAAAGAGCGGTCCTGTTACCAGAGGAGGCGCTATTCCTTTGTCTGCGTTAAATTCTCAGCTGTTAAACCGAATAGTCGGTTAGATCTGCGGAATCCATGTTTTGAGCACGAGGTCTTCGACCAAGACGAATCGGCGGCATTATCCTTCGACGCAAAAGAATGTTCGTAAATCGTGAACGTGTGGGAAAAACCAAAATGAACTGAAACTCAGAGTAGGACGGTGAGACGGAAACGAAAAATAATTGTACTAGAAAGCAAACTAAAGCAGGGAAGATGTTTGCCTGCTAGAGTGATGGAATGAATAAACACCAGGGTTATATTCAATACACTAGGAGTTGATTGACAGTGAATAAGAGCTATCCTGATTGGCTCAGCCTGCAGATTGCACTATGGACGCACATGATCAGAACTGAACTTTGGCCTGAAAAAACCTACCCTGTGTTTCTGCATGTCACACAATCCGCAAGTGATTCTCACGGTTGTCACATTAACTACAATTTATGTCTGAGACATAAATTGGTCTTAAAAATCAAATATTGGATAGGCATTAGAACGAAAACCAAACCCAGGACATTGGTCTGGAACTAAAACCTCAAATCAAAAATGGGAATCAAATATGAGAATCAAATATGAGAATCAAATATGGGAATCAAATATGGGAATTAAGAAAATGACTAATGTTTAATACTATAATGCCCATATGCATAGCTTGTTTTTCCATCTTCATGTATATATCTCTTATCATCAAAACAACTGAGTGATACTTTGTTTATCTCATAACTTCCAAGCCGTGATGGTTTTCACTTCTGATTGTTTTCATCTTATGATACATCTGTTTATTATTGAAGAGTGTTTCTTTGTAGTTATTATGTTTGATATCCTTTTTAATCACATTCTTTTTAATTCCTTTAGCTGTCTTTCCTCCTTGTTGGTTATCTTTCATATAACTGTACATCTTTGATCGCAAACCAACAAATTCACAAATTGGTATTCCAGCGGCTTCATCCTTGAACTTACCAATAACTTTCTTATTTGTTTTGTTAAAATACTTAGAATCTTCAGGATAATCACTATTATCAAATTTGTCTTTATCATTCCAAAATTCTTTGTAAACATTTTTGGTTTCAATTTCATATGTCAGACTGTCTGTATCTGTGAATAATAACTTAGCTTTATCCCCATATTTCTCTTTAATATAATTATAATGAAAATCGTACATCAAAGTCTTACTCAGATCCAATATACACATTCCAACATATGCTGGTCTATTCAAGGTTAATGTTTCTTTTATCTTATGAACAGCAACTAAATTCTCATTGAATATCTTACTACTCACAAAGGTTGGTTTGTTTGTTAATTTCACTGACAGCTTCTTCTCATCAGTCACTAATCTTACATCTACTCGTTTTCTGATATTTTCCATTGTTTTACCAAATAGACTATTATTCATCAGCTTGAAGAAATCTTTTTCAAAAGCATTTTTGGCATTCTTACGTTTTTCTGTATTGAAATTAATCAATATATTGTTTCAACCAAGGAGATTGATTGAACTCAAGTACTCTATGAACATTTGTCACTTTCAAACCCAGATCCATATATAATTTTAAATTTCTATAATGTAGAACATATTTTTCTTTGTTTCCCAATGTTGGTATCAATTTATGTACAAGACCTATTGATATATTATATTTTTCTGCTATTTTCTTACAATAATCAGATGTCTTCCGTTACTTTAACCTTTTCTGGTCCAAGTGGATAATCATTATGTAAATCATGTAGTTTTTAGGATATTCTAAATCAACTTCTAGTATCAATCCTTTTTTACTATCTTCTCTATATTTGGCTAAGTCTATCTTATTGATCTGTTTTTCAGTCATCCATCTGAAACCACCAGTTGGTAGATATTGGCTCATAGCCCAACCATAAAGGTTATTAGCATCACGATACATGATATACTTTGAGGGCGCCTTCTCATTGTATTCTTTCATGTATTTATTATTTGCTTCACCATAACGATTTGCTATGTAGCTAATTCCACCACGTAATCCTTTTTCAATAAACTGGAACATATCGATCAATATCTGTCATTAGCTCAAGTTTAATATCAGTCATTTTCAACATAGCATCCCACGATAAACCAGGAGATGTGAAATAATGGCATGGATCTAATTTATAATACTCAAGACATGTTTTTCTAAAGTTTTCAAATACATCAGCAAGTAATAAAATATCAGATGCTAGGTATAAGTCATGACACTCTCCCATATTCTTCATTGAGAATGTTTCCCAAACTTTTTTGGCATGTTCATAATCATCTTCTGAAATATGTTCATTGTTCAATACACTATAAAATTCTTCTTTTGATGGCAGTTGTTCTTTGAACTTTTCAAAACTATCCATATAATCATAAGGATATACACCTTTTCTAATCATCAAATCAAGCTCTTGACCTTCAAACACTTGAGAAGTATACTTTAACGATTCTCTCAGTGTATTATTCACTAATTTATCCAAACTAGAACTCATGAATTGGAAACTATCAAGGAAAACCAAGTGATTACCAAGCATGAATGCCATATACTTCTCCATATTATTGGGAATTTCATTAATATTCATTTGACATTTTTCACCTTTCTTATTTGTGTATGCATACTTATTTACTATTTCACTAGCCTGCGAATACAGCCGCCTTTCATTCGCTCCCGCTACTAACGTGCGAAACGCGAAGAAAGACGATCTTGTGAGGATCGATAGCGAGTAGCGTACTGGCAGCATTAATAAATTATGTGGTCTGTTTGTGAAGTTAATATTTATTCTCTTTTTTAGGTTCCAAGAGAAAAGCAATTATTGTAGGTCTTCGTTTCTTGAAGTCCAAACAAATAAAAGGCATCTGCAGTTCAGCGTCGATATATACCCTTGATCAACCATTGATGGACGCCCAATCTATACTTGATCAACACTCCATGACACCTTGGTTGACACTCCATTGACATCTCTGCCGACAGTCGGTCTATAGTTGACTAGTTTTCGATCGATTTGAATGAGTCTCTCGATGCGTGGCCATCTATCGACCTGCTGTTGATATACATGTAGTGTTCATCGAGTGTTGACCAAGTATCAATCAGGATGTTGATCAAGTATTGATCACAATGTTGATAGAGAGTAGTGATTGACATTTGGCTGCAGATGCCTTTAGTACACATGATCCCAGTAGCCTTTGTGTTATGGTGTGCAAATATGTAGCATGCCATTGGCCTCAATTTAATGGCTTTGTGATGAATTTAAATATATCTTGTGGTACATGTAAATGTTTCTCTCGAGCTGCAGTTATTTCAAAAGAAAAATTCACTCTGAAAAAGTTGATTAATATTCACACATGCCCTGTATTGATTTTAAGTACAGTGTAATACCACACAAGTGAATAGTGCTTTTCGCACGCTCTGATTGGTTAACTTGGAGGTGATTAGCAAGTACTATTCACCTCCGAGCACCCGGCGCGGGAGATTTTCCCACTTCTGACCGTCACACATAAAAGAACGTCCGCTAATTAATAACCTTGTGTATGTGGTATATACTAAAACTAGTAATAACCACAGGTTAGGAAGTGCGGGCGAGGGCTATGCATGATTTGTTTCACTGAGGTTAACGAATTCATTGTAAAACAGTGGCGTTGTATTCTTTTTCCATTTTGGGCATTTATATTTGCAGGGCAATAAAGGGTTGCATAGTGTGGGTGATTGTTTTCCCATAAACGAGACAAAGGGACCTAAGAGTGGTTTTACTGACGTTGTGAAACAGTAACACCAGTTTGATTATACACTAGTTCTATTTTGTGTTGGGTTTGACAAAATGACAACAACAGACACGGACAGGAAACGTTCCGATCACAAGTTCACACGCTCGATTTTGATTGGACGGCGCGCCAGCTATGCATGTGCTGCACGTGATTCTTCGACGAAATAGACGTCGTCCACGTGATAAAATTGTGTTGTGTGCATTCCAATTTATGGACCGCGCCCTGGACCGCCACTTCTGCATGAACTGCACGTGATTCTTGACATTCTTAGCTTCAAGAAGGCGAAATTTACATATTATTTGAGCCCTTCAACTACATTAAAGATCATTGACTATGGAAGGTGAAACAGCTATGCTTTGGTGAGAATTGTCTTCTGCTTGGTGTTGCTTTCTAGCGGTCAGAACGCCTGTGTTCAAATTACTGCTGCTTCGTGTTTGTCTCGCGTGGTCAAAGCGCCTGTGCTAAAATTACGTCCTTTCATTTCATTGGTTCTTAGTGTCCCTAGGGACAAATATTTGGAAGGACGACTTTTTTTGCTAAATTCGAATCACTGCAAGGCTATATAACTGCCGCGCATGCGTTTGAAACCAATGTTGAGATTAGGATTGCGGGCTCCGCTGGTCGCCCGCAACAATTATTCACCTCCACTTCCGTGAATAGTTGGTAAGCATAATACAGGTTAATATGAAATATCCTACATTTGTTAGTTAGTTAGAAGAAAGATATTATTTATTTTATGACAGGGTTCTTATCATTTGTGTAGCATTTGCCTTTATGAATTTAATATATTACATATAATTGTCCATTTGCAAACAATTTAGTAATATACTTAAATTTAAATATTTTGTACTAGTTTTAGCTGACAACAGTATAGTTCTTTATCATTTTATTATTTATAAATTAAATTTGGAATATGAAAAGAAAGAAAAAGATGCATGCTTTATTTAACACAGGATAAACTTTATTTAATATGCAAAAAAAAGTTATTTGAATTTTACGTAAATTATACTGATTGTAATAAATATCTGGTATCACAATTGTTCGGTTTTAAAATAACATTAAGATAAGCAGATTTTCTTCAATTTATGTTTTTGTTACAGTATTTTGTCAGTCCCTTTTTAGATTTCCATGTTATTTATAGGCTCTCGTATATGATCTACATGTAATGTACAGGCTCCCCTTTTTAATTTACCGGCTCCCTTTTTTTGATTTGCAGGTTCCCTTTTTTGATTTCCATGTTATTTACAGGCTCCCTTTTGTGATTTCCATGTTATTTACTAGCTCCCTTTTGTAATTTCCATGTTATTTACAGGCTCCCTTTTTTGATTTCCATGTTATTTACAGGCTCCCTTTTTTGATTTCCATGTTATTTACAGGCTCCCTTTTTTGATTTTCATGTTATTTACAGGCTCCCTTTTTTGATTTCCATGTTATTTACAGGCTCCCTTTTTTGATTTTCATGTTATTTACAGGCTCCCTTTTTTGATTTCCATGTTATTTACAGGCTCCCTTTTGTGATTTCCATGTTATTTACAGGCTCCCTTTTGTGATTTCCATGTTATTTACAGGCTCCCTTTTTTGATTTTCATGTTATTTACAGGCTCCCTTTTTTGATTTCCATGTTATTTACAGGCTCCCTTTTTTGATTTCCATGTTATTTACAGGCTCCCTTTTTTGATTTCCATGTTATTTACAGGCTCCCTTTTTTGATTTCCATGTTATTTACAGGCTCCCTTTTTTGATTTCCATGTTATTTACAGGCTCCCTTTTGTGATTTCCATGTTATTTACAGGCTCCCTTTTGTGATTTCCATGTTATTTACAGGCTCCCTTTTTGATTTTCATGTTATTTACAGGCTCCCTTTTTTGATTTCCATGTTATTTACAGGCTCCCTTTTTTGATTTCCATGTTATTTAAGGCTCCCTTTAGTGATTTCCATGTTATTTTCAGGCTCCCTTTTTTGATTTCCATGTTATTTAAGGGGCTCCCTTTTTTCATTTCCATGTTATTTACAGGCTCCCTTTTTTTATTTCCATGTTATTAATACAGGCTCCCTTTTTTGACTTCCATGCCATTTACAGGCTCCCTTTTTGATTTCCATGTTATTTACATGCTCCTTATTTGATTTCCATGTTATTTACAGGCTCCCTTTTGTGATTTCCATGTTATTTACGTCAGGCTACCTTTTTTGATTTCCATGCTATTTTTTACAGGCTCCCTTTTTTGATTTCCATGTTATTTACAGGCTCCCTTTTTTGACTTCCATGTTATTTACAGGCTCCCTTTTTGATTTCCATGTTATTTACATGCTCCTTATTTGATTTCCATGTTATTTACAGGCTCCCTGTTGTGATTTCCATGTTATTTACGTCAGGCTACCTTTTTTGATTTCCATGCTATTTTTTACAGGCTCCCTTTTTTGATTTCCATGTTATTTACAGGCTCCCTTTTTTAATTTCCATGTTATTTACAGGCACCCTTGTTTGATTTCCATGTTATTTACAGGCTCCCTTGTTTGATTTCCATGTTATTTACAGGCTCCCTTGTTTGATTTCCATGTTATTTACAGGCTCCCTTGTTTGATTTCCATGTTATTTACAGGCTCCCTTTTTTGATTTCCATGTTATTTACAGGCTCCTTTTTTTGATTTCCATGTTGTTTACAGGCTCCCTTTTTTGATTTCCATGTTATTTACAGGCTCCCTTTTTTTGATTTCCATGAATATGTTATTTACAGTATTTTGAAAACCTTCCTGTATTCGATTTACATGTTATTTACTGGTTTCCAAGTTAAATCATAAGGAATTTACAGGCTATTTACAGTATTCACAGGAACGATTTACATCTTATTTACATGATCTCATTTCTTTGCTCTGAAAATTTACAGTGTTTGCTCCATTATTTACATGTTCTTTACATGGATTATCAGGAACATGTAAAAGGGTAAAAATCATGTAAATCAGTCTTTACAGTCTCTTTTCGATGATTTACATGTTAATTACATGTTATTTACATACTCTGTAAATTTTCAACTTTTCCAGTGATATATACACGATGCATTATCATGATTCAAGTCAAATCGATACATTAAATTTATCGGCTGAAAATCTTGGAAAACGCACTAAAACCGCTTCGATTTTGCAAACTTTTCTGGGGGGAAATAGGCCCTTTGCCCTTATATTTATTACTGGACAGTCACTCACAGAATCCTAGCTAAACCCTTGATTCACTGCATGTCAAGAATAAATTTATTACAAGGGGAATGAACTAATATTTCCTTAAACATCTAACAAAAATGCAGCCTTATCAGTTAGGCAATAACACTTAAATGTGTCTGATACTCGGTTATGTTTCTTTTGACAATAATTAAAGCAAAACGACTGTGTTAAAGATAAAAAATGTTTATTTGAAGCCTGTTCCAGGCAATCAGATCGTGCGAGTGTCAAGATTAAGATTGCGGTAGTAGAATATCCCCACCCCCCAAAAAAATTCGTACAGGAGACTTGACCAAAAAAAGAAAATCCTGCAGAGGCAGTGGACGTGAAAGAAAATCCCTTTATTATTGAGTAATTAGTTACTTTGCTCAAGCTTTAGTGCCAACCAACCTTCTCTATTTAAACATTACTTAGTTTTACTCAGCTCGATTAGCTTTTTAGTTATCCTGAGAAAACATTACCTTTTTCTGTATTAATATATTATATTGTAAAGTTTAACTTTTTTTCTTTTTATTTTGGTAATAAAGCTTGCTTGTTGTTGAAAGCTGAAAACGTCCCACCCCCCCCCCCCCCATCAGTTATATAATGGTCCGTCTCAAATGCGTTTTCGTATGAAAACGCATACTTTTCGAAGCGTTTTCGCCTATCATGCACACTAAAACGGCCAAAAACGCCGATAAAAACGGACACTTTCGAAAACGGGTTCAAAAGTAAGCCTTTTGAAAACGCATCGTTTTGACAACGCTCCGTCGGTTTCAAGTGTGGACAGGTGAAAACGGAGGCTTTTGAAAACGGTGCCGGAAAAAAAAGCGTCATATACTATATCGTTTTAGTTTCAAAAAGTATGTTTTTTCATACGAAAACGCATTAGTGTCGACAGCCGATGAAAACAAACGGAAAACGCTAGTGTGGGCGAAAATATTTTGCTTCGTTCCTGTTGAAACGAAAACCGACACTTGGTGCACACAAATGTGCACACATTGGTGCGGACGGAGCCTAAAAGTGAATCAGGCAAATACCTTTACTTCGGCGGAAAATTGTTTAACCAAGTGAAGATTTGTTCGACGTTGTTGTTGTAAAACTCGCTTACCATTCTGTACTTTAAAATCTCTCTATACCCTGCGGGACAGGGTATAGAGAGGGTACCTTCTCTACTAATTACAAATGAGTGAAAAAGCATTTCGAAAAACTGCATTCACGGCCCAAGCAAGTCATTCGCTAACAGAACCTTTACTTCACGAAGAGTTAAAAGCGGCTCTGCTCACGCAGGGTGGAGCTAAAAGCAAACAGAAAATAAAGAAAAACACCGTGTTAATTAACAAATGGTAAACGCCATAGCGTGTACTATTGAGTTATGGATGCACGCGGGAGGTTGCTAAGCACGAAAGAAGCGTAAGAGTCGCACGAGGCGATAGCCGAGTGCGACTCTAGCTTCTTGAGTGCTTAGCAAACCTCCCAAGTGCATCCATAACTCAATAGTACACGCTATGGCGTTTACCATTTGTTTTATAACATAAACATTGTATTGTTTCTGCATATTAAGCGAGTTTGTAAAAGTTTTTGAAAGGAAAGTCTGACGCGTACAAACAGCTCATTTGCATAATGCAGCGCGTGCACTTTCAAGTCCGAGTCGGTGTTTTCAGTTGTCGAGACAAATATTTATTTCGTTAGGTAAAAAACAAATCAAATGTGGTTTAGCGTAGTCAGTACTCTTATCGAAAACGATACCCGTAACCACAGCGGTCAAAATGCTGTGGACTCACGAAGTGTAGCCAAGTAATAAGTCCGCAACAAATTGAGCTACATCACAAAGCGCGCGCTTTGGCTTTGGTGAGTACGTCAGCAGCATACACCCATGGGCAAATAGTAGATGCCGAATTAGCCAATCAGAGCGCGCGCTTTGCTTTAGTTATGTTATAATACTTCTGCTCTTACGATTCTCTCGTAAATTTCATTTTATTAATCAGTTTTAAAGGCCCTAAGCATCGAACGCTTTCAGAAAAGCTAATTTGATAGAAATCTGATCTATCAGATTAAATCAAATCTCAGAAATCTATCAAATCTAATCACAGAGATCTTAAGTCAAACAGGACACCGGCTCTGTTTCTGCAGTTTCTATAGGTAACAGGACCAGTACAGTTTCAGTTCAATTTCAGGTTCTTGGAGACCTCTTGTCAGAGGAAAGCGCCGTCCTATATTTGGAATATTAACACAAGATACCCATTCTGGAAGTCACACCCGGTACATCTATATTTGGGATCTGTCAGCACATGATACCCAACCGTCAAAAAAGCAGAGATTTTCTAGCGCAATGCTTGAGAAATTCCAAAGAAAACGTGTTAAAATATCAATTACTTTTGAATTTTATTGAAAGATATAATAATACCAAGAGACCATGATAATACACATGAAAAAATTAGTCGACTCTGATTGGCTGAGAGGAGTGCAGTTGTATAGGTAATCATACGGTTTCGAGTTCAATTTGGAATTAATTTGCACGAGTGAGTTTTTCAAAAAGCTGAAATTGCACGAGCCGCTTCGGCGCAAAAAAATTGCCGGAAGATGTTTCTTGAAGCCATTTTTTTCGCATTCCAGAAAACTCTTTTCACAGTTTCCGTACAAAACTTTTGTCACTGCTTTACATGATATCGTTGGCCTACAAAATTTCTCATTATCTTTCTGCCAATCATTATCCAGAATTACGATGTGTAATTTGCACTGGTGTTACACTTTTTGCACTGGTGTTACACTTGAACTGCACTGCTCTCAGCCAATCAGAATCGAGTAATTTTTTCATGTGTATTATTACAAGTGTAACACCAGTGCAAAAAGTGTAACACCGGTGCAAAAAGTGTAACACCAGTGCAAATTACACATCGTAATTCTGGATAATGATTGGCAGAAAGATAATGAGAAATTGTGTAGGCCAATGATATCATGATGATATTGAGTGAAGCAGCTCGTGCAATTTCAGCTTTTTGAAAAACTCACTCGTGCAAATTAATTCCAAATTGAACTCGAAACCGTATGATTACCTATACAAATATGCTAACTTTTAGAAAGATGCTTTGGAAGTTGCTCTCTCCAAAAGGCTGCTCAGAATCGAAAAAAAAACCAATGCTCACACTCGTGAAAGGTTATGTCCAACAGTTGCCGAGCAAAATCTGTCTAGGCCTCCAGGATGTGACCTTTCTACCGCTGCTAAGTAAACCAACAATTGCTATTTAACCCCAGCTGTAAAACGTTTAATGACACTCTAAGTCACGCATGTCTGTTCCTGCTCTATTCGTTCAGTCAAAAAAACTCAATCAACGTCTGATATGTACTTAATAGGCCTTATCACGGTTTCCGACGTCATTTTGACGGGTAGGCAAAGCGGTCAGAAATTACAGTGTTTGTATGGGAATCCGATGGCAAAGAACTTTTTCCAAAATCGAATTTTACGCAATTTGTGAATCGCAATGTTAAAATATCAGGTGGAAGATAGTATTCACCTAGTTTGAAGGATGTAACTTAACTAGAAGACGCTCAGTTAATTTTTATAATTTAGCATACATTTGTCTGTAATTTTTTTTTCGGCGCCGCCGCGTCTTCCCAGCCAAATTTACAGACAAATGTATGGAAAATTATAAAAATTAACTGAGCGTCTTCTAGTTAAACTACAACCTTCAAACTTGGTGAATACAATCTTCCACCTGATATTTTAACATTGCGATTCACAATTTGTGTAAAATTCGATTTTGGAAAAAGTTCTTTGCCATCGGATTCCCATACAAACACTGTAATTTCTGACCGCTTTGCCTACCCGTCAAAATGGCGTCGGAAACCGTGATAAGGCCTATTGGAACTTCTGCTGAATGAAAATGGAACTTGCTGGTAAATCTATGATTTTCATTGTGTTTCTTGTGCTGGTACACGACAGCAACAACAACAACAACTATATTTGCACCTGCATTAAATTAAATTTCAAATTACAAAGAGTAATAGAAACAAATACTATAAGGTGCTGGCTGCCCGAAATAACCACCAGGCTAGTAAAAATGGGCAGCCATCCTCAGGGTTCTAAATGCAGTAAATGTATTAGAGTCAGGCACTTACAACTCCAGCTGCAGTGTGCACTCATTTTCGAGGCGGTATATTTACATACAAGCCAGTCAACCCAAGTGACCCTGCAAACACGAAGGTAAGTCCTTTTTTGGAAAATGCAAACGTCTTTATTAAATTCAGCGCTTGCTGCCTGAGTGACATTCGTCATGTGACTTATTATCAGTCTGTTCGTTTAAATAATACCGCTCTTAGCTTCCAGCAGCTTAGGGACTGAAATAAAAATACAAACAAACGACCGAGTTATTCTGCTGTGCAACGTTTCTTCCCGCAATTGGATAAGTAAAAAAAGTCAGCGAGCAAAAAATGCGGAGGCGATGTTGATTTGACTTTTTTATTTAATTTTAATGCATTAATGTAGTGGCGAAAAAGAATGGTTGGTAAGGAAATATTCTTGTTTCCTTGTAAGATTGATTGAAGGAAATAAAGTCTGAATATATAGTTTTAAAGATGATTTCCAGTCTGTACTGTGCACTCTCGAGAGTATGCATGCGTTTTTTGTTTTGCCTCATGTAAGACATCACAAAATGTAAACATTTCGCAACTCAGTACTTACATAAAGGAAATTTAAAGTTTCAAAACATCCGCCATCATGGATACGAAGCGGTCGAAGCTTTATGCTTCGCATGCTACGTCTTCGTTCTTTCTCATATCACTGGATGAAACAACTTCGCAGCTGTAAAAATCAGTGAAGCTGTTGGAATTAAAAAAAATTGAAAGGCTCAAAGATAAGGTATATGTGGTTCGTAACGAATATCATCGATTCGCATTCCATCGAGTGGGAATACTTATAATGTTTATGAACATTAGGATACTGAGACTGTGCAGTATGGACTTGAAAACATCTTTAAATTCAATAGTGGATTGAAGGTTGTAATTACGATTTTACTTGTCTGAGCAATGCAAAAGGTCTGGTAGCAGGAAAGTCACAATAAAAATAGATATGAAAGACGATTCTCAATTTAAGAGACATATTTTTGTATATTCTTCCGTGCAAATGCTACAGGGGATACAAGAAGGAAGACTATTTTTCAGAAACATGTCTGTTAGATTGACAATGGTCTTTTTATATCTAAAACTTGTTTTAAAAAACAGAAAAAATATGAATAATGATGTTTGAAAAATATTGCACCGTGGTTGAAAACTCACATTGCCCAAGCAACACACAGAGTATTTGCTGTTCAATGAGACAATTTGGCTCATCACATAAAAAGGACGGGGGGACTCGTCCTACCTTTGAGGGGGGGGGGGGTTGAAAAAGCAGTTTTGGTACCTCTTAGGGTGTTCAGCCTCAAAAAGTCCTCAGTGGAAAGCTTTTGCAATACCTTTCAGGGTATTGAGCCGAAAAATTGACAGGAACTCATATGTTGTTTTATAATTGGTTCTTCTTAGGTGTGAAAAAATATTCAAGCCGCGCCTATGAAACAGGATCTTGGTACCTCTTAGGTGTTCTTTTCAAACTTTCCGACAAGCTCCCCCCCCCCCTCCTTTTTGAATGCGAGTCCCCCCGGGGCTGTTTCACGAGTTTCCACTTATCACAATCCCATGTACGAGCCAAGGATTTGAGCGATCAAACTGTGTTGACATATACATTGCGTCTGATCGGAGTACATGAACAAATGATAGACGCGAACATGAAGAAAGAATCTGGATGACTGAACAACATTTGAGCTGCCGAAATAATAAGACGAACAGCGGAGGGTCCCCCACCACCAAATAAAGAAATGGTTTCGAAGAAGCTTGATTATTTCGAAGATTATCACTGCGTTAACTTAGGAACGTGTTTCGAAAAAGGTGTTATGATCTTATAAAAACTTTAAAAGTTACATTTTTGCATTCACCACAATTAGTTTTAAACAGTGACACCGCATGCATAATCAGATAAAGTAAATAAACTTGCGGGAGATGCACACGTTCGTTAACGGAGTTGCAATCTTTAGTAGAATGGAAAGCGTCCAGGGAAAGGCGTTCTTGTCTACACTCTTTCGTTTTTATAAGAACATATTTTATAAAAATATGAGGCTGAAATTTGCGAAATTTTAAGAATATTTTAAGAATAAACCTGAGGCTGAGATTTTGAATAGAACATAATTTTGTCTGTTGGAAATTTGTAAATACAATGCGATGATATGTTTTTAACTAAACCGTATAAAATTCTTCCTTTCTCTAAACAGCAAAACTAGCCAAAAAGAGCACTAGCTGTATGTTCGATGTACGTCAAACTTTAACACCATCCAGCCACCAAATATACATTCGAAAACAGAGATGCCATACGCTATAATCTAAGAATATTCGCAATGATATTTTCGCCTAAAATCAGCAGAAAAATATTAAAAGGCATGCGGTGACACTGATTAACGCTGATAGACCATTTTACAGTTGTCTGCTCGGTGACCTGGCCTTTGAATGGCAGCGAGGTTGGATGTGACCTTGCTTTGATACAGACCTCGCTGCTTTTGTCATGTAAATGTACATAGTTAGCACCAGAACAACTTGATTTACACAACAAAAGCAGTGAGGTCTGTATCAAAACAAGGCCACCTCGAACCTCGCTGTCATTCAAAAGCCAGGTCACTGAGCAGACAACTGTAAAATGGTCTATTCCGACGAACGCAACAGAAAGTGTGCCCAAAATTTAGTTTTTAAAGTTTTTATAAGATCGTGACACTTTATAGACTGATCAGGTTCGAATTCACGTGTTCCCAGTCACTACAGTGTACTTTCAGAGGACATCTAAAGCGGCCTTCACACGGCAAACTAAAGTTTGCAAACTCGTGTTGACAAACTCAAGTTGATGTGTGTGAACGGCACAAAAACAGTCGGCAAACAAGTTGGCAAATTGTTGGCGACAAATAGAACTTGCCTCTATTCTCGCCAACTTTTTCACCAACTTTTTTCGTGTTGGTAAACTCGTATTTGACGTGTGAACGATTGGCAAACGTGTGTTGGTAGCTTTCAACCAATTAAAACACGCGCTTTGTTCACGTGTTTTCCGTGATCATCGCAAAATGGCGGACGGACTTGAGGAACGGGACACAACGTTTCGTTTTATCGAAGACGTTCACAATTGTCCCGATTTGTGGGACATTTCGTCTCCGGCGTACAAAGATACTAAGAACAAGCAAGCAAAAATGGAACAGATCTTGGACGAGCGTATTGTACGCTCCAAGGGAGGAATTTCTGATGATACACGGTTTCGTCCAAAACTTTCGATTTTTCCCGCGCTTTCTTTTTCTTCTCCGACGATTAACATAAAATAAGACCAAGACACAAGCTGCAACTCTACGTATGTGCCACTGCACTACGCCGGCCATGTTGCAAATTTTGCGTGTGTTGTGATTTGACGCGAGTTTGACGTGTGAAGGCACGAGTTTGCCAACTTTTTGAAGTTTGTCAACACGAGTTTGCCAACTTTAGTTTTCCGTGTGAAGGCCGCTTAACAGTCCTGAGGGAATTTTTCATTTTGCATTTTGCGTTCAATGAATCCAAACCATGCATTAGATGGCGTAGAAGATACATCCCTTAATTATGTTGATAGATGTTGATAGTTTCTTTTTGCAAAGATCAGAGACTGGCAAACAAGAAAATAAGCTTGTTTTGCCGAATGATCACTCTTCATTTCCGAGAATTCCGACACATCTTAAACTGATCTGTTTGTACTAAATCATACTGTTCTGAAATAACAGCATCTGCTCTATTTGTTTATTTTCTGCAGCCTGCAATTCCTAGCTTGTTTTCAGGCTACATCTTTATCATTTTTACCAACCAGCTTCATATTCTTCGTTATTAGACTGATTTTCGTAATTAATAATATCCTCTCACTCGTAGCCGATTAACAACTCTATTTTGAAGCGGGGCAAGGCGAAAAGTCGGGATAGGCGAGCGAGCTCCGCGCCTATAAAACACACGTTTTCTACTGGCTGTGTCTTTAGAAAAGAAATCGCCACGGCATTAATGTTAAAGGTTTAAGACGGCGGTAAAGGTGAATTGAAGTGAAATTTTGGTAAGTTTAAATAGAGGTTGAAAGGGAAAAAAAGGGTTATGGAACACCACCAGACAGTTGCCCGACCGTACAATGGCACCCCAGGTTGTTGGGCAACTGTTTGGAGTGTATGTACCAATTTTTAATTTCAAACTCTAATTTTAAAACAACAACAAATCTTCAAAATTTCCTATTTCCATCAATTTTACTAATCCTTTGAGAAAAACTATTTCTCTCCAAATATACCTAAAAATCACCAAAAAATTTACAAAACAATCCAAAACATAGATATGTGAGATGAGCATAGAGATTCTTGATTGCTTGAAACGTAAACGAGATATTTGCATTAAAAACATAATACCCAGCCGAAATACGGCTTTCGGGTTTACCCCCGCCTTGACTCTGTTTCAAGTTCGATTGTATTATTCAGCTATGAGCACGACTGATCAAAATGGTTGAACAACCTTTGAAGATCTACATGAGAAGTTTCCTTGCAATTCCTCAAGGCTTTTGATCAGTAGACTCAAGAATCTTTCAATTGAAAAGTTTACTTGACGTAATTGGAGTTTCGGAATCGAATTTTACGGACATTTGTCGTCAGATTCCTGTTTGTACTTCAGTTGCAAATGATTGATCACTGAACCAAACTATTGCACTGGGCAAAGGAACCACCGCAAGATTTGATAACACAACAGTGATATGCAGAGAAGCCGTGATTTATTCTCGTTTTATCCCAGTATGTTTTAAGGCTTGTTAAGCGCAACTTCTATTTTTTAAATCATTATAAACTGCAGAACGTAACTAGCCAACTGGTCTGCCTCCTGCTAGTTGGGGATTTTAACTATGTTACGTTTTTTTGAAATATAGATGTCAACTATAGTTTTGATTTTCGCATCACTATCCATTCACTGATGTAAATTTAGTATTATAATTGTTAGCTTATTATTTTAACATTGTGAAGCGCATTTGAAAACTGTACAGTAGAATTCGCGCTATAGAAATAAATGTTATTATTATTATTAAATATTTGTTTCCTTTGTTTCAGTGGCATGCCTGTAAACTAGCTAAGCTTAGTGCTTGTATAGCTAAGTGCATGACCACTGTAAATAAGATTCCGACATTTACATTTACGTAATTTGTCCACTGGATCCTTTCTTCTAAGTATTAATTACGCTGCACGCGGCAAAGATTACTTATAGAGCCAGAACTAACCACAGTTTTAGAGCAGTCCACCTTAGTATTCTCGAAGAGGCTTTATATTCTCCTATCAAAATCATGACATGTTTCAGCTAGCAGTTGAGAACTAAATCTACTTGAACCTTTTCTTCCAAGAAATCAGTTGTAAAATCCATATTTTCCGGGTATATATAAAGAAGAAATTTACACCTCTTGTTGTCAAGATTTTTGTTATGTGATTGTCTTGACTCGAACAATACAAAGCAAGCTAAGCAAGCACCCAGAGAATCCTGCTAAAACACTTCCAAGGGGATCACTTATTTTAAGTCTCGACATTTTTCAGAACAGCTGACAGCCCCGAGTGTGTTTGCTTCAGCAAGTTCCGAGAAATAGTAAAATCTACATAGAGAGATTTTACACATCTTGTTGCGAAGATTTTTCATGCGATTTTCTTGACTCGAACAACACATGGGAGCAAGCAAACATTCCGACATTTGGCTGCCGAAAACATTACCAAGAGGATCACTTATTTCAAGTCTTGATACGTTTCAGAGAACAGCTGACAGCCCTGAGTGAGTTTCTTTCAGTTCTTCCGAGAAATATAGTAAAACCTAGTAAGAATTTCACTGTATCAATAAATAATATATTAAAATACTGCAGAAAAGGTTTTTCTTGACCTATAATTGTTGCAATTTAAAATCTAAACTAAATCTACTAAGATGACTGGGCACTTGTTAAGATCCTATAGATGAGAAGATTGGGTGCTAGTTGCCATGTGCGAGTGGATTTTCAGCCTCCTTCGTGTTGACCGCTTTGCCTTTTGTTTACCATTTTTAGGAAACTTCAGCCATTTCCAACCATTGCGTGAATGCAAAGGATGCCTTATCGCGTTTTAAGGATCAGTTCTGGAATATGGCGCGCGTGGCGCCAATCAAGCACAACGACTCGTATTGTGGAAAATTTGCTACAATTCTCAGAGCCAAGACGTTAATTCTCATGCCAAAAATTGAAACAAGTTGTTACACAATACAAAACAATGTGGAATGAAGTGATACTTTAAAGTGCTACTATGATCAAATTTTTACCCCTTGATTTTTTAGGTTAATCACATAGAATTCTACGAAAGATTAAAAACGCCGTTTACAAATATCTGCATTGAAAAATGAGAAAAATATGCAAATGAGATTACTGATGACGTCATACACTCAACCAAATATTACATGAAGTATATAAATAGCGCTATCTCGGTCAATTTGCAGCAGAAACCATTGAAACTTGGTAGCCTAATAGTTCTAAATGCGGCACATCTACAGCTATAACAATTTCCGTTCCCATGGCAACCCACTCTTTTCCAGTCCCCTCTAGTCTGATATCAATATTTAATGATTTTAAGCTTGGAAAACATCAAACAAGGCCATGAACAACCTAATGTATTTATGTGCTTGCTGGATTATGCAGATGAGGCACCATTGGCAAATAACAATATAGAACCCTAAAAGTGGTCAGAGAAGCCTTTAATATTGTGGAGGTCTGGAACCTAGTATGTTGCTATGGTAACAGAAATTGTTAAGCTCGTATTGCGGAGCACCACTCGTAGAATCTTACTGTAAAAATTCAAACATTTATCATACAAATTGACTGAGATATCCTTGTTTATCATATTTGATCAAAATGCGGTTGGGTCTATGACGTCATCACTTGGTTAATTTGCATATTTTAAAAACTTGAATATCTCTGGAACGAAAAGAGATATTTGAAAACAGTAAACAGCATTTTCACTCTTGTACAGACTACTTGTTTATGTCTTAAAATGGCTCAGATTTGAAGGATGCGATTTTCGTCATAGTGGCACTTTCAAGTGAAGCCTTGGAGCCAAGGCTGGCTCATATAGCTGCCGGAGCTTATCCCGGTTTCTGTAGCATAAAGCGGCTAGAAGTATTTCTACTTCCCCCGGACGGGATGCCAGTCCATCGCAGGTCACTCCCTCGCAATTTTGTTAGGTTTCCCCAACAAATAGCAGGTACCCATTTATACACCTGGGTGGAGAGAGGCACTGTGAGAGTAAAGCGTCTTGCCCAAGAACAGAACACACTGTCCCCGGCCAGGGCTCGAACCCGGACCGCTCGCTCCGGAGTCGAGCGCACTAAACACCGGCCACCGCGCTTCCCACTGATGCTTTGGCTGACACAAATGATGTGCTGCAATGTGTATATTCCATTACTTGTAAGACAAATGAATGATGTGGAGGAAAATCTAAACCCTACAATTTTTGATGTCATTTCCTGCGAATTAGACCATGTATGAAATGGTCACGCACCCCAACTAAACGTAACGCTCTAAACTTAAACACTATCTAAAATTAATTGCGAGTGGCTTCCAGAACATCTAGCTTGTTTGTTTGTTTTAACAAATTTCGATGTAAAGGACTTGCCACAACACATTAGATATCAAAACAAATATTGTAAAGGGATTATTAATTATTATTAATTACTCAAATCGTCATTGCACCGCCGACCTAACGAACCATAAACAATAATTTTAAAACAAACTTAACATGAAAACAAGGCATTCGATGATGTAAATTTTAAATTTTTGACAATCTTTTTACTGTCAAACCAAGTGAAGTCTACGAATTGATTATTTGAACATTGAACCAGGTAGTCGTTTCATGAATGCAATAATGAATTGATTCTTTGAATATTAAATTCGCTAGTCATTTCAAAAATCAATATTAAATGGATTGTTTTGAACATTAAACCCATTAGCCTTTTCTTGAAACGACTAGCGGGTTCGATATTCCAATAATCAATTCATTATTGCATTCGTGTAACGACGAGCGGGTTCAATATTCAAATAATCAATTCATTAATGTAATCTTGAGGGGTGCGCTTCACTTGGTTTGAGTGTAAAAAGATAATAATAATAATAATAATAATAATAATAACAATAACAATAACAATAACAATAACAATAACAATAACAATAACAATAACAATAACAATAATAATAATAATAATAATAATAAACTCTGTTTATCGAGGGTAACACATATTATTAAAAACTGGATCATTGGATAGTGCAATTCGAGAGTTTTCATTGGCTTAGCCTCCATGGGCTATGAGCCATTAAACATGCTCTACGACTATGGTAAGCGTACGCGTGATTTTTTTGAGGCGTTCTTATTTTTTTTTAAGTTTAGTTTGCTGTATTTTTGAGGTGTTTTTAATAAAACAATTATTCCACTCGCCCTTGTTGGATATGACATAATTATAGCCAAGTCTGCGCTATGCGCCTCGTTGGCTATCTATCATCTCATTTCCAACGCGCGCTTGTGGAATAATTGTTAAACAGTCATAGCTGAAAAACCAGTCAACCTCATATACTAGTAATAGTTCTCACTACATTTGCCCCCGCCTTGGATATCACGTTTATTATGTAATGAACAGTACAACTTTTATTGCAAAATACGTCTCCACAGAATCGTTGAAATAACAGGCTGATCTGACCTTTTACTCTCGTTGCAACCCTTCAAATCACACAAAATGAACAAAAATCTCTGTTATTTCAAGTAAGTGATGATAGATTTAAAACGTTATTCGTACTCTTCGTGCTCGTGTCAGAGCGAACCAACGCGACTACACTCGTGCACGTGGCTACAAGAATTATCTAATAATCCTTGAAACGACACCGTTTATAAATCCTTTACTATCTTCTGATCCTTGAGATAACAAAAGGAAACTAAACTCAGTTACGTCGGATACAATTTGTTGTTGTTTCTTTGAGTGGGTTTTGAGTTTTGATTTGTGATCCTGATCTGTTTACTTTATACGTGTGGTGTTTGAATCGAGTCTGTCGATCCCGTTGCCGATTTGTGTCTAACAAATCAAGTTCTGTACGGAACAATTCTATCCAGTACTGCTGAATAACAACTTATCGCGCGCGAACGCGATACCCCTCCTCGTCCTGAATTACCCAGAGTTGCCTTGCGAGCTTACTCAAAAATTAATCGGGACCGCCGTGCGCGCCTAGTTTCTTCAAATCGGGCTCGATTCGCACACTACAGATACTACACCAATATTTCACATTCTTTATACTCGGGGGGTCCTATTAATGCCTCCTCGGGTTTTGGCCTCTGGGCCAAAACCCTGCGGGGGCAAATATAATTGTTTACGTTCTGGTCACACTGTCTCTTGGGAGGCGTCCAAGATCCTACGCACAAGTGCTAATACGCCATTTTACAGTTGTGTGCTTAGTTACCTGGCCATGAATGCAAGCGAGACTGGAGGTGACCTTGCTTTGATACAGACCTCTCAGCTTTTCTCATGTAAATGCCAACTAGTTAGCATAACAACAACTTGATTTACACAATAAAAGCAGAGAGGGTCTGTATCAAAACAAGGTCAACTCCAGCCTCGCTGCCATTCAGAGGCCAGGTCACCAAGCCAACAACTATAAAATGGTCTATTGGCGCAATCGACGCACTCTTGAAGCTTGGGAAATTAATATTTGCAGGAATCCGCTGAATCGTGATGATGGCATGCATTTGCCGCACGAATTTCTAAATCTTTTTTTTTTTTTTTTTTTATTATTGCAACAACACAAGGGAATACAATGATACAATTACGAACAGTACACTATTACACTATTTAGACAACCTAAAGCACTAGAAATTGCTCTAATTATTTACAGTATTTGAATTACAATATCAACACGACTTACAGTACACTACTAAGAAATACAGTGACGACAAGGGGCAAAGAAAGATGAAAAAAAAAAGACTAAAGAAAAATAGATAATTGTCACTACAGCTTGAGTTTACACGATAAAAACATCAACAACAGACCAAAGGCATGTGGTACATTCAGTAGATAAAATAAATTATGCACCTGACAGGAGATTAGAAATAGACTAATAGGTAGGAGATAAATGCTGATAGGTGTAGAAGAAATAATCTAAAATATTAATTAAATCATCATATATCTTGCAGGAGGTTTCCATTTCTTTGTGTCTCCACTTTTTATTTCTATTTCATATTGTGATTTTAGTATGCATATGAAATGCATAAGATTTGGATGACCATCTTTTGTTTTAGCGAGCCATATGTGATATCGCGCTAAGAGAAAGCAGTAATTGATAAGAATCGCAAATTGAGAGATATCTGGCCTCAGACCCAAAGTAGTAGTATTTGTCAAAGCGTAATCTCTAGGAAGTAAATTTAGGTTTTTCAGCCATTCAGTAAGTTTATTCAAAAAGTGAGATGTTTGGCGGCATGTCCAAAAAAGATGAATTATTGACTCAGAGGAAGTGTGACAAAAACTGCAATTTTCATCGCTCTTTAGACCTATTCTAAATAAGAAGTTATTGGTTGATACGCGTCTATGTAAGAATTTCTAAATCTTGCCTTGAGGGACAGAACTTAATAATAGATCCGAATTTGACACACTATGAGAAACGTGTTTTTTGCGAATTATTTTTTCACTTTCCCCTGATGAAGGTTGAAGGTTCAACCGAAACGTTGGGACTTTTAAAAACATTGTACATATTTTTATACAATTTTAACCAGAGTAACGTTCTTATTTCTTAATATGTTTCTATCACCTGGTTACAGGACCATTTTTAAAACTCATATAAATATTTTAAGTTAAGTGCTTTAATAAGATAGGCAAGGGTAAATTAATGCCTCCCAGATTCGTGCTTTCAGCATATGGTTTTCTTTGTAAGATCTTATCAACTTCAGTGCAACACAAAGAGGAAGTTAAACCAAAGACAGCTCACAGCATCTCATTCAAAACCCTTCCATAACAATCAAACCACAAAACTATAACAATAAACTGATAATTTCCAGATCAAATGCATATCATTCTTTGTAAGCCGCTCGGTCTTTCTCCTGCCAACCCCTTCTCCTGCAATTTAATCAATGAATATCCTCTTTCTCTTATCTCACGCTCTCATGGTTGAAACAGGTGATAAATAAGCATTGTGGGTTCACCGTTACCTTCAAAACGTCTCCTAATTTACAGCACATTAATATTTACTACATTATATTTTTAGAACTACTCAAATCGGTACCCATGGATTTTATGCAGCACGATATTTTTATTTCGCATATAATAAACCAAAGACCTTCATTGATGTAAAACCCCTTTCCTGTAAAGGTCTTTCACAACTGAAAAATTTCTCGTCAAAAAAAGGCGCAACACTGCGACAGTGGTACAGAGTGACGTAATACTGCCGCTTACCGACTCTGGTAAGCAGACTACTTATTGTCTAAACACACTAACAAATATAGTTTGCGTTGCAGGCGTACACGAGGAAGGGATAGGGATCAGTTGGCAAATAAACGCGAGGAAGAAGGGGAAGGAACAGCAAACTATCTCGTTAAAGAAGCCCGGTTCCAATAAACAGCCTATTTTAATTTCCTCAAAAAGCAAAAAAAAAAAAACGCAAGGCACACACAAGTACCCATTGCGGACCTATTTTTGGGCATAGAAGGTCTACAGTTTGACAATATAACTTGAATTTATCCTAGATACACACCATTAACGGTATATCGAGTGACACTCTGATCACATGTCTTTCTAGGAATTCGCCACTCCCTTATAAGGTCTTCAAATCTTTGCTCAAAACAACTTCAAGGATATGTGAGCGTTTGAATTTATGTGGTTTCCAGTTGTATGAGAATGGAACTTTCTGGGAAAAGCATAATTTCGATAGTGTTTCTTGTGTTCGTACACGAAGCAGTGTGCACTCATTTTCGAGGCGGTACGTTTACATACAAGCCAGTCAATCCAAGCGACCCTGCAAACACAAAGGTAAGTTTCTTTGCAAAATGCTAGCGCCTTGAATCACTCACGAATCAAGTGAAGTTCTGTTCAGAGGCTTTTGGGTTAAACAATTCCGCGCTGTTTATTGGTTCGTCTTGATTTGGAAAATGAAAATGAGCCCCAAATCGGTCAGAGATAGCACAGTTGAGTTGATACGTACTGCGAAGTCTTCGTTTGTTTGTCAATCTTGTGAAGGACATCTTCCTCGCACGGTTGACTTAGACACAGAAACATTTTGCGTTCAATGAATCCAAATCATGCATTACATGACGTAGAATGTCCCTTGATTACGTTTTTAGATGTTTGTAGTTTTTTTTTGCAAAGAACAGAGACTGGCAAACAAGAGAAAACAAACTTTTTTTGGCGTATGATCACTCTTTATTTCCGAGAATTCCGAATTCTGTTTGTACTAAATAGCAGCATTATGCAGATCTATTCTATTTGTTTATTTTCTGCAGCCTGCAATTACTAGCTTGTTTTCAGGCTACATCTTAATCATTTTTACCAACCAGCTCCTAGCATAAGTCATTTCTGTGTTATTAGGTTGTTTTTCGTAATTAACAATCTCCTCTCACTCGCGTAGCCGATCAACAGTTCTATTTTGAAGCGAGCCGATCAACAGGTTCAATTGAGTGACTCAACTTGAATTTCGATTGCATTATGCACTGAGCTATGACCACGACTGATCAGCATGGCTGAACAACCTTTGAAGACTACATGAGAAGTTTCCTCGCATTCCCTCAAGGCTTTTGATCAGTGGACTCAAGAATCTTTCAATTGAAAAGTTTAATTGACGTTATTGGTGTTTCGGAATCGAATTTTACGGGCATTTGTCGTCAGATTCCTGTTTGTAGTTCAGTTGCAAATGATTGATCACTGAACCAAACTATTGCACTGGGCAAAGGAACCACCGCAAGATTTGATAACACGACAGTGACATGCAGAGAAGCCGTGATTTATTCTCGTTTTATCCCAGTATGTTCTAAGGCTTGTTTACACTAGCGCATAAGCATGATTAGTGCTTTTAGTTATGAGAATTTTCAAACAAAAAGCGCTGTTTAACAGCACTGTATTGTGTCCGCTGCGTATGTTGGTTATGCTAATGCTTGTGCGCTAGTGAGAACCAGCCTTTAATGATCACTATAAACAAAATGAGCATGTTTTAGAATATGGCGAAATAAATTAATGATAAGTAATGGTAATAGGACTGATTGGAGTTCAGTTCGGTCTGTAATCATACAAGTGATAACAAAATCGGACGACCGCGCAAGGGAAGTCCGATTTGTTTATCACGAGTATGATTACAGACCGAATTGGACGACACAAAGTCTTATTTTCAATTAATCATAAAAATTACAATTTCCGAGAAAAGAAGAATAGCCAAGTTATGAAAGAAAGGAAAACATTTGCGTTAAAATACTGACAAAGGAGAAGTAACTTGTTTCATGTCACTCTGAAATTGAGATTGGTTGATGTAAACAACAACTTTGAATGTGATTGGCTTATTGAACTGTCCGATAACAAACTGTCCAATAACAAACTGTACGATAACAACTTGGCAAGTGAATTAGTGGAATAGGAGTTTTTCAAACCAATCCCAATCGAGGAGATTGTAATTTTTATGATTAGCATTTTAAACGAGGCTTGAATTAGCAGGGTAATCATAATATTTGTTAGTTAAACAGCATCTGAGATGTTGAAACTTATCTGAACAATCCAACAAAGGCTGTCTACAAAAAAATATTGATGACCGATAGAAATTCAGCAGATAGTTCTTTTGGATACCTTGATTTGGTTTCCATGTAGTCGCCCGCTACGATCACTCTGCGCTATTATTTTAAAACAAATCACAGCTCAGTATTCCATTATTAAAAGAATAATATTAAGGCGGTTTTTAGGCAGTTTCTTAACGTCGTGCTTTGGAGAGATTTTAAGATATTGATATTTATTCTTTTATCGTATTTATCTATATACCAGCTTTTATCACTTTAACTGTTATTAATTACTGAAAAACTAGTTTTAACGAGATGACTAATGAAGTTACTACTGCTATTTATTTATATTATATACAGAAACTGTGGAATGTAATTTGTCCACTAGACCCTTCTTCCTAAGTGTTAATTATGGTTCACGAGGCTAAGATCGCTTCTACAGCCACAGCTGACCACAGTGTTAAAGTATTACAGTCATATATGATAAATATATTCTCCCTTCAAAGTCAAGACATGTTTCAGACAGCAGCTGAGAACCCTGACTGAACCTACTAAATCTTTTTTCTGAGAAATCAGTCCAGGGGATATGTAACGAAGAGCTTTTTCACCTCTTTGTCAACATTTTCACGCGATTGTGTTGACTAGAACAACGCAAGCAAGTTAAGCAAGCACCCAGAGAATCCTGCTAAAAACATTTCCAAGGGGATCCACTTATTTCAAGCCTCGACATGTTTCAGAGAACAGCTGACAGCCCTGAGTGAGTTTTCTTTGGTTCTTCCGAGAAATAGTTAAACCTAGCAAGACTTTAATTTTAATTTAATCATTTAAATACCAGTTTAAAAAAATACTGTGGAGAAAGATTTTCTTATGCTACACTTGTTGCGATAAAGGATCCAAACATTTTCGACTTAGAAGGTCTGCAGTTTGGCAATATAACTTGAATTTATCCCAGATATTTACACCTTACGACGTTTCTGGACTTGAAATGACGCTAATAGTTGCCATTGAAAAACATTTTATGTTTGATTTAATCGTGTCACGCTCAGAGGTCTTTCCCGGAAACCTACATCACAGGTAGATGAGCCTATATAACCGGGGAAGGAAAGCTCATTCGCGGCAGTTTACGGAGTATCGAGTCACGTTCTGATCAAATGTCTTTCTAGGAATTTACCAATCTAGCTCTTAAAATGTTAAACAACTTCAAAGATATGTGCACATTTGGAACTATGTCTTTTCCAGCTGCATGAGAATGGAACTTTCTTGTGCTCGTACACGAAGCATTGTGCAGTCATTTTCGAGGCGATACGTTTACATATAAGCCAGTCAACCCAAGCGGCTCTACAAACACGACGGTAAGTTTCTTTGGAAAATGCTAGCGTTCTTGAATCACGTATGAATCAAGTGAAGTTCTGTTCAGAGGCTTTTCCGTTAAACAACACCACGTCAGATTGCTGTTTATTCGTTCGTATGAAAATGAGCCCCAAATCAGTTAGTCAGTTAGCGTTAATTCTCCAGCTGATACTGCGAAGTTTTCTTTTGTTTGTCAATCTTGTGAAGGACACCTTCCTCGCACGGTTGACTCGGACACAGAAACATTTTGTGTTCAATGAATCCAAACCATTATACTTTTATGGCGTAGAATGTCACCTTGATTATATTTATAGCTCTAGATAGTTTCTTTTTTTACGGCGAAGATCAGAGACTGACAAACAAGAAAACAAACTTGTTTCGACGTAAGACTAGTCTTAATTTCCAAGAATTTTGACATCTTAAATCTGTTAGTACGAAATCATACTCTTGTGAAGTGAACCCGTTGTGATAGCAGCATTATTAAACATCTATTCTATATGTTTATTTTCTGCAGCCTGTCATTCCTAGCTTGTTTTTTGGCTTCATCTTAATCATTTTCACCAACCAGCTGGTACCCTAAGTCATTGCTTGCATTTCGAGTTTGATTTTGCATGATTAACAATCTCATTTCGCTCGTTCCGATCAATTTTGAAGCGTGGCAAAGCGCAGAGCGCGATACGCAAGCGAGCTCCGCGCCAATAAAACACGCGTTTTCTACCGTTTGTGTGATTAGAAAAGAAATCGCTGCGACATTAATTAGTTTAAAGGTTTAATTGAGTGACTCAGCTTCAAGTTCGATTGCATTGTTCAACCATAAGGTTGAACAACCTTTGAAGACTGCATAAGGAGGTTTCCCCCATTCCCTCAAAACCTTTGATCAATTGGCAAGTTTGACCTGACGTAATTGATGTTTCGGAATCGAATTTTAGGGACATTTATCGTCAGATTCCTCGTTGCCCTTCAGTTGTAAATGATTAATCACTGAACCAAACTATTGCACTGGGCAAAGGACCACCGCAACATCCACACGGCAGTGCGATATGCATAGAAGCTGCGATTAATTTACGTCTTATGCCAGGATGTTTGAATGATCACTGTAATCAAAAGGGACATTTTTTTAGAATACGGCGAAAGAAATTAGTGATAAACATTTTAAACGAGATACCACGACATGCATTAGCAAAGCTAATCACGATATTTGTTAGTTCAGGTAAAAGAAACTTATCTGAACAATCCAACAAAGGTTGTCTACAAAAAATGCTGATGCGTGATAGAAGTTCAGCAGATAGTTCTTTTGGACGCCTTGCTTTGGTTTCCATGTAATCGCTACGATCACTCTGTGCAATTATTTAAAAAACAAAATCACATCCACAGCATTATTGAAAGAAATAATATTTAGGATATTTTAAGGCTGTCTTTAAGCGTCGTAATTTGGAGAGATTTTGAGATTTTTATATACTAGCTTTTACATCTATCACTTTGAGTGTAATCAATTACTGAAAAAAAGAGTTTTAACGGAATGACTAATGAAGTTACTACTGCTATTTATTATATTATATACAAAAACTGCAGAAGGTAATTTGCCCACTAGACCCTTCTTCTAAGTAGGACGCTAAGATCGCTTCTACAGCCACAACTGACCATAGTGTTAAGGTATTACAGTCATATATGATAAATATATTCTCCTATCAACGTCACAACATGTTTCCGACAGCAGCTCAGAACTCTGAGGGAATCTACTTGATTTTTTTTCTTCTGAGAAATCGGTAGTAGTAAAGTCAGGAGTATTCCGGTAGTATTCTAGTCAAACCCAGTAAGAGTTATAATTTAATCATTTAAAAATCTTCTTGTACTACACTTGTTGCGATTAAGGATCCAAACATTTTCGACTTAGAAGGTCTGCAGTTAGGCAATATAACTTAAATTTATCCCAGATATTTACACCTTACGACGTTTCACCTGAAAACAAATACACAGCTAGATGGGTCTGTATCCTAGATACGTGCCATTAACGGTGTATCGAGTGTCGCTCTGATCACATGTCTTTCTAGGAATTCGCCACTCCCTTATAAGGTACGGTCTTAATATATTTGCTCAAAACAACTTCAAGGATATGTGCGCGTTTGAATTTATGTGCTTTCCAGTTGTACGAGAATGGAACTTTCTGGGAAAAGCATAATTTCGATAGTGTTTCTTGTGTTCGTACACGATGCAGTGTGCACTCATTTTCGAGGCGGTACGTTTACATACAAGCCAGTCAACCCAAGCGACCCTGCAAACACAAAGGTAAGTTTCTTTGCAAAATGCTAGCGCCTTGAATCACTCACGAATCAAGTGAAGTTCTGTTCAGAGGCTTTGGGTTAAACAATTCCACGCTGTTTATTGGTTCGTCTTGATTTGGAAAATGAAAATGAGCCCCAAATCGGTCAGAGATAGCACAGTTCAGTTGATACTGCGAAGCCTTTGTTTGTTTGTCAATCTTGTAAAGGGCACCTTCCTCGCACGGTTGACTTTATAGACACAGAAACTTTTTGTGCTGAAAGAATCCAAACCATTAGATGGCGTAGAATGCAACACTTGATTATATTTATAGATGTTGTTAGTTTCTTCTTGCAAAGATCAGAGACAGGCAAACCAGAAAGCAACTTTGTTTCGACGTAAGATCCGAGTCTTAATTTCCGAGAATTCAGACATCTTGAATCATGCTGTTGTGAAAGGAACCTGTTGTGATAGCAGCATTATTAAATATCAAAAGGAAATAATAGCTATTCTATTTGTTTATTTTCTGCAGCCTGCCATTCTTGGCTTGCTTTTAGGCTACATCTTTATTATTTTTACCAACCAGCTTGTAGCATAATGCATTTCTGCATTTTGGGGTTGATTTGCATAATTCAGTAATAACAATCTTCTCTCGCTCGTTCCGATCAACAACTCTTTTTTGAAGCGGTGCACGGCGTAGAGCGCGATACGCAAACGAGCTCCGAGTTATTAAAACACGCGTGTTCTCAACAAGTTGTGTTTCTAGGAAGGCTGAAATCGCTACGACATTTATCACTGAGTTACTTTAAAGGTTTAATTGAGTGACTCTGTTTCAAGTTCGAATGCATTGTGCAGCTATGAGCACGACTGGTCAGCATGGTTGAACAACCTTTGAAGACGACATGAAAAGTTTCCCCGCATTTCCTCAAGACCTTTGATCAGTAGACTAATAATTCTTTCAATTACAGTGGAGTCCCGAGGGAAACGAGAATTGGTTGGAAAAATCGGATAGTTCGAGAAATCGGGGGTAAAATTGCAGTGTTCGACTGAGGAGGGGAAACAACTTTGGTTCGAGTTATCGGGAGGTTGGAAAAAATGAGGGTTCGAGAAATCGGGATTCCACTGTAATTGGTGTTTCGGAATCGAATTTTACAGACATTTATCGTCAGATTCCTGTTTGCACTTCAGTTGCAAATGGTTGACCAGTGAACCCAGATATTGCGCTTGGAAAAGGACAACCGCAAGATTTTATAACACAACAGTGCGATATGAATAATAACATTTTAAATGAGGCAACAAGGCTTGAATTATTAGGCTAATTATGATATTTGTTAGTTAAACAGCATCTGAGATGTTGAGTGCTTTGATTAGAAACTTATCTGAACAATCCAGCAAAGGTTTTTTTTTAATGTTCGTTTTTAGCATTAGATTAGGAGCAACTTTACTCGAGAATACTTAGTAACCACCTTGGAAAAAACAGTTTTAGCAGGATTCTCTGGGTGATGACTTAGCTTGCTCAGTGTTGTTCGAGTCAAGACAATCACATAAAAGATTTTGACAACAAGGAGTGTAAAATTCGTCTTTATAAATCTTCGAAATGTATAGATTTGACTACTAATTTATCGGAGGGAAAGGTTCACGTAGATTCCTTCAGGTTTCTCAGCTGCTGTCTGAAACATGTCGTGAGTTGATAGGAGAATATATTTCTCATAAATGACTGTAATACTTTAACAGTACGGTCAGTTGTGGCTGTATAAGCATTCTCAAGTTATCCGTGTGCACCATAATGAACACTTAAGAGGAAGGGTCTAATCGGGACAAATTACACAGCGCAGTTAGTCACTTCGTTAAGTTATATACATAAATAAATAAAAGAATAAATACCAAAATCTCTGAAAAACACGACTCTTGGCAACCTTAAAATCTGCTAAATATTATTTCCTTCAATATTGGAATAGGTGTGATTTTTTTTTAAATGATAGCACAGAATCATAGCGATTACGGGAAAACTGAAGCAAGGTGTCCAAAACAACTTTCGTCATGTGTTTTTATCGTGATTTTTCTGAGAGCAGCCGACAGCCCCGAGTGTGTTTGCTTCAGCAAGTTCCGAGAAATAGTAAAATCTGCATAGAGAGAATAACTTTACACATCTTGTTCTCCTTGCGATTTTCTTGACTGGAACAACACATGGGAGGAAGCAAATGCTCCAAGAAAAAAAAACATTCCGCTTAAAACATTTCCAGGGGGTCATCTCGACATCAGTGTTTCAGAGAACAGCTGACAGCCCTGAGTAAAGACTCTTCAGTTCTTACTTCCGAGAAATAGTGAAACCTATTAAGAATTTTAATCATTAAAATATCGTATTAAAATACTGCAGAGACTTAGACGGTCTGCAGTTTGGCGATATAAATCCCGGACATTTGCACCTTACAGGTCCTTACAACCGGGCTTGCAACGTTTCTGGACTTCTGAATTACGAGAACGCATTTACATACATTCCATTAAGAACAATTTGATTTGATTTTGACATATCGCTTGTGTAGCCACCAATCAGATGCGAGATAGAACCGCAAAAAATAACAGAAAAATAGACAAAACGATCAGTCACGAAACTACACTTCGATTGCTTTGCCTTCCAAAAACCATCGTTACCCTGTAGTTTTCACATATCAAAACCTTGAAACCACTTTGCAACCTCTGACATTATTTTTCTCGACTGGAACCCTTCGTAAATGAACCTCGCCAAGAAACCGCCACATCAAAAGTGTCAAAACGACGATTGAAATTTGCATACTAATAATTTACATGTACAGGTAATTTTAGTGTCGCTCTTTTGATTGTAGGCGCAGGCACGGAAGAATGTCTGCTGTTGAGAGTTCGAGCCAATTTTTTTTTCTTCCCCATCAAGTACATAGCCGAATTCGTAGCGATGAAGATGGGCAAAATGATCATACACGACGACTGCGTTATGAAAGGACATCGTATCTTTATGGTGTCGGTCTTGCCTTCAAATTTTGCGAAGTTGTTAGAAAATGCGTAACGCGTATAGTAGATTGTGCTTGTAGCAGCCGCTTTCCAAACTTCAGCCTCTTCCTGCTGCATTTCAGGTCTGCCAATTCCTTGAATATCTTTTCTTCTCCCTGGTACTCTCATTGGAAGCTTCTTTTTTACCGGTTTATTAACTGAAACCCATAATTCTTTACAGTGCGACTACTCCAACCAAGGCCACCCGACAAAATTGTCCACAAATTTAATGAATAAAAATTATGGAGGTAAATAGCAAAAGTTTTTCAACAAATATCCATTTAATCAATCTGTACATTACAAAGGCAACACATTTGTGGTTATTTTGGATAATTTGTTGCAAAACTATTCGTAACCTCCACGATTTTCATTCGTTAAATTTGTAGAAATTTTCTCGGGTGGCTTTGGTTAGAGTAGTCGCACTGTAACACAATAAGGTAATACTTAAATTTTAAAGTAGAAAAATCTCACGCATATTCGCGCATTTAATATTACATGTAGTTGCATATTGTTGACAAAAAAAATGACTCGTGGCTACACAATCGACATGTTAAAATCAAGTCAAAGTGTTCACGGTGTTTTGTTTTTCACAATAAACATTTTCCGAGTTTGAACGAAATTCCGACAGCGACATACGACCCTTCCGAAATTGTCACGTCAAAAGATTTGAAACTCAAACGGGGGACATAAAGACCCTACCTAACAGGGCCTCGATGCGCGTTTTTGGAAGCAGTTTGGCGATATAAATTATTGAAAAACATTAATAATTAATAATAATAATAATAATTTAACAATAATAATAATTTACTACTTATATAGCGCTATTTACAATAAAAAGATCAATAGCGCTTTACAATTAATGTCTCTAAGCTATTAAAAATTAAAAAGAAAAATTACAATTCAAATTGGCTATATAAAATAAATCTCGACTACATTGAAGATTGAAAATTAAAAATAACAGTTCAATTTGACAGTTCAATTTGACTATATAAAATTGATTGATATTTGATATCTCGTGTCACGCTCAGTCGTCTTTCTAGGAAACTTCAAAACAACTTCAAGGATATGTCCCGAAGATATCACGGTATGCGTCTTTGGAAGCTCAGCATGAGAATGGAACTCGCTGATTTGATTGTGTTTCATGTGTTCGTACACGCTACGATGCAGTGTGCACTCATTTTCGAAGCGCTATATTTTCATCCAAGCAGGTCAACCCAAGCGACTCTGCAAACACGACCGTAGGTTTATTTAGCAAATACCAGCGTTTATAAGCCATGCGTGAATTCAGACGTTTTTGCGTACATGATGGCTGTTTATTCTATCATCTTTAGTTCAGTTGAAAACGATATCAACTTACCAGTCACCGCAATCGCGAAGCAACGTTACCTTTATGGAGAGAAGCGAGGAGACAAACGAGAAAAAAAATTAGGCGAGCAGGTGAGAAAAGAAAGCCTGAAGCATAAACAAAATCCTTAATCATCTTCAAATGCCACAATTTTTTTAAGTGTTTAGGACGTTCTTAAATATCCCATGATGAAAAGAGATTTGATATTTGTATATGTGGGCCTAATGAAATGTTCTACCTGGATCTGGGTTTCGGAGAGCGGCCTCAACGACAAGTTGATGATCACTTTTAGTAATTACTAGCTTGCACTGTTTCTGAATGGTACACCGTGAAACAGCCAACAAGTTTTGTCCCACGAGCCCGGAATAAGTCTCGCAATATAATGTGCCTCGTGAAGCAAGTAAACTTCCAAGAATTCGGCCATCTAAAATCTGTCCATACGAAAATCGTGCAATAATTTATGATCTCAGCCATTCATTTCTTTTCTTGAGTTTCTCTGTGGCACGGGAAGAATGGAAGGATAAAATCGTATCGTAGTTCAGCTCTCTTTCGTAGAGACCATTAGCTACTATTCGTAGACTATTCAACCTTTTTCTGGGAAACGAGATTACTGAGATTTAATTTCTAAGGGGATCACCTATATCTGAGTCTCGATAGGTTTCAGAGAACAGCTGGCAGTCCTGAGTGAATTTTCTTCAGTTATTCCGAGAAACAGTAAACTCTATTAAGAAATATCGTATCTGAAAATATTGCAGAGGCTAGATTGTCGTGACCCGTAATTGTCGCGAGAAAGGATCTAAACATTTTCGGCTTAGAAGGTCAGCTGCAGTTTGGCGATATAAATAATTTAAAAACATTGATTGATATTTGATATATCGTGTCACGCTCAGTCGTCTTTCTAGGAAATCTCAAAACAACTTCAAGGATATGTCCCGAAGATATCACGGTACGCGTTTTTGAAAGCTGCATGAGAATGGAACTCGCTGATTTGATTGTGTTTCATGTGTTCGTACCGACACGCTACGATGCAGTGTGCACTCATTTTCATGCGGTATATTTACATCCAAGCAGGTCAACCCAAGCGACTCTGCAAACACGACCGTAGGTTTATTTAGCAAATGCCAGCGTTTATAAGCCATGCGTGAATTCAGACGTTTTTGCGTTCATGATGGCTGTTTATTCTATCATCTTTAGTTCAGTTGAAAACGATATCAACTTACCAGTCACCGCAATCGCGAAGCAACCTTGTGCTGAACAGGATTCGCCGGTCGCCCTGTTGATGGAAAGGGTCGTGAGACAGTTCCTTTTTAAGTGAGCTCAAATCACAATTAACGTTCGTATTAAACAATATGAGAAAGTAGAAAAGAAAGCCTGAAGCATAAACAAAATCCTTAATCATCTTTAAATGCCACAAGTTTTAAAGTATTTAGGACGTTTTTAAATATCCCATGCATGATGAAAAGAGATACGATATTTGTATATGTGGGCCTAATGAAATGTTCCACCTGGATCTGGGTTTCGGAGAGCGGCCTCAGCGACAAGTTGATGCTCACTTTTAGTAATTACTAGCTTGCACTGTTTCTGAATGGTACACCGTGAAACAGCCAACAAGTTTTGTCCCACGAGCCCGGAGTAAGTCTCGCAATATAATGTGCCTCGTGAAGCAAGTAAACTTCCAAGAATTCGACCATCTAAAATCTGTCCTTACGAAAACCGTGCCATAATTTATGATCTCAACTTGTTAATGTATAAGTTTCAACAGGATTAAAGATCCACTCTCGAGTCAGCCATTCATTTCTTTTTTTGAGTTTCTCTGTGGCACGGGAAGAAGGGAAGGATAAAATCGTATCGTAAGCTCAGCTCTCTTTCGTAGAGACCATTAGCTACTATTCGTAGACTATTCAACCTTTTTCTGGGAAACGAGATTACTGAGATTTAAGGTTTCAGAGAACAGCTGGCAGTCTTGAGTGAATTTTCTTCAGTTCTTCCGAGAAACAGTAAACTCTATTAAGAAATATCGTATCTGAAAATACTGCGGAGGGTAGATTGTCGTGACCTGTAATTGCCGCGAGAAAGGATCCAAAAATTTTCGGCTTAGAAGGTCAGCTGCAGTTTGGTGATATAAATTATTGAAAAAGATTGATTGATATTTGATATATCGTGTCACGCTCAGCCGTCTTTCTAGGAAACCTCAAAACAACTTCAAGGATATGTCCCGAGGATATCACGGTACGCGTTTTTAGGAGCTGCATGAGAATAGAACTATGATTTTGATTGTGTTTCTTGTGCAGTATGTACTCATTTTCGAGGCGGTACATTTACAGTCAACCCAAGCAACTCTGCAAACACGACCGTAGGTTTATTTAGCAAATGCCATCGTTTATAATCAGACGTTTTTTCGTACATGATGGCTGTTTATTCTATCATCATTAGTTCAGTTGAAAACGATATCAACTTACCAGTCACCGCAATCGCGAAGCAACCTTGTGTCAAACAGGATTCGCCGGTCGCCCTGTTGATGGAAAGGGCTGTGAGACAGTTCCTTCTTTTTAAGTGAGCTCAAATCACAATTAAATTAAGCTCGTATTAAACAATATGAGAATGTAGAATCTCAGTTTGATTATGTTGATAGATCTAACCTGTGAATAGGTTCCTGGCGAGGGCGGAAAAAACTTTATGGAGAGAAGCGAGGAGACAAACGAGAAAAAAAATTAGGCGAGCAGGTGAGAAAAGAAAGCCTGAAGCATAAACAAAATCCTTAATCATCTTCAAATGCCACAATTTTTTTAAGTATTTAGGACGTTCTTAAATATCCCATGATGAAAAGAGATTTGATATTTGTATATGTGGGCCTAATGAAATTTTCTACCTGGATCTGGGTTTCGGAGAGCAGCCTCAGCGACAAGTTGATGCTCACTTTTAGTAATTACTAGCTTGCACTGTTTCTGCGGAATGGTACACCGTGAAACAGCCAACAAGTTTTGTCCCACGAGCCCGGAATAAGTCTCGCAATATAATGTGCCTCGTGAAGCAAGTACACTTCCAAGAATTCGGCAATCTAAAATCTGTCCATACGAAAACCGTGCAATAATTTATGATCTCAACTTGTTAATGTATAAGTTTCAACAGGAATAAAGATCCACTCTCGAGTCAGCCATTCATTTCTTTTCTTGAGTTTCTCTGTGGCACGGGAAGAATGGAAGGATAAAATCGTATCGTAGTTCAGCTCTCTTTCGTAGAGACCATTAGCTACTATTCGTAGACTATTCAACCTTTTTCTGGGAAACGAGATTACTAAGATTTAATTTCTAAGGAGATCACCTATATCTGAGTCTCGACAGATTTCAAAAATATCAATATACTGCGGAGGGTAGATTGTCGTGACCTGTAATTGCCGCGAGAAGGATCCAAACATTTTCGGCTTAGAAGGTCAGCTGCAGTTTGGTGATATAAATTATTGAAAAACATTGATTGATATTTGATATATCGTGTCACGCTCAGTCGTCGTTCTAGGAAACCTCCAAACAACTTCAAGGATATGTCCCGAGGATATTACGGTACGCGTTTTTGCATTGGAAGCTGCATGAGAATGGAACTCGCTGCGAAATCTATGATTTTGATTGTGTTTCTTGTGCTTGTACACGATGCAGTGTATGCAGGTTCTAACTATTAGAACCAATACTTGAAATTTGCAAGGATACAACAAAGTTGAGGCATATGAAGGAGTAGGGAAATCTGTACTTTAGGTATTTAAAATTATTTCGCACAGACGCACCTTATGGCTGTATCATTAATTTATTTAAAAGCGTTACATCGTTGACTTTATTTGAAGGGTTTAGAAAAGGGAAGCAGTGTTCTTACGTAGTTACATGTATCTGAAAGAGAAACCTTTTTCAATAAACAGTCAAAATGGTATAAAAAACGATAACGGACTGGAAGCTACTGGGCCTCGAGGCGGAGCGGAGAGTTAATATTAGGGAGCTTAAGCAAATCACGACGGCAACGGCAACGAGAACGCCACAAAACAGAAGGTTTAATAAGCAAAACAATGGTTGTGCACGTGCGTTATAAATCTTTGTTCATCTCCTAGCCGTCCTCTGCAAAACAACAACGTAAAATGACCAAGTTCTGCGTATTTTGGAGAACGCGGACGACGGCGGCTAATTTTTCGTATTTTCATTTGGAATTGAATGCTGGCATTGCATATTAAGCTTGAGCAAGTTCTGAGACCAATAGGCGCACTGAAATTGCGAAATTCGAAGATAAAATATAAATTCATTTTTTACATGCACCTAACCCCAAAATTTCTTTTTCGCTAAAACGAATCTACTTATTATTTGAAATAATTCTGCGAAAAAAATTTGGATTCGGTTAAATCCTCGATTTTCTGTGCCGCGACGAAATCTCGAAAATAGCACCAATACGCCGCCATTTTGTTTCACGACCGAGTTTGGAGAGAATGGGTCCAGCGGCTGTTGTGACGTCTACCCAGGAAGCTTGAATATCTTACGCCCTCTCATTCCCTTCAGAATGGTGCAATACACATCCGAAAAGTGCGCAGAAATGGCTTCCAGAATTGCTATTGGCTGTTGCAGCAATATCCCAGTCAATGATACAATGATTTTGTCGAACCGAAACAAGCGAAGTGAATCTGTGAGAACCATTGAAGAACACTCACTGGAATTACTTCCGCAGGCTTCCAAACGCTATTTTCGAAATATTGTGCTTAAAGCCAACAAGCAATTTGTAGAAATACTACCGACAACCTAATCTTCTAATCCCGACCGATATACTGCCACGTAAATAGGTCGCAGCTGCATTTGTTGATTAGTTCCAGTCGCGACAGATAGCTGTCTTTATCCGGTCGAATATTGTTTGGAATCGATGGAAAAGTACTCTGAAGGCAAAGATCCATAAGAGTGAGCCTGAACCAAGGAACGGCAAATTACGTAAATACTGCCTGCTGTATTCAGTCGCACAGAGTTTCTTTACGATAAACGAGCACGCGATTGCAAATGTTTACTTGTATTTTTTCTTCCAGTTTAGAATAATGTGCGTAAAAATACATACTTTTAATTAGCTTTTACGCTGTGAGTCAAAGGCTGCCGTCACGCAACGTATCAAAAAATCGTTGTTTACTATGATACAGGGGACCTCTTCACTGGCATGGACTTTGACAACAACAACAACAACAACAACAATTTTATTTACCCCATAAACTTACATACATACAGATAAATTATTCAAATAGATAGAGATAAATATAGGGGGTCTGGCTGCCTGAAATAACTAAAAAGTTAAAAGGGGCAGGCAGCCAGTATTACAATTTGTTTAGGATAATTTAGGTCGGACACACATACACACACCTATACATCACAGTAGAAAAATAGAAACTAGAAGTAATAAATAAACTGAGACATTGAAATATAAAAGGTAAGTATAATGGGAGGAATATAAAAACAATAATAATAATAGCAATGAATAAGAAGATAGAGCAAAACAGCCTTAAATATATTGAATTGAGGCGAAGCTAGTATTTTTTTAAATATTGGGCTTGAATTTTTTTCTTAAACATTGCTTTGGATGATGATTTTATGACGCTATGCATATCTGCCTGTAAAACCTCGGTTGTTGATGAAAATTGTTGATTTTAGCAAAAGATGACGGAGGTTAAAAGTAAGCTAGTGAAACCATTTAAGGTTTATATATTTATATCGAACGCACTCTCATAATCTTTGATTACTACTTGTATTAATTTATTTACATATTTCTATTACATTCAATATCTTTTTTAATTCTTATGTTAGCATGATTATATAGTTCTGCTGACTCAATGAATGTAGAATGTAGAATAAGATCAGCCAGAGATTTCTGACCATTTTCCGAAGATTTTGCCAACTTGATGTAAATAAAATTCTTTACGTTCTTAGGTGAGCATAACATTTCGGATCGGTTGGCGAAGATCGTTCAGCCTCAGCACATTCTGTGGCCAGAGCACCATAAGCTCAGGACAGCTGATTGGCATACATGACTACTTGGAGTGCCGCGTCGGCTGCTCCGGAAGTGTTGGTATCTTGTATTTCAAATGCACGGATTTTAGTACAAGTGAAGACTGGACTATTGGCACTCATAGTTTTCAATATACCTTTCCTAGCAATTCACCTCGCTACTATCAAGTCAGGTTAGTCAGTAATGATCTTTATAAATTATGACTGAAACAAAAAGTAGCTTTACTTTCATGGCATCGATGCATCCCACTTAGAAATAAAAACAATCAACGTAAAGAGAGGGGAAGAACGATTAAGTTATATCAATCTGATTTCATGATAAAACCATCACCCGTTTCATTCGTGAAGAAGAAGTCAATTGATTTTGGGCCAGTCGGTTCGACTGAAAAAAACAATAGACTAAGAACAAAGACCGACCTTATAGCCGTGGAGCCCGCAAAGAGGTCAGCGTGGAGAGGACGGAGAATAGCGATGTTTCTTGTTTACAAACGTTGACGTCATATTTCTTTTGATATTCAAATTTGCCAGCCACTGAACAATAGGATACATTGTTTCAACAGCCAATGAACCTCTGGTTGGCACAAAAATAACAATTGGTGACGTAAAACATCGCTATTCGACTCTCAGGCTCTTGTGCTGATATTTTGCGAGTAGACTTTTCATAGATTCAATTTTACCTTGAATCAGTGCAGGTTCAAATTAGTTAATTGATCCAATTTACGTAGAGAAAAAACATACGGCTAAGAAACGGAGACCGGCAGACTCGCGCGCGGCACTGATCACAACAGTAGTGTTTATGGATAACCGTGTTTAAAGGAGCTGTGTCACGGTTAAACGGTTTGAAACATTTAGCCTAAATTTTTCAATTTTGTTGTTTGTAATCCGTGTCAATCTTCTCCATCCTTAACCATCCTTGTTCCTTTATGGTTTGTTACTATCTCTTTAGTGTTTTTCTATCTTTGTAAAGTATCATTTTCAGGTTTCCTTTAATTTAAAGGTAATTTTGTCGACGGTGGAAATAACTCAAAATACCGTGACGTAGCTCCTTTAACGAGCACTATAAAATCCCACAACGACCGAACAGTTTTACATCAACGCTTATTAAAGAAAGAATAGTACCACAGGGAAAGCAAGGGGCTATCTAAAATAAGTAACATAGGTACAAGACGTTTCACGTGGACCACCAGGGTACTTGTAATTAAACAAACTTTTAAGTCAACACGTCAGTATGTTAAGCGCCGTATCGGCTTAGCGGGTTTAGCGTTTAGTGGACGACATCCCCCGAAACCCTTTACACAGCGTACCCTTGGGTTACCTTAAACAGTTACTTTTGCTTATGTTACTTCTTCTGAGGGACCTAATACAAAATTCTTGTTCTGCAGCTACGAGGGCTCTAATTGGATTTCCCTGGTGCATCATTCAGCAGCTCGATGGCAACTGCGCATGTACGTAAACCTCACCGTGCGAAATGACACAGGACGTATGAATACGTCTCCGGTAACGACAATGACGCCAATAGTGCGTTTGAAATTCGGATGCAACCATACCATCTTTATCCCAGGTATGATTCTTTAACGCCTGCGTTTTTCGGCCCGTTTGGCTGCGCCACCCCATGTAAACTCGCTCTGCTTGCCTGTCTCTCTGTTTGTCTGTGTTTCTTCGGCCTCTTGCAATTGTTCTTATCGCAGGGGCAACCAACGTATCGTTTCGGTAAATAATCTGTTCGGAAGGCCTTTACTGAATCTCCTCCGATTGTCATCTCGAACTTTTCTGATATGAGAATTTAATGGCTACTTGTTGTTTTCGGATTGATAAAAACGTCGTTTTGGGTACAGAAACGAAAGTCAGCTATGATTTTCGGAAGTTCCCGTATGTCCCACAGGAGGTGGAGAGGAGTAAGAATGTATGTACGATTTTCGGTAAGGCAATAAGACTGTTGGATTTCGGGAAATAAGCAAAAAAGCCCAAATCAATTTGAGGACTGAGACTCAAGTTTCTCTGCGAATAAATAAACATATAACCATTTTCTTGCCGCGCTAAAACTAACCTACAGGGCTTTAAAAGCACTCCAGATAGCCCAAAACAACGCTTTAAAGGATACTGGTGAGAGGAGACCGTCATTCGGTGCCCCTGGTATATAATCAAATCATATATTTGATATCTTGGTAGTGACTGACGCCGACAACGACGAGGTACGATGCCGCTGGGCGAGAGGATATGGGGAGTGTGGAGATGCATGCGGTGGAAATCCAAACGCATGGATGTATTCTGTAAGTAGTCCCAATAGAGATAGTGTCCGGGGACCAGCTGGGCGCGGTACAAGATAGCACTGTTGGAGAGCGAGAATTACCCGGCAGCTAAAAAAAACTATCTGTAACTAACTAGTTAGTAACTAACTAAGTAACTAATGGCGATTCACGTCTAATATTTACTGACACTACCTATTCATTGTGACGCAGATAAACATACCTTATCGTTGTTATTAAGCAACATACCCTTCCTCTTATTGCTTCTTTTGGTGTTTTTCTACCTGAGAAAACTTCTATTTTTCTATAACAAATGTTCAAACCTCAGCGGAGGAGAGAGCTTCCCTCCCCTTCTCTTTCAAGAGTCTAACCACTTGTAACTGTTTTCACTGTTACAGCGCGAGTGTAAAATCACATACAGTTCACCAGCAAGGACTGGCTACTATGCTGCTGCTGTTATGATTGAAGACTTTGCTACACCAACCGCCACAGACGCGTTGAGCAGCATCCCGTTGCAGTTCTTGATCTACTTTGCTACCTCAAATGAAGCCTGTGACGAGCGCCCTGAGTTCACGGAAGAGACTCGGGCCGGGGGATCGTGCATCGGCATTCCCCCTGGTGGAACATACTTCGATCGGATCATGGTGCGAGCTGGTGGGCCGTCAAAGAGGTGTTGTTAAACTCTGTTATGCATTGTCGCTCTAATTATTTCTAGATTCTTTTTGCTTTTTACTGACGCCACACAACCATGCCAGATCTTCAAGCTATCACCTTGGAAATCGTGAAATTCCTACCCAGGCACCCAGGGAGCTGAGAGGACGACAGACATAGCTGAAAGTCTTAGTTGCAAATAGCCTAAGTTAGAGAAAGTAGTTTTCTCCCGTTAAAAAAACGTTTTGTTTGTTAACTTGGCATGTGGGGTTGCATTGGAATTAAAGAAGAATTTTTTCTAGGTTCCGCGGTGGTAAATTATTTATAACGTTAGCAAACCAGAACTTCCTATTGCAGTCGGTAGATGGGTTTAGAAACCCAATGAGATACTAGTTTGTCCCCAAAATGTTAATCAATCTACATATCTTGTTATCAACCAACACGACACAATATCATCTCACATCCAAAGGGCGCTCATGAAATAATTGTTGCCCTGTAATTACCCAATGATTTGATTGTGAAAGAGCTTTGAATATACAGTTCAGGCGACAAATATACGTCAAATGTTCGCGTATTAACGACAACGTTATGATACGTTTAGCCATACCTGTTTTGCAGTATCGTAGAGGTCACTACAAGCAGTCCCCCCGGATTTATCAAATCGTCCGTGGCCCAGTATGCACCGCAGGAATATTACGTCAATGTCACTTGGACACCACCGACGTCACAGATAGAGTCTAAGCTGTTTTGTTTCACAGGACTGGAGGATTCTGGGTAAGGGAGGATTTGTGGTCCTAACTCTGGATAAACTCTAAAAATAACATTCATGCATGACTGGCGTAGTATGAAGTTCTGGTCATACTCAGCATTTACAGTCAAACTAAGTGAAGCGTATCATTCAAGATTACATTACTAAATTGATTATTTGAATATTGAACCCGTAGCCATATTCTTGGAGCGATCAACGGGATCAACTTCCAATAATGAGTTCTTTATTGCATTTTTTAAACAACTAGCGAGTTCAATATTTAAATAATCAATTCATTAATGTAACCTTGAGGGGTACGCTTTACTTGGTTTGACTGTAAAAAGCGGCATTGTTTTCATTCATGTTGGAAAAAATTGCATATTATGCTATCTTTCTCCAGTAGAAGAAGGAAAATTTCAGCTAAAGTAATTACATCAGTCACTTTAACTTCGGTTTTAACCCGCAGATATACTGAACTCAATCAATCAATCAATCAATCAATCAATCAATCAATCCATCCATCCATCCATCCATCCATCAAGATAAAGATAAAGATAAAAGATAAAATGAGTAGGGATCTTCAAGGAATTACCATCTGGCTTAACTTGAACAAACTTACTCTTACTGGGTCTAGACAGAGAATCGCCGCTCTTGCCAGTAACATAGACCTTTCCTTGTCCAATACGGATGTAAAGCAAGCAAGTGCCGATGTTCAGTGTCTGGTATTTCTTGAGGGTTAGACTCGTACCACTTGGTTGCCTGATCTGCACTTACACGTAACTGAGATGTAACCTCCGCCAGATCATGACCACTGTGATAAATTTGGTGATCGTCAGCGTACATAGACGGTTTGGTTGCTATGCACAGGGGGAGGTCATTTTGGAAAATGTTCTATAACAACGGCCCCAAGGAGGAGTCCTGGGGACAGCCTCGATTTACCAGCCTATACGAACTGATGTGGTTGCCCATTTTGACACGGTTGTATCTGTCACAGAGGTAGCTTTTGAGGAGTTGTATAAGTCCGTCCTGGAAACCATATGCTTTAAGCTTACTCAGTAGCATTGGTGGGTGCAGTGTGTAACGAGCCGCAAGATTACGAACAACAAGACACAAGAGGCTTAAACAGAACTCAATGAATATATATTGAGAGCTCGTGTCCTCACGACATCGCTGGGTTGTACAAAAGCGTGACTACCCGTAAGATCACCTGACGTAAAACGATCCCTACTCTAATCCTATTATTACACAGTGAATCGAACGCCTGAAACATGTCAGTTGAGAGAATGTTTACAACGAGACTCTCGTCCCTTGCCTTCTTCCATGTCTCAACCAGGGTAATTAAGGTAGTTTCACAGCCGGTGATGTTTACGATATGCAGTTGAATTCTCATACATACGGGAGTCGAAACCGGCGGCTATCTGCGAACCCACCAACTCTTCCAGAATTTTGTTCACACATGGGAGGATAGTAATTGGTCTGTAATTCTCATTAGAAAGCTTGTCCTCTTTTTTGTACACTGGAGTCCAATCTCCTCTCTTCTAGACACTTAGCCACGCACAGTTACTTAAAAACGAGTTAAAAAGGGTATTAAGTGGTTTGGACAACTGTTGCACTCTAGGTGGAATACCATTACTGCATGCCAGTAGCTTTGTTTATGTTCAGCGATTCAAGAACAGCGAGAACTTGCCCTTCCGTGACAGGTTTAATTTCGACAGTCTGCGTCGAGTTCCCGTACTCCCGTTGGATTATTTGAACACTAGGGTGATCCTTAAAGTCCTTCATTTATTTACGCTCTCCAATACCATCTGCTAACGTACTAAAATGCTCTACCAGTACTTCCGCAACTTGCTTTTGGTCCTTTATTACGTTCCCATTCACGTTTAAATGAATGTCTTCACCTTTAGTGCAGCCCTTTGAACTCAAGAAAGGCTTGAAAGTGTTGAAGAAGGTCTTTGGATTGTTCTTTAAATCCTCAGAGTTTTCCTCCAATACTCCTCTATTGCAATCCTTCTCTGTTTAGTTGCCTCATTCCTAGATTTTCATCCAGTATGTCATTAATTAACAGATTCCAGACATAAACTTGATCGTCAATCTCGTGGAATAATTGTCCTATGTGCCAAGGCGCCGAGGACAAAAGTTGCTTGTAAACATTATTATTTATTTACAGTGTCCCCAATTAGTACAACAGTGCTAAATACATATGACACTTAAATAAAGTTATTATTATTATTAGGATCGAAATTCTTATAGCTCCTGAAAGTGATACATTTAGGTTTGTTAGGATTTATTTTCTGCCTTAGTACTCCGTAAATATGGGTGTGACCGCTCAGGCAAGGATAGTAGTTGCCAGAGCACTGGAAAACATCAGGTCTGTTGGTTTTTGGGTTTAGGGTTAGCCTCACCTCGTTGTAGTTGCTTCAATAAGTTTACTTATATTTCAGTCTAGTTAGGAATTGTACGGATTTTATGGAAACCAAATTTTAACTTGTACGTTTTAATTTGATAAAGCTCCGTGTTTAAATAAAAGATTGCATCCATCCATCCATCCATCCAATAGGCCATAGATATACTTAGGTCTTTGTTCCTATCGAATTATTTTTGGTTACTATCGCATTGTAATTCAAAGCAATTTCCCATGTACCTGGGACATTTTACCCGAGCAGTAAATGTGACATTATAGTCGACGATTCAGTCACAAATTTTCAATTGTTATTTGTTAAATTGCTGGTTTCATTAATCGATTTGGTTTCACTTTGTTTTCAGGATAACAACTGATCAGCGATGCGTTACGCTGCTTGTTGGAGGTAAACCTTTTTTTGATGGCGATAAAAGTAATAATAACTAAATGATTATATTTTACTCGTTATTAGTATTATTATTATTGCTTAATATATTGATTAACTGCTCATCAACTGCAAGTGAGTAGTGTTACCTGTGTAGAGATTCTATTTTGTGGGGATTTCTTCAAATCATCATATTGATCAGTATCTGATCAACATATTGATTATGTTTCTGATCAACAGATGAAACTTCTTTTTTACGGATTTGATACAAGTCATTTTCTAACTGACTCCACGTTTTTGCTCTTATCCTTGTGTGTTCGATCACGCTGTAACACCTGTCACCTACAAAAGTAAACACCCAGGAAAAAACCCTTAAGTGTGCGACCATTCAAATGAAAGCTACTGAGCAGTACTACCATGTGGTACTTAACAATTATTCCACAAGCGCGCGTTGAATATGAGATGGTAGATAGCCAACGAGGCGCATAGCGCCGAGTTTGCTATAATTATAGGGACCTTAAGCAAACCACAACGGCAACGGCAACGGCAACGGAAACGCCACAAAACAAAAGGTTTAATGAGCAGAACAATAGCTATGCACGTGCGTTATAATTCTTTGTACATTTCTTCGCCGTCCTCAGCAAAACAACAACGTGAAATGACCAAGTTCTGGGTATTTTGGAGAACGTGAGCGACGGCGGCTTATTTTTCGTATTGTCATTTGGCATTGAACGCTGGCATTACATATTAAGCTTGAGCAAGTTCTGAGAACGATAGACGCACTGAACAGATCGAGGCATCTGCGAAATTCGACGGTAAAGTAAAAATTCATTTTTTTCTAGGCGTTGCCCTTGGCGTCGCCGTCGTCATTGCTTAAGGTCCCTTATCTCTTTTCCAAAACGGGCGAGTGGAATAATTGTTTATTAAAAACGCCCCAAAAATATAGCAAACTAAACTTAAAAAAAAAAAAAAAAAAAAACGCCTCAAAAAAATCACGCGTACGCTGCGAGTACCACATTCGTAGAGCATGGTATAATGGCTCATCGCCCATGATGGCTAAGCCAATGAAAACTCTCGAATTGCACTATCCAGTGATCCAGTTTTAAATAACGTTTATTATTCTGTACAAGGTGGTTCTAACTTTGAAGTCTGTGGATGAAACCCTACGTTGTGAAATTAAATACAAACCACTGAGTAGTACTTTCATGTGGTACTGATGATGATGATAAATATGTGATAAATCATATAAGTATATACTAAAACAGTGGATAGCGTTGATGGCGCACGCTGATTGGCTCGTCAAACTCCGGATATCCTGTGCTATTTACCTCGGAGCAACTCGAGAGAAAATGGCGTCCCGGTTTGCGCGCGGGAAAATATTGGAATCGTTGCTTGAATTAATGAATTAAAAACATTTTTTGTTGTGTATATTATCTCACTGTTTTAGTATATACTTCGCTTCGCGGCTCGGTAAATATCCACCGCTAATCACCTCCACTTCGGTGAAAAGTTGTTACACTAACGTTTAAGTCTAAGCTTAAGTCATTCAAATGAAAGCCATTGAATAGTACTTTTACGTTATGCTTTGTGCTAACTTGGTATCCATTTTATTAAGTCATGCTCATGTATTAACTTTTAATGATGCAGAACTGCCAGTTCTTTAGAAACTATTTTTTTCTGCGCTCGTTATCAAATGATTTGGCTTGAAAGACTTAAAACAATTTCATTTTGAGACATAAGCAGTGTTTGCACGCATTGACGACCTACTTTTCCATTAACAGTTGCTCCGCCACAAATCGTAAGCCTGTCACCAACGGGAGAGGTTCTACCGGACACGCGACAATGGATCATAACTTTTGACAAGCAGGTAAATAATTACAGGTTAACGCACTCAGCGAGTGCATTATCGGGATTTACCTACACGAGTTAACTAACAATGAACGAGAAATTTCAATACCGCACGAGGCTTGGCGAGTGTGGTATTGAAAATTTTGAGTTCATTGTTAGTGAACGAGTTCAGGTAAATCCGATAATTCACGAGCAATGAGTGCGTTAACATTTTTATTGTTCAAATTGAATACACTGCACAAAGAAATCGCCAAACTTTGAGTCAGCCGAAACCATGGTGTAATGACAGTGGTGTGTTGAATTTACACCACGGCTGCTATTATACCACGATAGTGACGTTAAGGAGGTTGTTTCGTCATAACCCAGTATCACGTGGTACAAATCAGCCAATCAGAAAATCGGAATTCGTACAGTGTATGAAAGTTGAATAATAAATTAAAATAATGCAGTCAGGGACTATTTAATTAGCACTGCCGCGTGCATGACAATCATTGTTGTTGTTGTTTCTTTTTTTTTCACAAAATTATTTCGATTTTTCTCTTACTCCTCGTGCACATCTCGGAAGGTGTTCAGCCAAAGCAATGGGAAAAAAATTAATGTGATACGTGAAAGTTATAACACAAAGGATACTAAAGGATGGAAAAGCTGTTAAAAGTGTCAAATAGTGAGGTTACCACAGAAGTCAGCTGGTTTCGTGCTTGGTCCTTGAAAACACACCGCGAACAAAAGGCCAACTCCGAAACGTCGGTGTTCATCTGACAGTAGGATACTTCAAACAAGTTTTTAAGCCTTTTATTGCCGTCAAATGACGGTTTCGAGGGTGTCCACTATAACGAGAGTTTACTATAAAGGCTCCTTTAATAGGAATAGAACAGAGTTTTACCATCTCACACTTTCTACAGTTCGTGCGCCCTACACGAAGCAGTTACATCCGGATTCATCGTTCGGACGGCAATGTTGTGTTCAGTGTCGATGTGGCCATCACAGCCGCTGTGTTGTATCCAGTTGGGAGCCTGGGGAGGAAGATTGAGTTCACGACTTCAGTGGGATTCACCGAGAGAGAGACTTACTATGTAACAATGGACCCAGGTAAATAGGAATCTTTTATGAAACCTACAGGCGTAGCAATATCACTATGGTATTCAATGCCCAGGATATTGAAAACCGCGGCTACTATTCTCCCAATGGCTTTTTAATTGTTCCCCCGTCACCAGCTTAAGAAATTGCTATGCAAGTGTTGGCTGGCCAAACGGTACAGAAAAAGAAACGGGTGCGAACGGTAAACTACATGTTTTAATTTCACCACAGGTAACATCAACGTACTGAAACCGAGGAGCTCGAGGGTGGCTTCCTTCCGAAGAGGCCTGAAATAAGCCGGAGGCTGAACAAAACTGAAAAAAATATACTGTTAGTTGTAAAAATACAAGGAGAGTTTTAAGTCTCTCGCCTTTAGGTGTGATTTCTTTTAAAATTTTGCTCGTACTTATTTTGGCATTTTGCCTCGTTTATTTAGTTAACACACGATCATTAAATGCTGCAGAATCGTGCCATTAATACCTGTGTACCAATTCGCCGTTTTCTCGTAGGTGTTGCTAAAGGTGTTACTCACTGTGGAGCAGAGTCGCCATCAATCAAAGACCCTAACACATGGAGCATTAAAATAAGTAAGGAATAAGTCATCCTTTACTGCCAGCAAATTTAACATTTTAGTTTGTATGATCAGCCTACTGATTAGCCGAGTAGACTAAAAGCCACGACGCAAGAGCGCATTCTCCTCGAAGTAAGACGAGAAGTTCATCAGACTAGTCTCTTCTTCCATGCGCAAAAATTTGCAAGCAAACTGGTGACTTTTTTTTACTTTTGACTCTTGATAAGGTAGGTTAAGTCTGTATACCAGCCAAGTGGCCTTTCAGGCCGGAGCTTATACCGGTTTCCGTAGGATGAAGCGACTAGGAGTATTTCTACTCCCCCTGGATGGGATGCTAGACCATCGCAGGGTTACCCCCAGTATTAAGTTCGCTGGTACCCATTTATACACCTGGGTGGAGAGAGGTACTGTGAGAGTAAGGTGTCTTGACTAAGAACACAACACAATGTACCCGGCCAGGGCTCGAGCCCGGACCGCTCGCTCCGGAGTCGAGCGCACTAACCATGAGGCCACCGTACCTCCCACTCTTGACTCTTGAGTAATTCCTGTGCTCGCCAGAAACATTATAACATTTAGTTGTTCAATGTTGCATTCAAACGTTTTTATAGGCCCCCCAGTGTTTAAACCTTCGAAGATGTTGATTGTACAGTCACTTTTGATTGTTTATATATTCACTTTTGAGAGCTCAACATTGTAAGGTAAAGACGGGGATAAGAAAGGTGGTGTTGAGAGGTATTAAAGGGGAGGAAAGGAAGAATTATTTCAACCGTGTCGACGCTCTTGTTAACGGTTATTGTTCGCGGTTCACGTTAAAGGTATTAATCGGCAAATGTTTTTGTTAATTTACAGAGGATATCACCCCGCCAGTGTTAAACTTTGTGAATGCTCCGTCACGCTCTGGCGGTAACGTTACAATCACGTGGTCAGCAAACGAGAACGTCACGGCTCAGTGCACATTGCAAACTCCTTCCCAGATCACCGGCCAGCCATGTAATATGTCGTGGACTGGAACCAATCTGACTGAAGGCTACTACAGCATTTATGTTCAGGTTACAGATTTGGCGGGAAACTCGGCGCCCCCAGTCAGACACTCGTGGTTTGTAGGTACGTCATTATAAGTAATGCAGTTGTGACTGAAATCATATAATCCGTGGAATTGCAAGGTGCATTCGGTTAGTTATGTTTAAGAGGACTAAAAAGAGCTGGGTATGTAATGTTGCTCGGATGTTGAGTTACCATAAAATTTCGATTTGGCGCACGGAGCGATTACTGAATCCGCCGAATCATCAATTAAGATCCCTTATATTCCTGGACGTGCAGTGGACCCTCGCCTTCAGGCCACCTTGTTGACGGCCACGTGACCTGCACAAATGCTTAGCCAATGATATCGTTATTCAAAGAATCCTGCTTATATGGCCACCCCATTAGTACGGCCGCCAGATATTTGTGGCGCGTTGGGGACCAGATTCTCGGTGTTCAACTGTGTTTAGTCAAGTTTTATCATTTCAAAACCTCGGAATTCCATCATTTTCCGTTTATATTTTGAGAGTTTAAGCATGACGTTAACGGCAGACGGCAAACGGCAAAGAGTACTTCTGATTTTTTGTTCTTTTCTTGTAATCCTTAAATAAATCACACCAAAAGAGAAAAATGTCTCCTACTATTTACCGCAAATACAAATATTTTCACTCTACTGTACAAAACGCTGAAGACGGAAGGCAAAAGTTTCATTTTTGTCGTTTGCAGTCTGACTTAATCTCTTAATCTCTTAATCGGTCAAGTTGAAATATTGTTATGTCAAGCAGCTACCACTTTACTTACTGAATATTGTAATTTTACCTACTTTCTTTTGTCTGGTGCAACTACAGGTCGTCGTCGTTGTTCTTTAATCCTTAAAAGCTGAACTGGTCGCCAAAAAATGCCGTTTTAAACCAAGAAATCAGTTTTTTGGCTGCCATAACGCTGAATGGGCCTTAGTTTTGCTGAAAAAAGGCTATCTATTTATCAAAAAGATAGATTTCCCCAAGATTAGGTACAAAAGTGTGCGATATTTTAATCTAGGGCATGCGCTGTTTTTTTGCGATTGCCCGCTCCGAATTTTTTTTCTAGCCCCTTTCCTTTCCTCTTTCTCGGCCCTTCTACTCTTGCTACCTCTTGCGTTTGATATTTTTTCTGGCTGTTGTAAAAAGTTGGGTGTTATTTATGGGCAAAGACGGGAAATTGGAATTATGGGCCATGGGCCATTTTACGACCAATTTTGCACTAAAACTGGTAGCGTTTTTCAATTTTCAACATCGGAATGCCGTCGATATCCAAAACCGACTGTTGTGCGGATAGATCTCTCCATGCTCTGCTTATCCTTATCAAGAATATCTGGTGACATTTAAATCGATGACGTCACAACTGGTACAAATAGCACGACCATCAAGCACGCGTATATGCGTGCTCAGGAGTCAAAGGGTTAACACCGTCTTCATACACTAGTGAGCTCTCACTAACCGAGCGCAAGGGCCGTTCTGGGGAACATTGGCCCGCGGTCGTCGTACTACGGAGCGAGTGAAGCGAGTTCCGTACAAAAACGACCGTTTGAGCAAGCTAGGTTAGTACAGTGCAACCTTGATATAACCAAGAGCAAGAGACTGGCAAAATATGTTTGCTATATAACGAAGTTTCGTTGTATTGAGGCTCGTTTCCATATATTTTACTATTGCTGGGGCCAGGGAAATCGTTCGTTATACCGAGGGCTTCGTTATATAGAGGTTCGTTAAATCGAGCCGGTTCCACCGTAAGTACTTTATTATATGGCTCGTGTCATGCTTGTTTATTTGAATTTGCCGGCTTTTTGAAAACAAAATCAAGAGCAAGAGAGAACCAAACAGAACACTTGAATTTACATCAAGACTACCTTGCCATACAATACGACTACTTATTTTCTTTTTAATCTGTTTCTTCAGATCGCACACCACCCCAAGTTATCATCACGTCCAAACCTGCTTCGCTAAGCAATCAAGGGTCGTTTACGTTTCGCTTTTACTGTCCAGAAACGTGCTCGTTTGAATGTACGGTAGCACTTCAAGGAAGTAGTCAAGTGTATTCTCAATGCAACTTCAATCGTTACATAGTGAGCAATCTGCGAAACGGAAAGACCTACGTGTTCGGAGTACGAGGAACGGATGATGTGGGTAACCAAGGCAACCCTGTGACGTATACATGGAAAGTTGGTGAGGAAAGACTCTTGTTTAACAAACGTACTTGCACTTTTCCTTACAACGATGAAATCGAGTCTTTCTCAAATCTTAATTGAGGGTAGCTTTCTGATTAGTTTTAGTTCATTGGTAGTAAAATTTCTTGCCTATGGGATCTTTACATCATTTGTTATCTCCTTAGACCCCGGCCCGGTCACACTGTGCCGGAGAAATTTGAAAACGCAGCTTAGCATGATAACCCAGCTTACGGTTACGGGCCTACCGTCCACACTAATCCGTTACGAAAACGGAGCTTTTTGAAAAGGCTCCTCCAACCGGGTAAATCTGAAAACACCGGCTTTTCGTGTGGACGGAAGACATTTGAAAACGGAACTTTTCGAGAACGACGATAGTCACGATGATCATGCAATTTCCCTGACTGAGTTCTTTCCTTAAAAAAAAATCCAAAATGACCTGTGATTGTTGCGGTTTAAATTCCTCAGGCGTAGTGTGGACGGAAAACATTTGATGCGTTTTTAGAGTGAAACTTCCGTTTTCAAATTTCTCCGGCGTGAGTGTGAATGGAGCCTTAATTTAGTTTTTATGACTTAACTCCCCCTTTTGAAGCTTTTTGACGACACGTCCCACACAGCATTAGTTTCGGCGATAATTTGCGTGCATTTTGTGAGTTACTTTAAGGACCTGCGAATAGTCGAATTATCTACCTTGCTGAAGTAATAGAGTGTCCAAGGCGCGGTGGTATCATGGTTAGTGCGCAAGCTCCGGATCGAGCGGTCCAAGTTCGAGCCCTGGCCGGGGACACTGTGTGTGTGTTGTGTTCTTGGACAAGACACTTTAAGTACCTCTCTCCACCCAGGTGTATACATGAGTACCGGTGAATTCAATGCTGCGGGGTAACCCTGCGATGGACTTAGCATCCCGCCCAGGGATGCTGAGGTCTGATGGGCCTCTAGGCTCGTATGTAGACTTGCGATCTGAGACGGTGTAGGCTTTAACCAACATTTGAGGAACCGTTGTAATTATTCTTCCGTTAAATTTATAAATAGATTTACAGCCTCCAACCATCTCCGACATGGTGACACAGAATGTGGACTGCACATCAGATCTGAGTCCATCAACTCTGGGAACACCTTCAGTCAGCGACAACGAAGGAGCAAATATAACATTAACCAAACAAGATATCCCGGGAGGCAGTTGCAGCTTTCAACGAAAGTGGATCGCGACAGACCAAGCGGGCAACAGCGCGTCTAAGATCCAGGTCATTAATCTAAATAACCCCAGTCCCCCGACCGTGAGGTATCATGCAAATGTAACCATTGCGTGTGGAAGCTTTGAGGAACAGCAGCAAGACATGCGCGATGCAATCAACGTCACTCACCCGTGCGATCGACCAATCACGATTACGCACGTCGATTCCGTTTCCACGATCCTCTGCGCTAGTAGTTTCACGAGAACATGGACAATCACTGATGACTGTGGGAAACAAGTGTCCGTTAACCAGAAAATCCGAATTTTAGCGCTTCAATTGCCGGACTATCCCCAGAATGGACAAGTTAATGTAGGGTTGAGAGAGTATCTTCGGTGGCCGCAGTATCCAGGCTCTGTTCGATTCAACGTCTACCTCTGGCGGTACGGCACTACAAAGCCATCATCATCAACTGCCTGGTATGTTTGATTAATCAGTAGAGAGCTTCTCTTCCGACAATGAGTTGGAAAGTTCTCGTTTTAGCATCTACAAGTTGACGTCTGTCAAAAATGTCTGTGCTTAAGCTCCCTAATTAATTCATATTTGATAATTGCCGAGTCTTGTCCAGTTCTCTTTTGTTTGTGAAATATTTGTTATCATGCCAGGCGTTTGAAATCAACCGGCTTTAGATATACACTTCGGTCAAATTATACAAGTATGTTGAACGTTTCACTCGGGAAAATGCTTTCGACACTTGGGGACAGGGCCTCGAGCCCACACTGAAGAACCGACTATCCTGTTAGGTCAGCTAGGTCATGTCAGTTTTTAACGTAGTTTTAAGACATAGCTTTGTGGACGTGCCTTTGTAATTATGGTTTAGTATTTGTTTTTTCTCAGTAAGACTCTCTTTGTCTATCTTGCATGTGACGTTTTTAAATTGTATACATATTGTCATTTTCATTCTTTATTGTTATCTTTATCTTTCTAACCTTTTAAAACGCATAATTCTTTTTGGGAAATCATTATGGAATTAATTATAGATTATTCTTTTCAGGACTTATTATCGACGATACTCTCCATTCTCCGGCTACCCAGCGGATACCCGGATGCTGTGGAGAATTGAATACGTACTCAGCTCAGGAGTATTAATACCCAGCCCCATCTGGGGATTCCAAACCCGGGCCTTCCCGGATTTTAAAGTGGAGAAGGTCCTGGTACCACCAAATGCCTTCTCCGGTCTGACGTTTGAGGTGTCGTGGATCGTCAGGAATATTGGTAAGGTGGGAAATGCATTGGTCACGTGGTACGACTCAGTGTATATCGGAAAAAGCACAGATTTCAGTTCAGCAAGGTTTGTTTGGAAAACTAAACTTGTCGTCTTTTACCCGTAGCAATGTTTATTGGAAATATCCACCGGAAATATCCACGGTAATTATTACCGTAATTAATTAATTACGGTACGGTAATTTATTATCGTAAATATCCACCGTAAATATCCACGGTAAATATCCACCGCTAGCCACCTCCACTTCGGTGAATAGTTGTTAATTATCAACTCAGTTGATAAAACCAAATTACCTTGTTATACTTCCCGCCGACGCAGCACCACAGTTTCTTTAGAAACTTACCCCCTTTACTCTAGTGTAAACCTAGTTCAAGACATCAGGAAAAGATGAGTTTTTACAGTTCCTTTTATACATTTAGGCCATAGAGCATAAACAGCCGACTGCGATTCCAATTTTGAATATCTGTATCTTCTTCAAAAAAAAATATGGTAAATACTGAGGTTTAAAAACCCCCGTCTGCACTACACCGGAGAAATTTGAAAACGCAGCTTTATTTCTACGGTTAGGCCTACCGTCCACACTAATCCGTCACGAAAACGGAGCTTTTCAAAAACGCTCTTCAAACCGCGGGAGGAATATGACAACGCCGGCTTTGCGATTTACTGTGGACGGAGAACATTTTGAAAACGGAGCTTTTCGAAAACAATCACCTCATGATATTCACATGATTTCGCTGACCGAGTTTTCCTTAAACATAAATCCAAAATGACCATTTATTGCTGCGTGTTCAAATTTCTCCGGCACAGTGTGGAAGAGGCCTTCAACATGATTTTGGTGGGAAAAGAACATGATGTGCGTTACCTTATCAGAAATTAAACCTGTTTATTTTTACCAGGTTCGCAACATCTGTGCCACACAGAGAGATTCTCTTTCAGAATGATGGCTATACTGCTAAGGGAACAGTTCAACTTCGAGCAAACGAGTTCGGCGTGTTTTATGTTTTCGTAGACATTGACAGGTATAACAGGGTAAGTATTTATAAAAATTCTCCTCAGTTTTGTGAAACTAACAAAGAGGAGTTCGTAATATTTTCGTTGTTTTGCAGATAAGTGATATCGACCGTTCTAATGACTTGCTGTTGGCTGACAGTCCAGTTCAGGTGTCTCTTACTCCGCCTCCTAATCTCAAAGTCGAGAAGATTGTGTTTTTAAGTCCGTCTTTTTCAGGTGAGGAACTAAATGTAATGTCCGTAGCCCTCCGGCTGGTACCTCGTTGCGAATCTGAGGAGTCATTGGATAAGTTAAGGAACCAAATACGCAAATATTATACATAAAGAAAAACAAACGTGACCTAAAAAGTACCGCACGTCCATACAAGATCAAAAAAAGGTCATGTTAAATACTTCTCACAACAAAACGCTACTTGCCCTCCCCCTCAAAGGAAACCGATAATAAGAGAGGGGAGTGTGACAAAACTCGAAAAATACCTTTACCACATCTATTATTCGAGATAACGGGGTGCTGGTGAAGTTAAGTCTGCGTCAGAACTGTGGTCCACACAGCCGGAGCTTATGTCCGGTTTCTGTAGAATGAAGCGACTATAAGTATTTCTACTCTCCCCTGGACTGGATGCTAGTTCATCGTAGGGTTACCCCCCAGCATAAAATTCGCCGGTACCCAATTATACACCTGGGTGGAGAGAGGCACTGTGAGAGGGTCTTGTGAAAGACACTGGCCAGGACTCGAACCCGGGCCGCTCTGGAGTCGAGTGCGCTAACCATTAAGCCGCCGCTTCTCCACAACCTGTCCTGATGTAAATTTATCTCGTACTTTGCTTTCCAAAAGGTAAATCGATCAACATAGCCTGGACCATAAAGAACTATGGGGTGGGTGTGACTGCGCAGGATTCGTGGTACGACAGAGTGTACCTGTCCAATGATGACAAACAAGGTTGGTATCTACCTGACGATGTCTACATTATCACTTAAGTTAATGAAACATTTCCAATACCATATTATCACTAAACTCGTCAATTAGAATCTCACGATCTCAGCTGTTACATTTCTAAACTGTCGATTAAAATTAAAACATTTCCAAATCTCACGATTATTCATGTTCCCAGTACCACTTGATTGACAAGCCAACGAAAGAAGAAACCGTAAGCCAAACTTTAAGCTAACCTACTAGAGCTTTCTGTGCGACCAACAATTACAATGGCTACAGATATTAACTGTTTACGAATATCGATATTTTGGCATTTTGTTGATGTCTTTCTGCAAATCTAGAAAAAGACCCGTTGTCAGACTTGAGAGATCTAGAATAAACTAACAAATCTTGTTTTCATCTGGTTAGACTCGTCTGACTGGCTTCTCGCTGCGTTTTACCATCGTGGCCTGCTAGCAGTTGGTGCAAGCTACACCCGAACGCAACCCGTCACGCTACCTAACGCAATCTACGGTAATTTCTCCATCTTGGTAATAACGGACGTTTATAACTATGTCTACGAGCACGATAACGAGGACGACAATCTCGAAGCGAAGGTAATTTCATTAGAATACAATTGCCGGATTTCATACCGTGAGGGCCTGGGTATGAGTCTGTCTATTATGGGATTAACAACACAAGACCCATATATTCAGAAAGAGCACACCAAGCTTGACAAAATTCTCAAGTTTCGTGTTAATTGGGCCAATATTGAAGAAGATACAACCATTCAAAAACTTAAAAATTTAGTAATTGCCGGACACTTGTCCGGAAAAATCCATACGGGCTTTGCAAATTTTGAAGTTTTTGAATGGCTGTATCTTGTTCAATATTGGCCCAATTAACACGAAACTTAAGGATTTTGTAAAGCTCGGTGTGCTCTTTCTGAATATATGGGTCTTGCGTTGTTAATCCCATAATACACGGACTCATACCCAGGCTCCCACCGTATGAAATCCGGCAATGATGCAAGAGACCGCAAACGGAAATGCTGCCGGTATACGTAGGATCTGTAAAAGATCTGATCAGCCAGAAATCAGTGAAGCAAGGCTGATTACTACGTAGAAAGCTTAACGGGACAACGACATGATGGAGTCCAAACTGAAAGCCAAGAATTGCAACCGTGGACAGCTGTTTCAACGTGGTTGGGTCTCGTCAGCACGGTGTAGTAGCAAAAAGTAAAGCAACCGGTTGGGCACCGATCGTCTGCTTGCTTTTGATTATCCGGGGTCACGCGTTGTGCATGTGATTTGGAAATCTCCAAATGTGGCGCTGGAATTCGTAGGAAACCACTGCGCACGGTTTAAACAAACTTCCAGGCGTTTATTTTCACAACGGGCGCGGAATGGCTCAGCGACTTGACACTATCAGCAAACACACTCGACAAAAAGGTGCTGTCACTTCGACCACCAGTTACCTTCGTCCCTATAGGGTTTCAACTGCATTGCAATGAACTAATACCCTAATTGCGTTACCTACGTTCATGCATGAGTAACGCACGACACAACTCTTCTACACATTCCCCGCTGGGGAAACGTCGTCCCGACGAAACGTCATGTCACATAAGGTGGATCCTGAAAGGGGTCAGCTTCTGCTACATCCGGTCCGGTTGTAGCTTTCTGGGCTCGGGTGGGGAATGCCCATGAGAATTTAGTGAAGCTGTCTGTGACAACCAGGATGTTCTTAAACCCGCCCTTTCCTTTCTCTAAAGAAAGAAAGTATATGGCAAGTAGTTCCATTGGTTTATTTCCAATAAATGATTTCATGGGCTCTAGGAGGATACGGGGCCTTGCGCCGAATACACCTTCCACAATGAGATACATACTTCTCAATGTGGGTTACCATGAATGGCCAGTAGAACCGAGAACGAACAAGGTCTAAGGTACAATCTCTCCCAGGATGGCCAACATCATCATGTAGACCCTTTAGTGTTTGATTGCAAACTTCTGCTGGTAAGATTTACTGGAATGTTTCGAGCCCATCTGTTAGGCGTCGGCGCAGCAGCGCATTGTCTCTTATGGCATGGCGATCCCACTCTTTAATTAGTAGTACAACCTCAGCATTCTCCTTCTTAAACTCTGACCCTGCTTGGGGTTGCCCACCCCTCAAGTAACTTAGCACCTTTGCAAGACCTGGATCATTCCTTTTAAGCTCCACCCAGTTGTGGACCAAGTTCAAATGCCAGGATTGTGGAGAGATTGGATCTGCCAGTAGGCTATTGTCCACTGCCTCTGGCCTGGTACCCACAACTTCAACAGCTGGCAGTTCTGCTGATTCGTCACCAAGAGCATCTACTGAATAGGCCTGGCAGATGGCCTCATGTGAACAGGCAAAGCCATGCCCCCCTGAAGTGGTTTCAGGCGATCCAAGAAGGGTCTCACATACTGCTCGTCGGACAGGCTGTCCCGATTACCCTCTTCACCACTAACAGGGATACGAAACAGTCCATCGGCGTCCCCATTGGCTTTGCCACAGCGATAGACGATTTTGAAGTCAAAGACAGCCAGAGAAGACAGCCAACGATGGTCAGTTGGGCTCAGTTTAGGCGAGGTCACCAAGTAAGTTAAAACATTGCTATCACGTGGAATCTGGAGCCTTACAGGTAGTCCCGACAATTTTCAGCAACAGCCCATTTAAGGGCGAGGAATTCTCGGCGGTAAGCTGAATAGTTCCGCTCAGCAGGGGGCAGCGTCCTGCTGCCATAGGCGATGACAGTGGGCAGTCCTTTCTGAGTTTGATAGAGAGCGGCACCCAGTCCGGTGCTACTGGCATCAACATGAACCATGAAGGGTAATTTGAAGATAGGGTAGCCAAGTATCGGAGGTGACGTTAGGCAAGTGATCTATGATAAGGCATTCAAAATCCTCTTGGCAACACTTCTTCCAGAGAAAGGGTGGTGTTTTGCGTCCTCTTGGTGGTCGGCCTCTAACCAGACGGTACAGGGGCTTAGCTATCTCAGCAAAGTTCTCCACGAATAACCCTTCGTAACGCCAAATGCGATATTCAACTCCTTTATACCGCTGTTCGCCTTCGGAGAACCCAAAGAATGGCGAAAACTGCGGTTTTGACAAATACTGAACAGGTAATGAACTCTTACTTGACTTTGATGCCACCAAGGAACACAACGAAATAGACTCGCCCACAACAACAATATCCGAGCCGGTGCCATACTTAAGAAAAGCTCCAAAGTTCGTAAATTCGTCTTTCCATTGTTTGAGGTCGCGGGATGGCTCCGCGACTTCACACTTTGCATCAAAAACACTCTACAAAAAGGTGCTGTCACTTCGACCACGAGTTACCTTAGTCCCTATAGGGGTTCAATTACAATGCAATGCACTAATATCCTAATTGGGTGACCTACGTTCATGCATGAGTAACACACGACACAACTCTTCTCCCCAAACATTTGCATTTGGAGTTTTATCTGAGGTCATTACCATGTGCATTTAGTAGACGATAAGTCCGCCAGCTGGGTGCTTTACGTTTTGCTGCTACACCGTGCTGAGGAGATCCAACCAGGTCGAAATAGCTGTCCACGGTTGCAATTTTTGGCTTTCAGCTTGGACTCTATCATCATGTCGTTGTCCCGTTAAGCTCTCATAAACAACGTTTGAGTTTTTGCCCCGCTTGGCCCAGCCAAAACTATGTTCTTTTGGATACCAACAGAGGGTGTACTTAGTGCAATTCGTGTAATTAGGAAGTCTTTTGGAGTGGAGTTGTGTAATGTCTCGAACAGCTACCGACTGTTAATCGCTCTTTACATGTGATAACCCATTTCTGCTTGCCTGCTTACCTGCTTGCCTGCCTGCCTGCCTGCCTGCCTGCAGCCTACAGCCTGCCTGACTGCCTGGCGGCCTGACTGCCTGACTGCCTGACTGCCTGACTGCCTGACTGCCTGACTGCCTGACTGCCTGACTGCCTGACTGCCTGACTGCCTGACTGCCTGACTGCCTGACTGCCTGACTGCCTGACTGCCTGACTGCCTGACTGCCTGACTGCCTGACTGCCTGACTGCCTGACTGCCTGACTGCCTGACTGCCTGACTGCCTGACTGCCTGACTGCCTGACTGCCTGACTGCCTGACTGCCTGACTGCCTGACTGCCTGACTGCCTGACTGCCTGACTGCCTGACTGCCTGACTGCCTGACTGCCTGACTGCCTGACTGCCTGCCTGCATGACTGCCTGATTGCCTGATTGCCTGACTGCCTGACTTCCTGACTGCCTGCCTGCCTGCCTGCCTGACTGACTGCCTGACTGACTGCCTGGCTGACTGACTGGCTGACTGACTGCCTGGCTGGCTGGCTGACTGACTGGCTGATTGATTGACTGACTGCCTGATTGCCTGACTGCCTGACTTCCTGACTGCCTGCCTGCCTGCCTGCCTGCCTGCCTGCCTGCCTGCCTGTCTGACTGACTGACTGACTGCCTGGCTGACTGACTGACTGACTGACTGGTAGCCTGGCTGCCTGGCTGGCTGACTGACTGCCTGGCTGCCTGGCTGCCTGACTGCCTGGCTGCCTAACTGCTTGATTGCGTGACTGCCAGTTCATAGACAGGATTATCGGACCAACTTCGTTTCTGAGCTCGAAAACGTACGTATGGCAAGGATTCTTGTGTTTTTCTTTTATATATATTTTTTCATTTTTGTTCATAGGAGTTGAAAATTTTGTTAAGCCCTCCCCCGGATCTTGTGGTAAGTTCAATCACAACACGGAAGAGTTACTACACGGGAGACACAATGAATATTCAGTTTATGGTCTCAAACGAGGGACTTGGAGACCCGTTTCATTATTGGTGGAGAGACGTTGTGGTAAGTAAAGAATTACCTAAAACAAACAACCTTTAAATTCGTATTTAAGAAATAGAAAACACGTACCGTGTTTCTATTGAGTTTTAGTATAAATCTACTAGTGTTCTATCACGAACGCCGTTCTCTGATTGGCTGCGCTACTCACTATCTATTCTGTTGTAGATAGTGAGTGTGCGCGTTTGTCAGTTAACTGGCGGCCGCTTCTTTGCGATTGTTAAGGACACTAGACAAAGGTCAATTTTGATTAGTTAATAATTTTCTTTATATCTTGGTTACCAACGTAGTTACGATGTTTACTTCTGATTGGTTTTGTAATCGGACCTTTAAGCGTCACCACGCGCATATAAAAGCGTCCCTCTTGCTCGTTGTAATAGTTTTTCGTTCCGATCTCGCGTGGCCTTGTCAACCTTTGAACTCTTGATGTTAATTTTTGTTTCCTAACCCTTGGCTCAAGCGGGACCGATATGTGAGTACATTTGTCATTTTGATTAGGTTACGTTTTTATAACTATGGGCGAAGAAATACAAAGGAACATTTGTATAACGTTTGTTTATAATCGTCTAAATTAGAATAAGTTCTTAACGTTACTAGAGTGAACGCCCACCTTTTAGGTTCGAGATCATTGAGCTGTTATTCCTTTTGTTGTGTGATTCTGTGATCAAATTTTATTTGGTATCTTAGCGTAGTGTTTACGCTGGCTATTTTCTGATGTATTGTTATTCGATTTCGTTATGTTATCGATTCCAAATCGTTAGTTTGTCTGGTGTAAGTTTTTGACCATTTGTTACGCAACCTTTCCGCTAAATTGATAGAAATTCGTTCCATATTGTTATTTCAGTTTACGATCGTTTATTTGATGTAATAAATCGCCGATAACCGTCACCTTTGGTTTTTCTTGGTTTAAATGTCTACCCTCGAAGACGACCTGTAAAGTAGTCCCACCCAGTAGTTTGTCGCGACACGCCTAGAGCTCGTTTTGTTTCGACTCGTTTTTGGAATTTGCTAGTCGCTGCAAACGCTACAGCGATTTCGAAGTGTCGGTGAATATGATTTAGATAAAGTTTTGAACGATTAGTAGATTTATATTAAAGTGCACCTAACCCCAAAATATTTTTTTCGCTAAAACTAATCTTTGCACCTGTTGGATACGCATAGCAGCCATTTTTTCCATTTTCTAACAAATTCTACCTTTTTATGGGCTTGAAAACATGCGTATCTTTTGTTCACGACCGAGTCAGAAGGGGAGTGGGTCTAGTCCTGATTTGACGTCACAATCTACTTTGCATGCATGTTTACAAAGAGTTAATGCAATGTAAATCAGTTTGTGACGTCAAATCAGGAATAGACCCACTCCCCTTCTGACTCGGTCGTGAACAAACGTTGCTTGATTTTTTGCAAGTTTTAAAGCCTATAAAATGGCAGGATTTGTTAGAAGGAGGAAAAAATGGCCGCAATGCGTTTTGAACAGGTGCAAAGATTCATTTTAGCGAAAAAAATATTTTGGGGTTAGGTGCACTTTAAACAATTCGATTATTCGCTCTCGATTTTTATGCGTGATAGTTGACTTGTGCTGCGCGCTCGTCAACTCTCACACGATAAAAATCGAAAGCGAATAATCTAGTTGTTTAATAGAAACACAATTTTAAACCAATCAGTGCACTTATTTTCTTCGGGCTATTTTCTAATCAGATATTTTGACTAACGTATTACTTTTTAAATCTTTTTTTTCAGACCATCACTCACATTCAATGGATGAACACGATAGTTCTCGGTAGAACCAGTTTTTCCGGATTGTTTCCTCCGTCGTCGACGTATACAAGAACTGTGTATCACCGGATATCTGCTAACTGGCCAACTGGGCAATACAACATCACTGTTTACACAGACTATTTCAACGACGTTTTTGAGTTTATCTTTAATAATAACAACGAGAAAACAGTACAGGTGAATGTCACGCAAAGGCTGCCCGATCTCACCGTGACGCATGTCAACGCTTCTACCACCGCTGACACCGTGCAGGCGTATGTGAGGGTCTCTTTTTCAGTGGAGAACGTTGGAACGGGAGGTACAATAGGAGCGCCTTGGCTTGACTCAGTCTATATTTCACCGAACTCTAATTATATACGAAAGGATGCACTGTGGCTGGGAGATTTCCTTCACAGGGTCAACCTGGCTTCAGGGGAAGAGTACAGTATGGATACTGGACTGATCAGAGTCAGCAGACATGTGTTTGGGGAGCGGTACGTTCACGTTATAACAAACACGTATGGAACAGTCACTGAACAAAACGTAAAGAGTAACATAAGAGCTTCTGGAAATGTGACTCTCCCACTAGTTCAACCGGATTTGGTCGTGACAAACTTCACTCTGGTGTCTGGTAAGGAGCCCTTGATTAGCGATTCCCAAGTGTTGTTGAGCTGGACAGTTGAAAATAACGGCACAGGAAGTACTCTACTCAGATCCTGGCATGACACGGTTTATCTGTCAAGTTCCCCAACTATTGAAAACAACTCGACCAAGTTGACTAAAGTTGTTTTCGATTTACAATCGTTAAGTCCGGGTAGGAGGTACAACCACGCTTCATTTGTCAAGTTACCGTTAAACATAACTGGAACGAACTACCTCGTTTTAAAAGTCAACGAAGGCGGCTCTCTGGTTGAAAAGGACGCACAGACGAACAACTTAGCATGGGTCCGCGTACAAATTCTGCCTGCACCCTTGCCAGACTTAGCAGTCGTCGATACATCTTTTGTTTTTGAAGAAGACCGTCGTTTTCTGACAGTGTATTGGTCTGTAACAAACAGAGGCAGCTGGATGCGCAAGAGTACTTCTTGGGTGGATAGAGTGGTTATCGCGTCGTCAAGAGTCGCCATCGGTGGCAAAGATGCGCGTGTTTTAGCATCTGAAATCGTGACTGCTAAATTAGATGAGCAACAAGAGTATGGACTATCCGTGGCGCTACAGATTGATAACAGCATCAGAGGAAAGTTTTACGTGCACGTGGTAACAAACGCCAATAGGAACTTGTCTGAGGTTCCAAGTGTTTCAAATAACGTCGGTGTGGCAAGGCAAATTCTTTCCGTTCCGCCTCCCCTTGCGGCTAAGTTGATCCTGACTATTACTTCAAGTTTTCCATCTCAGATCACTTTAGGAACTCTTTTCCCTATAGCGTTTCGTGTGCAGAATGTGGGATTTGTAGCGACCAAGAAAACTTCATGGACTGATGTGCTTTATGTTTATGGAACGAAAGGCGCAAACAGAACAGTGGTCATGGAGAGAGGGACAAAGTTAAAAGAGTTTCCCCACATCGGCGCATTAGCAGCTCAATCTTTCTACGAAGTAAGATCAAATGTCTCCATTCCATATGGATATGATTCAGCAGCTTTCATCTATGGCTTTGCAGATATTCACAGTCCCTATACACAGCCTAATGTCACACAACCCACAGTGACGCCGACGGTATCGACCGGCATAATTGTCACCGCAGGTCTCTTACCAGATCTGCAAGGATCGCTGGGAAGGACAAAGGTGGAAACCCGCGGTGGCCAGCCATTAAATGTGACATTCAACGTAACAAACACAGGAGAATTATCTGCACATGGCGTCTGGTACAATGCTTTGTACCTCAGTCAGGATCTGCTAATTGATCCATTTGACTTGCGGCTTGCCACTGTAAGAGCAACTTTTCTTTCTGTGAACGACACGTTGTCATTGAGCGCCGAGGTTTTCATTCCGTTTGACACTCTTGATTCGGATTATTACCTGCTGTTGTTGGCGGACAGTAAAAACACTATCTGGGAAAGTGACGAACAGAACAACCAAGCTTCCCTGCTAATCAAGATCAACAAGACATTTAGTAGCGACTTAGCTGTTTTATCTGTTTCCTCATCCAGTGGTCAATTCTATTATGGTGAAGGTAAGCTTTTGAATTTAGGCTAACAAAGGCCGGGGGAGAGACTCCAATGTGAAAAGATTTAGGATGCTCGTCTTCTCGCTTGGGGGTGTAAATCAAAGATTTTGGTCTCACTTAGGGGTTCAGGACGAAACGCCACCGTTTGTAGCCGTCAAAGTATCTTTTAGAATGAGCTCGAAGAAATAACAACAATAATAAAAAGACGCTGTCTTGTTCGTTTTAAGTGGTGCCTTTTTAATAAGGGTCAAATAAACCTCGAGCCACGCCCAAATTGATCTCCTTGAGGGGGGTAATTCAAATTTCCGATGAGCATCCCGGGACTATTCCCCAGAAACAAAGTGTTAACTCTACAAGATATAATCATTATGCGACCCGTCTTTAGAACATTTACCCCTGGGGTGATAAGCTCCCGTATAAAAAGGAAGGGTTGCTCGCCGTACCGTTTAGGGGGGTTAAAAAACGCGATTTTTGTGCCTCTTAGGGTGTTGAGCCTCAAAAGGTCCACACAGCGGGAACATTTGCGGTACCTTTTAGGGTATTGAGCCGAAAAAATATGACAGGAGGTAATGTGTTGCTTTAGAATTGGTACCTCTTGGGGATAAAAACTTTTCAAGCCACGCCCACAAAACAGAATCTTGGTATCTCTTAGGGATTCTTTTCAAAATGACCGACGAGCATCCTCGTCTTTTTTATATTGGAGTTCCCCCCCCCCCCGGCATTCAACCCCGTTCAAAGTTCAATGATGAGGGAGGTGATTATGTAGATAGTGTTAAAAAATCTGTTACCTGGATTCCGTCTTCTGATAAAGAACCTTACAATTAAAATGTATTTTGTTTCTTTCGAGCTCTAGACGATTTGAAATCGTTTCGTCAAAAGCCCAACCGTGAAGTCAAATCACACATGCACCCTTAAAATTGGTCTTGAGACCCAGCAGTGACTATTCATCATGTAAAATTGCTGACATATACCTCGGTATAGTTCTCGTTATAGTCTGCTAAGCAGATGCCCTTTGGGCTCGTCGCGCACTCTTTCCGGATTGCGTGACGAGCCATGAGAAAGGTCTGCATAGGAGACTAATTTCAGCATCATCTTACACAATTTTTTCAGATGTCACCGTGAGCTGGATGATCAGAAACAATGGAAGCCGACCGGCCGAGGGCTATAAATGCGATACCGTTTACTTGTCACAAGACGAGTCATGGCAGATAGAAGACGTGAGAATTGGAAAACCAATCTGTTCTTACGTCACCCTGGATCCTTACAACGCAGGCGCTAACAGAGACACTGCTTACTCTATAACAAGCGAACTGCCGCTGACAAGCATGGGAGAGTATCGCAGTCTTGTGAAAACCCGAAGCAATATCCTAGACCAAAACCATCACAACAACATTGCTGTCGGACCGAAAAATTTAAACGTTTCATTCCCAAGACTTCCGTTAGATGGCTGCACAGACGTCACCTTGAAGCCGGGCGAGGACTCGTCATACATCGTTGACAACGTCTTGGATGAAAAGACGCTCATTGTTACTATAAACAGCAGTATTACTGATGCATTCCATGAATTGTTCGTCAGGCACTCCAAACCGGCAACCGCTTACCAATATGACGGCGGATCAAAGTTTGCTTTGTCAGCTGATCAAGAGGTGGTAATACCCGAAACGATTGCTGGAGAATACTATGTTCTGATGCGAAGATACGATTCTTCTTCTTCATCCGCCCAGATTAACAAAGCGTCTCAGCTGTGCGCGCGCATTGCAAAGTTTGAAATCAGTCGTGTATTTCCTAGTGAGGTGGCTCCACTGGGAAATGCCACCCTGCGCTTTGAAGGAACTTTGTTTGGACAAAAGCTAGAAGCTTTTCTTGTGAACGCTTCCGCGGCAGCTGAAAATTCCATCAGGGCGGAGCAAGTCTACCGATTGAGTTCAACTGAAGTGTACGCGACTTTCATCATGACAAATCTGAACATTGGTGCAACCTTCCACGTTAAACTTGTCAACACAGAGTCAAAAGAACAGGCGTTATTAGAACGCTCTTTGGCGATAACACGCGGTGAACCTGGACGGTTAGAAACGCACGTGGACTTTCCAGAAGTGTTGCTTGTGGATTCACCAGGGGTGATAACACTGCGGTATGAAAATGTCGGTGACACAGATATTTTATGTCCCTTGTTATCACTTAGTGTCGGTGGAGAACAGACAACGTTCCGCCCTGTTCAAAAGGATCGACAATCTGCTCAGTTCTCTTCCGCTGTTATGTTTTTAGCTCAACCGATTCAAGGGCCAGGTGGTATTTTACCTCCAAAGGCTTACGGGGAAATAGTATTTGATACCGAGTCAGGCGGAAGCGAAGACGCGCAAGAGACCTACACAGTTCAGATGTTGGATGGAGGCGATGAACCGCATGTTTATATAAACAGCAGCAAAGACTTCAAGCCGGAGTTTTTGAGCGAGGAACTGTGGTCTCCAGTTTGGAACAACTTCCTGGTTTCTGTTGGTAAGTCGGCGTATTCGTTCCAGCGCAGGATGTCAGCGGTCAGTACCTTGCTGAGCATGTCAGGAAGGAGAGTTAACTTGTTGACTGATCTTGTTCAGTTCCAACTTGATATGGCCAATGGCAAGCTAAGCGGTAGGTTTGGCCCTGGTTGTAGTATATATATAAAACAAAACGAGTTGTCGAAAGCCGAAAGTATTTTGTCTTAAAATACACCTCTGCAATGAAATTAAGCCCCCATACACACTACGTACGCCAGAGGAATTTGGAAACGGAGGCCTCACTCTGAAAACGCATCCAATGTTTTTCGTCCGCTGACTCTACGCCGGATAAATTTAAAAACGCAACAATCACCGGTCATTTTAGATTTGTGTTTGAGGAAAACTCGGTCAGTGTAAGCACATGATTATCGTGACGCCATCGTTTTCGGAAAGCTCCGTTTTCAAAATGTTTTCCGTCCACACTAAAACACAATGCCGGCGTTGTCATATTCCTCCAGTTTGAAGAGCGTTTTCGAAAAGCTCGGTTTTCGTGACGGATTAGTGTGGACGGTAGACCTAACCGGAGAAATAAAGCTGCTTCTTCAAATCCCTTCAGCGTAGTGTTGACAGGGCCTAATTGTAAGTTTCTGTAGTTTTCTTCACTTCCTTTTTTAATGGGATGAATTGTATAACACTAACGCAGCATTTCGCCTATTAACGTAAAAACAACTTCACAGTTTACCTTCAGAACCACTCGTATATTTTCTATTCCATTTTTGCACGTTCGTGACAGAAACGCTTAACGCTTTGAACGAGATACTGATATATTTGAGAGGACGCTATATCAGAACATTTTAGTACAGTACCAGTCAAATGTAAATTGACAGTTACTCGAAACTAGACCCATTCGACACGATCCTCGATTCTCGAACACTCGAAAATTTCGAGTATCGAGCTTTTCAGTACTGAGTCGAGTCGTTCCGAGTCTCGAATCAAGAAGACAAAGAAGAAAAGAACTTATTTACTTATTATTTTATTTTTCGTTGCTATTGCTATGTATGCGAGAAACAAACCGTTTCCCGCCTCCAATAATTGTTCGAGTGTCTCGAGACTCGTAACACAAAACGCAAAACGCGCAGCTCGAAACAGTCTAAACTCGAGCCCAGATTCTCGAAAGCACGAGGATCGAGGATCGAGGATCGAGGATCGAAGATCGATTCCAGACTGTTAACTTACATTTGGCCGGTACTGTAGATATGGCTTCTCTTTTGAGGTGTTTGCCCTGTTGTTTGCAATGGATGTATGTATTTTACTCTAAACTGATCGATGTTTTACGTTTAAGGTGACCCACTATTAGCGCAGGATGACTTACAAGACCAATCCACATTAGATGGTGCATTACCTTTGGTTCTACAAAGAACGTACAGCCCTCTTCTTTCTAAACGAAGGGACAAGGGCGTGTTTGGAATTGGTTGGATCGCTCCATGGTGGTGAGAAAACTGTGAAATAAGTCATCGAGACAAATTGTATCAATCAACACCGATTTTTTAAAGAAGAATCATTTGTGACAAAGCGCACAAAAAGGAAGTCAACAAAACCATCTTACACTGCCGCGCAAAAATTATGTCATCCTAGGGGCAGTAATGTTCACCTATCTTGTATGGGAGTAAATTTAACCCTCATAAATTTAATCTTTTTATCAATTTAACATTTTGTATCTTACTGGTCTATTTCACGATCTGTGTTTTCTAATTTTCGCATCAATATATTGTGAAATTGCTATTTTAACTCGTAAATTAAGCGCATTCGTAGCGAACGGGCTGTAACAATTTGCCGGCCGCTGTAGGAGCATCTCAAAAACACTAACCTGAACTTACGAAGGAAATCTTTTCACGAGTTGCTCTGCACGGGAGGCCTTTGATTATCTTTCCAAAGATGGTTTCGTAATGAAGTCTTAAGCTCCCCTCGACGTGTCTCGTAAACATGAGACTTTGTTCCCAGAATCTATCTTAAGGTGTCTAATCGATGTGGAATATATATTCCTACATGGTAAATTGAGCGAGTTTGAAAAGGAAGAGTCGTGCTTACTAAGAACCAAACTGGAAATCTACGAGTTATTTTTTATTTTGTCAGTTTTGTTTTTCACGGCAAATAACAATAATCAGGAGCAAGTTTGTTGCTTAATACTGTTCATGATCGTTTTTATCCTGATTGTGATGTCTTTTGTCCACTCACTAAAATTAGGGAAGCTGAAGTAACGCTGATTACACCAGAAAGGATTAAAATTGTTCGTTTACGCGAAGAGCTAGTCTTTGAGGCAAGAGCCAGTGGGCTATACATGTCACTCGATGGAAAGAAAGTCACTGCTAACGACACAGGTGTGTCTGACGCTTGTTGTTTGACTTTTCGCCGGTTTGTTTTTAAAACTCAAATTATGACACAAGGCTCTTTACACAAATAAAACACTAAAATCCCATTTCTTTCAATTGGTTTCCAGAACTCCATTTCACCGACTCTAGCATCTCTACTGTGTTTACGTTTGATTCCGTCATGAAACATCTGAAAAAGATCCAAAGAGGTAACGAGACGATCACCATTGAGTATTTGCAGAACAGATCTTCGACTTTCAAGCATTCGTCAGGAGGAAAAATAACTGTGAATTACAACGACATGGAACTTCTTCGCGAGGCTCGATTAGAAGATGGATCCGGTAACGAACAGAGATGGCAAGTTTGTTTTTCCTTCACTTGAAATCGCTTCTTATTGTTGTTATCCTGATGTTCCCAAAGTTAATTTACTACAGTCATGTATTCTTTACGCTTTGGGGGCTCTAAAGACAGTATTCTCTTATTTTATGAGGCCCTCGTCGTTAGTGCGTACGCTCCGGATCGAGCGGTCCAAGTTCGAGCCCTGGCCGGGTTAAGCTCCGGTCTGACGGGCCACTTGGTTCGTATGCAGATTGATTAAACTTCCGGGATATTGGATATCAGCCTGCACAAAGCCTGTCTCTTAACACTACTCTCCCCGGGGGAGAATTAACCGTTTTATCGATCTCTGTTTTATCCTGCAGTTTCTACACTTATGATTGGAACACAGCAGCATTGCTGTTCATGAGCGTGGGCGAACGAACTACGCGTTATACTTACAGCCTTAACGGCGACCTGACAAGTATTATTTACCCTACTTCGACTACAGTCAAGTATTCTTGGAACCGGCATGGACTCCTGAGTAATATCACAGGTTATAACCAGGAAAACAACTTTGTTCAGGGAGTGTCTTTCTCTTACGACTGGAATGGTAAAGTTACTATGTCCAGACTCCCACAAGGCGACTCGGCCGTGCTGGTATTTGATGAAGATGCGAGAATGATGGATATAGTGGGCGGAGGTTTTAGCAATGTTCGATTTGACAGTGTTAAAAATGATGACCAGGTTGTGCGAATCATAAAGCAAGGAGACCAGGTACTGAGATTTATGAATGACCGTGATTTTATTTCATAATGTCAGACTAGCCAATTTCGCCCCTTAGGGTTAATTTGTTAATTGTACACTCCTGTGAAGTTTGTAGTACACTTTGTTTTATACCATAGGTTGCAACTAGAATAGCTGCTATTATCAAAACAAAAATACATATATACAGGTTGACAATTAAAAGGCAACATAGATAAATACAATTACATAATTCCATGGATAAGACAGTGATAAAAATTAAGTTTAAAATTTAGAAAAAAAAATAGGAAACGAAATATCTGATCATAAAATTAAGTAATATATAAAATTTAGGAGATCCTTGTAATGCTATGTTATTGCTAGATGTTCTCAGAGCCCTAATTTGTCAAGCTGTTATTTACCATATTCAACTTTCCAGGTTGTAATGAAAAGACTGTTTAATGAAAAGACGAATACCATGTCTATAGTGGACGCCAACGACCATCAAACAGATTTCCTACTGCGGAAGAACTGGGATGTTCTAAACACCACAGATCCCGATGGCTTCGTTTATCAGAACATTTACGATGATAAAGACAAGATGATCGAGTTCAAATACCCTGATGGCAAGACCGAACTCAATGATTACGATAGTTTCGGCAGACTGGTCAAGTTCACTGGTAGAGCTGGAAAGGAAGTCAAGTTCGAGTATGATGAAAAAGACAGGATTGTAAGTTTTGCGTTAGGGTTATTAGTTAGACAATTAAACCTAACCCGAAATAACAGTTTTACCAGTAAGAAATCACAAAAGAGGTAGCAATAAACGAGCTAACCGAAACGAAGGGAAGTAAAGAATATGCACGGCGGGCTAAAATTTAGGCTACGCTTTTCAACAGGTCAAGTTGGTGAATGTTACCGTATCTCTTTTAATTTGAATAAGTACGAAGACAATCTAGTTGCCGACTGATCAGCTGTGGAAGAAGATGGTTTTCGTCAGTCGTTATCCCTTTTTCTCGTGGAACAATAAACAAGAAATTTTGGCCCCCCATTGGCGTCACGGTGTGTGCTGTGGGTAGCAATGTACATATTGTGAAGTATATATGAAGTAATTCATATTTGAACTGCGGCTGTAGATCAAAGTGAAGAATGATCATCGCAGTAAATTTTCCAACTTAGGCAGCTGGAAAGAAGAAGCCTGAAAAAACTCAGGGCTTCAACGGGATTCGAACCCGTGACCTCCGCGATACCGGTGCGATGCTCTACCAACTGAGCTATAAAGCCACACATTGGGAGCGAGGTCAATTAAATGAGTTCATATCTTCCCGTGAGGAGTGAATTTGACTCCTTTAATGTACATATTCTTCAGGAAAAACCTGTTGTTTTACTCGATGGAATTACTGTATTATCGGTTGAGATAGACACTGGATATGCTTGGCAAGTCTCAGAATTAGTTTTATTTAACTGAAAAGGAATTTAGTGGACCATGTACTGAATAGCATTTAATGTGGTCTCTTTATACGGAGCTCTTGTTTACGTTTTCTCATGAACAAAGTCCTCACTAGACATCAATTATACGCACTCATCCTTTAGCTCGGTCAAGATTCTCCCATACAGACCTCCTGCTCGGTTAATAAGATGTTCATTATACGGCAAATAAGAAAAAATTAATTCGTTTGATGTAACTGGTTTGCACTAGCTGACAATTTGCTTGCGAACGGCGATGAGCTGAACATGAATTAAATCTGCCAAAGTTTGCTCGTCCTCATCAAGTTTTTTGGAACTTCCATTTAGAAGAAAATACTCAATATTTTTGTATTTTAGTTTGGACATTTTTCAACGCAAAATGTAACCGCTCCAGATGCTGGTCTAGATAGGAAAATCTAGACCCCGGTCAATATCGATCAGATTTCAACCAATCAAATTCGTGAATTCGGTTGTTCCCAGTCCTTGTAAAACACAGCCATATAATAACAGCACATACTTCTTCTTACTGATGATTACCTTATCTTCATGCTGTTTCCAAGGTCAGGAAAGATGTCGATGGTCTTGGCTCTTCGTATTTCCGTCGTGATGGCAACGGAGACATCATTCAAGCGACAAACGACATTGGAGCAATTAACATTGTTTTCGACGACGAAAACAGACCTTCTACTGTCACTTACCCTAATGGTCAGCAGCTCACTTACAAATTCAATGACTTCCAACGTCGTGTGGCACTGACTGCGGCCTGGCTGAACCTGGTATACAAGTATGACCGGTTTTTCCGGTTATCGGAAGTCGTGCGAATAGACTCCAGTGGTAGAGGTGATGTCCTATTGACGTTAGAGTACAACTCGAGGGGAATGTTATCTAGACGAGTCCTTGGAAATGGAGCTTATTCTGAGTACGTTTTTCATCCAGCTAATTTCAAACTGTCGCGAATGCTAAATTATTTTCCAAATGGTAGCATTTCATCCTATTTTGAATACAACTATGATAGAAAAGGGCGTATCATCCAATTAAATACGACCTCAGGGAGCTGGCATTATAAGTATGATGCGGCTTCGCAGCTCATAGAATCGACAGATCCGCAGGGAAAGATTGTTCGTTACACTTACGACAAAAGAAAAAACAGAGTATCCGTTTCGCAAGAGCCTGGGAACAAGACCTTGTACGCTGCAAACGAAGTTAACCAGTACACCTCGGCAGGAAGTTATGATATCAAATATGACATGAATGGAAACATGGAGGAGAGGACGAATAGGGAAGTGCGGGATGATAGTGTTAAATTCAAGTTTAGTGCGGAGGATTTCTTGGTGCAGGCTGAAACACCGAACACAAGGTAAGGAATCAAACTGTCTTGATATCACGCCATGGTTGAATCAATACATGTTACTAACCATTTTGTAACCGAGAGTGAGGTCTTAACGGAAAAATCTCAAACTGAGACCTTGAGAGCTGAGAACGTTCGAGGTTAATAAAATATTTGTTATATGGCCTTTTGCTCTGGTCTTGCAGGCCCGAGGGCATTACGGGAGAATAATGCCCTAGAATTAGCCAATCAGAGCGCCCGTTATATCTGCGACAAACACAAGCTATATAATAATTATAGTCAATCCCTTCATTACGAAGATATTCCCACATTTTTATATTTTCTTAGAGACATCAGTTTGTAAAGATCAATTATCGGGTCGGGGGTCTGGGCTCGACCCTAGGTGGAGTCGTGGTGTCGCATTATTGAGAATACACTTCACTCTCACAGTGCCTCTCTACCCAGAAATATATATAGGCGCTGCGTAACAAACTGCTAAGGCGGGGCGTTACCACCAATGATTAGCACCCTATTCAGGAGGCAGGAGAAGCAACTCATAAAATTTTCACAACGTGCTGTAAGGTACATGAACATGTGTAGCACAAGAGATGTAGTATGTTCAGCCGTGAATGAGGTGCATACCAACTGAGCGCTGTGATAATTTTTCAGTACGAGACAATGAAAGGAGGTTTTCTCTTGCAGATGTAACTTTGTTTACGATGGCTTGGGAAACTTGTATAAGAAGACATGCGGTCAATCAGAAGTGCAGTACATCATCGATCCATTTGGGAATCCAGGAGCTGATGTTGTTGCTCAGGTAAAACACTTTCAGCGGTTCAATGTTGAACATGACAACAAAATAATCACACATTTTAAAACACAAACCACTGGGATCTCAATGACGGTAAACAGTTTTCCTTTTCAAGATGTTTTGTATTTTTTTGTTCCTCCGTTTTGAATAAGCACGTTATGTTATGTTATGTTATGTTATGTTATGTTATGTTATGTTATGTTATGTTATGTTATGTTATGTTATGTTATGTTATGTTATGTTATGTTATGTTATGTTATGTTATGTTATGTTATGTTATGTTATGTTATGTTGTCACTGTTCACACACGAGTGGATAAATCCGATATGTTACAGCAACAAGTGGAGGCGGCGTGGCCTAGTGGTTAGGGCGTTGGATTTGAAGTCCGGAGGTCCCGAGTTCAAATCCCTCTCTCTGCCACTAGATGGATTTGTATTCGGTGGTCCCAAATTCAACTCCTCCATGCTTTGTGAATAGCCAACTGGTTAGCCTCCCGCGAACTGGGATGTTTAATAAGTTCCGTTTCAATTTACAATATTTGTCGCTTCGACACTTAAATAAAGTGATTTATTTTATTTTTTTTTATTCTAAAACCTCGCGTTGCACTAACTGAAGATTAGCATACACGTGGACGTGTTCGCGCAACGTGTCTGTTGTTGATTATAGGTAGTCTTGTGTGAACAGTGTATGGTAATTTTCCTTCATCTCTTTGAGTGTTTGTTCTGGGAATTCGGTTCATGTTTAGTTCAGTCAGCATTTGTTCCTCCGGTAGATCTCTGGTGGACATGTAACACACTTTGTCCACTGTGAAGAGCTTGGATTGGTTGCGTTGGTTGACGGGAATGGAGATTTGTTTTATTACGAGTTTGACGGTCTAGGGTAAGATAACAAATACCTCTTCCACAAGTCTTAGGAACTGTGTACAGGCCAATCATGATATTCTGTTGTAAGGCTGGTTCTCACTAACGTACGAGCAACATACACGCAGACGCAGTAGAGCGCTGCTAAGCAGCGCCTATTGTTTGAAACTTCATAAGAAAGGTGATAATTGTTAACATTATGCTGCTTCCGAGCATGTCGGCTTATGGCCTGCCTTTCTGCTTTAAAATTACTTTGATATTTTTTTAAACATTTTTCCATCATACTTAGATTTCATTTAATCTTCAAAAATTGCATAGCACAATGAGATTTGATTTGATGTTAACAGTTTAATGGTCATTTGCCATTTTGAAAGAAGGTACAAAAAGACAATGATCACGTGAAATATCCCAGCGTGTTTTTAAAGTAAGCATTGTGGGTTTTTCTCTTCTGGCCAGGTCTGTCGTGGGAGTACTGGGTCCCAGTGGTGATCTTGTAAATCGCTACAGTTATGATCCGTTCGGCAGAATGTTGGAATTTGATGAAAAGTTGCCACAGGATTTCACGTTTATTGGTCAATGGGGAGTGACTGCAGACCGTGAATTCAGGGACATCTACTGGATGCGATCCAGACACTATGATGCACAACTTGGAAGATTTCTTAGCTTTGATCCTCTTGGTAAAAGCGCGTTCACTAAGTATTTAAAACCCTTTAATTCTCGAAAAATGCTAAAATTCAATGAAAATAGCTTGATATCGCCTTCTCTCTCAAATGGTGAATATAAAAGAATGTGGACGAATCCCAAGTTCATTTTATGGTTGTATCAAAACTGTGTTCCCTGCGAAACCATTCATTTAAATTTTTATTTCATTTATACCTTCAGTTTCATGTTAATCAAGTGTCGCACGATGACTCGTGTTGAAACACAGGCAAATATATACTTCGTTTTGTTTCAACCGAATTCAAGAAACTCCTTTTTATAATGACAGGAGTGTGTGATGGTAGACTTTTAATTTAACATTTAATTTTCTCTCAAGCGAAGGCGTGCCAACAGATTCTAACGTTATCAGAAGGTTTTGCACATTCAGTTACAAGCCATGTAACAGTGATTTTTCAATACAGAAAGAAGAAAATAGCGGCCGTGCTAATGGCATGGCAGTCATTACTCATTTTCTTTTTTGTTGTCAGGTTTTTCAGGGAAAAGCATCAATCTTTACTCATACGCAGCCAACAATCCCGTGATACTCGAGGACCCTCGAGGGCGATGTGTTCCCTTTGTTAATGTTGCTGGGGGTCCCTTGGGAGCCATCCTTGGCGCGAGCACCAAGGTCGCTGCTTACATGGCAACTCAAAGAATGGCTAATCAAAAAACTACCGTTGGAGGTATGCGAGTTACACATATCATCTCTAAATTCTTCACTCTTTGGTAAACTATGTAGGTCTTGAAAAAAAGAAACTGATAACAATGGGGAAAAAGAGTTTATTTGTCCCTACAAGTAGCATAGGTAATGTCTGGAGCCCAGCAAAGAGAGAGACTGGATATTATGTCTAAAAATAGCTTGAGAGGGGTTACTTTGAGAATAAGACCTATATGGGAGATTAACTCTCTTACCCTATATCATCTCTTGCCTCTACACATGACATGAAACTCAGAATTATCTGCGGGTTGTCGGTAGCACATCAGGCGTGTTCAGTTGAGCTAATATTATTAGCACCAAGGTTTCAGCGGAAACCTCAAACGACAAACTGCTAGAAGTCACGTGACTAAGCGCTGCGGTCACGTTTGGAGTTCTCAGCGCGGGTTTTCAACGCCGAGAAGTAGGTTTTCACGTAAGTGATTTGCCTGGATGGTTTTTATCCTGAATGTCTGTTTATACCACGTGCTCAGTAAGAAAATTAGTAAACCACTCTTTTTAGTACATGCTTAGATATTATGTTTTCCCAATGAGTGAAGATAGGACTTTTTGTTGCCATTTGAAAATAATACACTGCTGTTGTCTGGAAATTCAATATGGCGGCCTCTTCAAGTGAAATTATTCTTTCATGTTTTCGTAGCTAAACTGATAGAGGTCACAAACGTCTAACGCCTAACATGAGACTGCTGTTTGCGGTTTGCCGTTAACATGACAAAAGTAATTAGTAGTAAAACTAAAAACAAACTAGTAAAAAAGGGATTTATATTTTACCTTCGAATTTCGCAATTATCTAGATCTGTTCGATGCGCCCGCTATCGGTCTCCGAAGTTGCTCGAGCTAAATATGTAGATCACAGATGACGTTAAAATGTGGTAAGAGCAAAAAAGCGATAGCGATAGTACTGAACAGACTTACGGCAACATGGAATCTATTTGTTTTATATAATATAGAAACAAACTACTACAGAGAAAGATTTTTTATTTCAAAATTGTTCAACATAACTCGAAAGCGCGCCCACTTTGGCGAACACGAGAAAAGCCATTTGACGTAATCTGTTGCCTATACAAAATGAAGGAATCTCATTGGTTGCTATGCGTAGCAAAGAATTGTGATTGGTTCAAAAAATCATCATCCAATCCCTGGGGGAGAAGAAATACTCCTAGTCGCTTCACGTTACCGGCAGAAACCGGGATAAGCTCCGGCCTGATGAGCCACTTGGCTCGTATGCAAACAATACCTAGTCACGAAAGAGATGGGTAAAAAACATTTTATGAAAAAGAAAAATATCCTGCAATAAACAGATTGACCTCGACGTGAAGATATTCCACACGAGTGTAATTCGTTTAATTCTGGAATTTTGTTTGGTGTATTGTGATTGGTTTGAAATATTTGATGTCACGGAAACATTTATTAAGTTATCGACGGATTGAAACAACAGGCGGAAAACATGCCATGGTGCTGGAGTTTAGAAAAGATAAATGTACCGAAAGTCGAAGCTCTCTTTTCTCCTCAGGTAGGATACATTAAACGAACAACTGTAAGTAGGTCCGCAACTTCATTTTAGCAAACAAAATATGTTTTGTTGTTTACTATCTGCAGGTTATATATCAAGCGCAGTAACTGGGGGTGTCTCGGGTTTTTTCAAATCTGCTAGTAAGTATGGAGCTGTAAGCTATATTCGTAGCCACGAGGACTTCTTAATTATTCAATTGCAGATACATTCTCATAATCAAAATGACCTTGAAAATAACAGAATTATCAGACCAATTTTGACCTCCGTGCAAACTGAATTTCAATTTGAGAAGTTAAAAGTCAGTCAGTCAGACATTCAGTCAATCAGCCACTCAGACAGTCTGTCAGTCAGTTTGTATGATTCTTGTTTTATGGTACTATACTTAGTTCTTATTAACCGAGCAGGAGGTCTGTATGGGAGAATCTTGACCGAGGTCGTGAGTACAGACCGAACGTAGTGAGGTCTGTACACTTGACCGAGGTCAAGATTCTCCCATACAGACCGACTAAGCTCGGTTAATAAGATGTTTATTATATGGCAAGTAAGAGAAATTTAATGTAACTGGTTTGTACTTGCCGACATTTTGCTTCCAAACGGCGATGAGCTGAACTTAATTCTGCCGGTCTGCTCGTCCTGTTTACTTTTCTTTTCTTTTCCTTAGCTTATCAAACTTTTTGGCACTGCCATAAATATATATTGTTAAAAGAAAATAGCCGATATTTTTGCACTTTAGTTTGCGACTTTTTCACCGCCAAACATTACCGGTCTAGATGCCGGTCTAAATGGGAAAATCTAGACCGCTTTCAACATCGATTTCAGCCAATCAACTTCGTGGATTCGGTAGTCCCCAGTCCTTGTGAGACACAGCCATATAATAATGCTGTATAATCTATTTACTTACAGAAGTGCTCGTCGGGGCTGCCACTAGCTTCGGAGGGTCTTTGATGCAGCAAAAGATTGATAATGATTGGATAAATTGGAGAAAGGCATTGGAAGATGGGGTCAACGGTGCAATTTCCTCAGCCCTTCCTGGACTCGGTGGCACTCCAAGTAAATCAGGTAACTTTTAGGACTGGTACCGAGTTTGAAGTAGAGGCTACCAAGTGAGGTGCGATAGCCTTGGGTTGAGTGGTGTCGTCTTTCGTTTTTACAAACTATGCCCCTGAGTTTGATTTCTTACATCAAGCATTCAAACGAGGGGAAGTTTATGGTTCGCTTTTAACCCTGGATGATTCTTGTTGAGTTGGTTTCAATGCTCCTTTCTTTTTTTGTAAACCAATATTCCACGTTTCTATGACGATTGAACACACTGTTTGCTATTGTATCCCAGTTCTCTCGCAAATTATTTTCCCATTGTATTATAATGCATCATGTGATGACCTACCTCAAGACATGTTATATAATAGCCAAATCAATGCGCGCGCTCTGATTGGTCAATCAGCTATGGGTTATTGTGCCGGTAAACCCATGGGAAAATCGCGCGTCTTCTGAATTATTATATAAAAGCAATAGACCACAAGTTTCTATGGGTTTTAGGCTGATAAACCACTTGGGATGTTGGTAGAACACTCGAAGAATTCGTAAACCACTCGCCTGCGGCTCGTGATTTACAAATTCTTCTCGTGTTTTACCAACATCCCGCGTGGTTTATCAGCCTATAACCCAAAGAAACTTGTGGTCTATTGCTTAAATAACTCCCTACAACACTACATAACTCCCTCTGGAAACATCCACTTGGACTTAAGACTCTCATGCGATCTGATCACGCGTCAAGTCCAAACATTAATCAAAAACAACCAAAAAAGATTAATTTTTTGTCATTTTCAGGGGGATGTGGGCAGCTGATAGAAGAGGTTCTGTCCGATTTTAATGACAAGGTCATAAAAAACACTTTTGTGCCAAAAATAACGGAAGGGGCAAAGGATCTCTTCAACTTCATCATCGAGTGGGTGCGCTCCTTGGATCCGGTAAGATGCTGATCAAAATGCTAATTCTGCTTACCGACTGTTATACAATAGGCCATTTTACAGTTGTGTGCTTAGTTACCTGGCCATGAATGCAAGCGAGGCTGGAGGTGACCTTGCTTTGATACAGACCTTCAAGCTTTTCTCATCTAAATGTAAACTAGTTGGCATGAGAACAACTTGATTTGCACAATAAAAGCAGTGAGGTCTGTATCAAGGTCAACTCCAGCCTCGCTGCCAGTCAGAGGCTAGGTCACTTTGCCAACAACTGTAAAATGGTCTATTCTTGTAATGTTAGTTTTTAGAATTTGGTAGTACATCAAGACGGTATTCCCTAGTTGATGGTTTAATGTAATTTTGTATCAGAATGCAATGCAGAATAACTCAGTTACGAATTGTGCAGTTTTCAATATTCACAGAATATTTAATCTTTAATTTTTTAACGGTTCCAATGTACGGAAAGCACACCTATATTCACCTTTGTCATATAGCTGTGTCTCACTAGGACTGGGTGCTACTAAATTTATGAATTTGATTGGCTGAAATCGATATTGAATGCGGTCTAGATTTTCCCATCTAGAACGGTTATATTTTGCGTTGAAAAGGTTGCAAACTAAAATACAAAAATATCGACTATTTTCTTCTAAGAACATTAGTTTCATAGAAGTGCAGAAAAGCCTGATGAAAAAAGTATTAAAAGAGGACGAGCAAAGTTTGACAGATTTAAGTTCAGTTCATCGCCGTTCGCGAGGAAAATGTCAGCTAGCACAAACCAGTTACATTAACCGAATTAAACTTTTTTTGTTTGTCATATAATAAACATCTTATTAACCGAGCTTAGTCGGTCTGTATGGTAGAATCTGTCGGTCATGCGTACAGTCCCCTCACTGCGTTCGGTCTGTACTCACGACCTCAGTCAAGATTTTACCATACAGACCGACTAAGCTCGGTTAAGAGCTAAGTATCGAGTAGTTTAATTTATATTGTTTTACCCTTCATATAGAACGACATGATTGGTCCTCCAGGATACGGAGACGCGCGCTTTATTTCGCTCAAGACACCGCTGAACTACAAGATCAGGTTTGAGAACGATCCTAATGCCACCGCCCCTGCACAGCACGTGATAATTCTGCATACACTGGATAAAGACTTGGACATCCGATCATTTAGAATTACAGGTTTTGGATTTGGAAACTTTATCAAAAAGCTGTCGAGTTCAAGGGCTTCTCATCGGGTAAGGAGACTTGTAGATTGATGCCACAAGTTCATAAGCAATAAGGTCGGATTACTAAGCAGAATTGGCTTCCTGGTGAGGCCTGTATGCAATCTTCATTGAGGTAGATAAGAACTTGTTCGTTCGAGTTGAAAAGAACCCAGTGTGATCACAATGGACAAACAAGAATGAACTCGAATTAAATTAACACTAACACGTCTATGTCGTGATGACTGGTTTTGGTTTTGCATCCGATTGGTTAAGTCGATGGCATGAGTTTTCTTTTAACCAATCAAAAAGCGCCCAGTAAAGCAAATCAAACTGGGACAATACACACTTTTGAGACTGAATCAAAACTGCCACATCACATCACGTAAGACTATTAATTTTTATCGTAGTGGTTTATTTTTACGAGACGGGATAGAATATTGCAGGACAAGATTGAATACGACTCTCTCCGAGTGTAGAATAATTTCACTTTCCGTTATATAATATACTTCTTTAACTGTCAGGCAGTACATTCCAAAAACTAAATTCATTATGAATATTTCTTGTTAATCTTTTTTGTTTGTTAGGAAACCATCGACCTTGTATCGGAGAAGAACATTTACCTACGAGTCATTGCCGGGATAGATGTCGTGACCCGTGAAGCTCGCTGGGAATTTCAGAGCCTCGATCCTCAGACAGGTACTTGTATGACGTCGTGGCTACAGTCAAGTTCTTTGTCTTGTCCAAAGGTATTAGCTTCTACAGAAACTGTGGCTAGGCTGCTTCGATGGGAAATTGAAATACTTAGCTATTTTATTTACTTTAATTTGATAAAGGTAAATTAAACGCCGTAGCCATCGTTGCCACACAACACCTCCATATGCTGCAAGGCTGGTCAAATTCGGTCGATATGTAATAGTATATGTCAGCCGTATATGTCAGCCGTATATGTCACGTTTTGCTGAACGTTCGCATAAAAGTGAAAAAAATCTTCGCATCATGAGCTTGGGCCGCCTGTACTGTGCCGTAGCGAGTTAGTGAGGTTGACGTTTCGAACGTCAGCCCCTCGTCAGAAAAAGAGGAACTGACAAAACGGCAAATGCTCTTTGCTCTGACGAAGGACGAACATTCGAACAGTAATAAATCACTTTATTCAAGTGTCGAAGTGTTTAGCACTACTGTACTAATTTAGGACACTGAAATAAGTAAACAAATATTGTAAATCAAACAGAAACTTGTTAAAAATCCCAACTGCTGAGAGGCTGACAAGCTGGCTATTTACAAAGGACGGAGGAGCTTAATTTTGGACCACCAAACAAAAATCCACTCAGTAGCAGGGAGGAGGATTTGAACTCGGGACCCCCGGATTGCAAATCCATCGCCCTAAGGCGCCTCCAAGTAAGCGTCTCTTTGAGCGACATACGGCAACCGGAAGTGGACGTTTCTCATTTTTGGGCAGTGAATGCGCTCTAATTTTCAAGTAAATCGTCTCTATAAGAGTTAAGACACTTAGTATTACAAATGTGGTAGCGCCAAGGCGAGTAAAAAGAGAAAACGTCTCATTTCCGGTTGCCGTACGTCGCTCAAAAACGCCTTTGCTTAAGGTCTTCTAACTCGCGAGGGCGGTTAACTTCAAGTTGACATAAAGAGCAGTATCAGTTTCATTGAAACGATTAAAACTCTAGGCAAATACATGTAGGCCTAGATACAAATATCGCAAAAAATGTTCTAAATTTCTTTCTAGAAATTCTCATAAAATTCCTAAATTTCTTTTGAATTTAGTCTAAATTTCTTAAAAAGTCTTCTAAATTTCCCAGAAATATCATTTTTTTTCAAATGTTAATTTGATAAATTTTTGGCTTTATATCAACTTCCGCAATGTTGACTGATTGATTCCACGTGGCGTCTAATTAATTGGTAGGAAGTTTGTATGTGGTGCATCCTATATCTATTGTACTGCAGAATAAATCTGCTGAATTGGTAGTATCGCTGGCTCATAAAAGGAAAAGGGACCATTTTAAACCTGCCGAAAATCTATAGCTTGTGCAGACAGGTCAGACAGGGAAACACGAAAACAACTCGTAAAATTTAATATAAACTTTTTTTTTGTTCTAAATTTCTCAAAAACTTCTAAATATCTCAAAAAATATCGTGATATTTGTATCTAGGCTTAAATACATGTGGCTGATTCGAAGCGCGGGAAAACATGCCCGAGCGAGTCGCGATTGGTTTTGGCTAGATGACAAAATGGCGCGAGATTTTTAAACGCAAAACTAAAATACTGCAAATGCGAGTTACTATCGACACTAAAGTGAAAACTGCTTTTCTAATTGCTAAGTGTTAGCTGATTATTAAATATTTTTGAAAATGAAATCTGAGAAAGGAACACCTCTCCCATTGTTTTTCCAATGACAGGCGAGGCACCTGATGATCCACGGACTGGATTCCTTCCTCCAAACAACGGCACGACAGGTCAAGGATATGTGACTTTTTCTGTTCGCCTCAAGGAGGACAAGAACGAGCCGATTGATACTCCTCCAATATTTAACACGGTAAGGAGTTGAATAAACGTTTCACATAGGATCTCACCGGCAACAAACACTACGATAGCTAAAAAAGTGGTTTAAATTTGATCGTTACGATCGCTGAACATTTTTTCTCAACGATTTTAGCGATCATATATATGGAAACCAGTCTTTGTAGGATTAAGGCAACTACAGCCGAACCTCTCCACAAAGACCACCTTGGGGACAGAAAGCAGTGGCTTTTGTAGAGGTGACTGTCATGGGGAGGTGGGGGTGAAATACGATACCTGTTTTTTTTTTTCGGGGATGCTACATTTTTTGAAAAAAAAAATCTTATTTTAGCACATAAATACGTAACATGATCAAACGGAAACAGATACCAACGGCGTGCGGTGTGGATTAAGTTTCGTGACCTTTCACAATACAAATGAGGTTTTGTACACAACATGCGTCAGTCGTTGATTAACTAGCCGGTGTCGAGAGGTTATTCTGGCAGTTGGGACGCGTTTTAGTGGCTGCTGTCGTTGTGGAGAGGTTGCCGTTGTCTTTATGGAAAGGTTAAAATAAGAGTCAAAGTATGGGGTCTGTCCGCGGAGACAAAAGGATGCCATACTTTCACTAAAATACCGAAAGCTAGATCTTAAGGTCAATTTTCGCGCCATACGACGGCGACCTCTCCCCATTCCCCCAGCTCACGGCCGCCGTCGTAGACACTCGCCGTCGTCGGATCTTAAGGTCCCTAGTGGAGGTTCGACTGTAACCTACTAAACGTAACGGCTCCCTGTAGTACCAATAACGTTAGATGTTTACGTTTGAGGTCGTCTCGCGCATTATTTGTACTCCATCGGGTGTAGCTGTAGATAGTTAAATAAATATATCATCCTGCAATAAATGAACAATAAATAAAATTAATGATTTCCGATTTAATTTTTTATTCTGGTATGTCACTTTTGTTTTCCACGATGCTTACGTCTAGATTGACGGTTCGACCCCCTCCTCCAATATCTCTGTCATTAATGACATCATGAAGGTTGGAAAATTGGCTGTGGATATCGATACAAGAGATGAGGGGTCTGGGGTCCAGTCAGTGGACTTGTTGTATCAAATCTCAGAGGGTAGTGGTAAGTCAGTAGTTGCTAATTTGCCTTCTTTTATGCATTACGCATCTTAAGTTCATTTTCGTATCGCTAAGGTAAAATTTTAAATTTCAAATTGTCTGACAAGTAACTAATTCATACATATTCTGAGGAAAGAGGCCCACACCATAAGGAATTTTAAACAGTTCAACCCCTAATAAACGGCCACTTTCCGGGAAATAGACATTGGCCGCTTAATAGAGATAAAAACAATAGACGAGCCCTTATCAGTACTTTGATTACTGCCACCTAATAGGTGTGGCCGTTTAGTGGGTGACCGTTTTATAGGGGTTGGACTGTAATTGTTTCGGGATGGGGTGGATATCGCAGGTGAAGTATTTTGGGAGATTTCCATAACAATCTGCTAGTATCCATTTACACACCGGGTGGGGTGGAGAGACACACTGAGAGAATAAAGTGTCTTGACCAAGAAAAAAAAGCACAATGACCCCGGCTTTTGAAGATTGTGCTCGTAAAACTACCATATTATGCTCCTAACACTGCTCAAAATTATGCTCGAAATTATGCTCGTTTTCTAAATTGTTATCCTCCCATCAAAAATTATGCTACTTGGTTTTTAAGCAAAATAAAAAGACAGAACACGGAATAATGCCGTTTTCTACATTTCTAAGCATCCTGGCTTGATTTTGTATTAATTTCCGTTATTTCTTGACTTGAATCCAGGGGAGGGGTTCCACCAACCCCTTCCCCTACGGTGGTGAGGGGTATGAACTGGGTAAATTCGCTCTTAAAGACGGTTTCAATAAACGCTCCCAAGAGATTGAATCTCTCTGTTGGACATTGTGTCTGAGCTATCTGAGCTGGAACTTGGGAAGCGCTCAGATCGACGACGAGGATGCCATCTGAGATCTTAGAGCTCAGTCAGCTCACCACCGAGCCGTAAGCGCGGGGCCTAAGACCAAGAAACATCACAGCGACCCCAGGGGGCCCGGGGACAACAGTAACAGAAGTTTCAGAAAAAGAACAAGCAAAACGAAGTATATTCAAAACGAAATCACGTCATTTCGTGAAGGTCAGAACTCAGAAAAACCAGATTATGTTAGCAGTGCTAAATTTAGATAAGCGCTAAAAATTATGCTCGGTTTGCTAAATTAGCTAGGCCAAAAATTATGCTAGCACAATCGACAAAAGACTATCCAGAACATCGAAGTAATATATCAAATACGAAAGACCACGTTTGACCACACTTTCCAAACACCAAGCGGAGTAACGCAATTCGAGCTGCTTGGAAATGTGGTCAAACACGGTCTTGAGTTTAATATATTGTCGAAATCGAAACTAAAACTAAGGAGAAAACGGAGAAATAGAATCCTAAATATCTATGCTAATTAAGATCAGATATTCAAAAACCGTCACGGTCATGATTTCCTTTGTTTAAACTTGATAAATTATTAATGAGTTTGAGAAGTAATATATCGAACACGAGTGACAGTGTTTCATCGGGATATCCAAACACCGAGAAGAGAGTTGAAACTACGACGCGCAGCGGAGTATTTTTGACGAAATTCGAGGTGTTTGGATAGCCGATGATACACTGTCTCGAGTGTTTGATATATCTCCTCAATCGAAACAAAAACTAAGAAGAAAATCGAGAGGTAAAATCGTCAAAATCTATGCTAATTAAGACCGGGTATCCAAACCTCCTTCACGGTTGTGATTTTCTTTGTTTTAACTTGATGAATTATTAATGACTTTGAGAAGTATTTTTCTCGTGCGGACACTGTTGAGAGAATAGAAAGCATCCATACATACATATAGAAGGTTACTTTTAAAAGTTTGAATTTTCAGCAACTAACTGTCCGTAATAACGAGGTGTCTGCAAAAAGGAGTTGTTAGGTTAGTTGTTTGGGCAGATTCCGAATAAACTGGACGGGACATGCTTGGTTATATAACGGAAATTTTATTTGTTCTTATCAGTTTTCGTATTAAAAACGCAACTAAAACAAGACGGCAGCAATTTCAGCTTAGTAATGTGAAGATGTCAACATATACATTCTCCTTATATAGCATCAATCCTTTTAACACCAGATTAACTGGTTCCTTTTTTTCAGACCCGCTTCAAGAACAATCCCTACTACCCCTGCTGTCCGGTATAACAGACGATATAACCATCCTACCCCTACCCTCTGGGAAGACTTACTCACTTTTGGCTTTGGCCGTTGATCACGTGGGTAACAGACAGCCAGTGGACTTGAACCAAGTCATCACAGTGGACTTTACACCTCCCGCACGTACGTCTTGGTGATAGCAGTGTTATGAAAAGTAGTTTTGACATTTTAGTGCCTCGTGGCCGAAACATGAAGCGACTAAGCGCAGTTCTTCAACAGCCATCCTCCCCCTCCCCTAAAGCATCTATCCATTGATCCTGACGTAGACTTACCTTTCCAGCAGTGTTGCTCACTTTTCGCTCTCTTTTTGAAGAGAACGTATTGGGACTAGTTACATACTGCTTACAGTCAGCTTTTCTCTGGAAAATTAGTAATACGCATTTTACAGTTGTGTGCTTAGTTGCCTGGCCTATGAATGCAAGCGAGGCTGGGGGTGACCTAGCTTTGATACAGACTTCGTTGCTTTTTCATTTAAATGCCAGCTAGTTAGCATAAGAACAACTTGATTTACACAACAAAAGCAGTGAGGTCTTTATCAAAACAAGGTCACTTGCAGCCTCGCTGCCATTCAAAGGCCAGGTCACCGAACAGACAACTCTAAAATGGTCTTTTGTAGAGCGCGAGGGATTAAGATGAGAAGGGACTGGGACGACTGAAAGTACTGTATAGTTCTCAGGGCCTTTCTCACTCTGTGCTTGCCTTAGAAACGCATAAGATACTGATAATTTGCTTTTTCATTAAATTAATTCGTATATCACCTACTTTTGGAGCAAATGGTGTTGTTGTGCTGAGTTTGTCTAACTCATCCTGACGTTGCAGCTTCCTGTGAACGGGTGAATAACTGCTCTGGCCATGGAAACTGCTCCCTCCTCAATTTCTGTGTTTGTGGAGACGGATTTTATGGAGTTAACTGCTCATTTGGTAAATATTGATGTAGTTTTTCACTAAAGTTTCTTTCAAACTAACTCTTCGAATGTCGTCTCTTAGCGCCAGAAAACCTTTTAACAACTTCGTTAATTTTTAACGTGTTTCAGTTTCAAAGTGGAGTTGCTTTCATTAACATGGCATTTGGGAGGTTGGTCTAAAGCGGCCTATTTAAAAAATAATTTAGTCCGCTTAATTAGGGAGGCTGGCTCAGAGGGGGTTCAGAACCACCTTAAATTTTCGAAAATTTAAGGAGGCTCTGAACCCCCTCAACAGAATTTTTTAAATTTTTGCAAAAAGTTGCATAGTATCATGCTGATTACAATTCGATAATAAAAAAAATGGGGGTCACCGAGCTCGTTTTTGAGTTATAAACGCTTAAAGCTGAAATTAAGGGTGTTTTTAGCAGGTATATTGTTGCTAAGGTAACCTGTTTGGCCACAAAATTTACAGCAAAGTATTGGAAACTGTTTCGAGCCACCATGAAAATAAACATAACAGACTCCTTTATGTATGTGTTTTTAACAGGAACAACTCTTTACTAAAATTACAAGTTCTCTCACCTTGAAAGGTTGACGTGATTGTTCAAACGGAATTTTCGAGGGAGTGAGAGGGGGGAAAAGGGTTTGAATGAAACCCTCCATTAAAATTACACTTAATCAAGCGGTCTGAAAACCTGTAGTTATAGCCTTTTGCATAATTATTCTGCTATTTTTCGTTTGTAGATTTTCCTTTGCGGTTTGATACTCCGGTCATCGACGTAATGTACAGCGACACCAGCGAAGACATGCGCACTCAGTTATATCTTTCCGCGTTTATTCCGGATTTCGACGACAGCAGCTACACTGAAAATTTCACTTTGAAACTCTTCATCGATGAAGTTCCCCATGGATTCACTTTTAATAAAGGAAACCAGAGTGGGAAACGAGTCACGTTGGAGCATGATGAGTTTGGTGATATTTGGATGACGCCTGAGAAAGACTTTTCAGGAGTCGTCAGATTGAATATCACTGCGCAAGCCGCAACACCAAGAGAAACAAAAACGACCAGCAACCAAATCGAAATAAAGATCAAAGCCATTGCTGACATTCCGTTTCTCAATGTCAGTGTTCCGTGCTACCACTGGAACAGCAGCGAAAAGATTATACCCGTTACTGTAGAAAGCCATCCGAATGACCTATATGGTTCCGAAAATCTGACGATTATCTTCTCGGGCTTACCGAGTGGTTATCGATCAGTTTACGAGAATGGAACGAAAGTTGTGAACGGAAGCAATGACGCAACACCACGCAAGTCGCCTGGCTGGTATATTTCCTTTAACGGAATATTAAAACCATTCGTTCTGAGTGTCATCGCCATAGCCGAGGAAAAATCGAATGGAGACAAAGCAAACAAGACAGTTGCTGTTGATGTGGCATTCTGTGGTAAGGTTCATGAAATCAGTATTTTCATGGCTAAAACATTCTTAGGATGCAATATCCCACAAACATGAATATCGTTTTAATCTGACAGAAAGTTTAAAAACCCCAACGCGTTAGATCTTTTGCCAAGTTTTGTACTGATTAAACAAGTTTTCTCGCGCTTTTCACTGGCGGCATATTTCTGGGACAGGTTTTCCCGCGCTTTCCACTAGTTACAGGTTTTCCGTCGCCTGTCATAACTTGCTTAAAGTGCGGATTGCATACGACTGAGCTCTTTAATAACTTTCGTTACAGTAAGACAGCATTAAAGAAAAAATAAATAGATAAATAAATATAATATTTAAGTAGGACGCCCCCAGATCAGCCTTGAGGTTCCTGCGGGTCCTCTATCCTGGTAGAATTTGAATTTGGAAATGTTGGTTTTTGCGGAGGGAGGAAAACCGGTACCCGGAGAAAACCCTCGCAGCAAGACGAGAACCAACAACAAACTCAACCCACATATAACACCGGACCGGAATGGAACCCAGGCCACATTGGCGGGAGGCGAACTCTCTCACCACTGCGCTAACCCTGTACCATCTCTGCTCCCCAAGAAGCTCCAAACCTCTAGCCCGCTTGCCGTACAATCATGTTCGAGTTATGTTATTGCTATTGCGTTCTGTGATTTGTTTAATGATCAGCTTTATCTCTCGTTGTAGTTACTTGTGAGGCGGTGAATAACTGCTCCGGACATGGAAAGTGCAGCAAAGTAAATACTTGTGAATGTGATAGTGGATTTAAAGGATCCCTGGATTGTTCATCGGGTTTGTTTCCTTCTCCCTTCGTTTAATTTACGGTTCTGAAACTCACAAATCGCACGTTTCACTCTGAATCTAATTATTGGTTGTGCTTATTTTAACTAGTTTCCTGTGAAGAAGTTTTCAATTGTTCAGGACATGGGAACTGCACTGCTCCGAATACGTGCACTTGTGAAAGTGGATTCAAAAGTGTTGGCTGTTCACAAGGTAAACTATTTTTTTTCTGAGCTTATTGCAAAAATGTGTTTTTAATGGTTGTTAACTGAACCCGATGAAGAACACCGCAAGTGAATATCCACGCATCGTCAGTCAGGGCCAAACTCGATAGAAAGACGGAGAACATCTTTTCTATTTCTTTTAGAAAATACTTTGACCAAAATAGAAAATACTTGTTTCATTTGATCATCAAAATGTAAATTCTCTTTGCTCGCGCCATCATCACGTCAACAGCTCGTGCTGGTCTGTGTTTCTATCGAGTTTCAGTATAAATGTACTAGCGTTCTCTCACGAATGCCGTTCTCTGATTGGCTACGCTATTGCCGGTTTTCACATGACGTCATCACTAAAATTCAAACTTCATAACTATTGATCCTCCTGATATTTTACTTTAATGATATATAAGAGCAGCTGAAAACTAATATTCATACAAATTTTTGTCTCGAATGGGTTCTTGGTTTTGTGATAGACTACGGTTGAATTTCTAAGCTTTTGCGTGACGTGACATTTACATGAAAGCCGAGGTGTTTAAAAAGTGACTTATTTCGGGACTTATTTCGGGAAATTTGGCCATCTGCCGGTATTGGAAAAACAACAACAACAAAATTTTATTGATTACAAATATAAGTAATTACATAAGTTTCCCCCCGCAAATAGCTTATAAACTAATCGAGGCGGGGAGATCTAAAGGCATTTTACAAATACAAGGTTTATCTATAGATGGACTAAAGAACAGAGAAAACACTACCTATACAATACATAGAATAGAGCAACATAAAACAAAAACAAATATATTAAAACTTTACGAAAAGAGGCTAACCTAAAGTATTAAATAACTTAATAAGACAGGAGACTTCAACATATTATTTTAATCGTTTTTGAGTTCCTCGAGAGATGACTTTCCCCTTTTGTAGCAGAACTCAATGACAGATGTTTCTGTTGGTTTCCGGCCGCCATGGCACCTCCTTACCGCTCTATAAATTTGGGGAAAAAGCTTCAACGCATCTCTTGCAGAAGAAAAGTTGCTGTGACCTGAATCTTGGCGAGAGTCTTTGTACAGTTACCTACTCTCTTTTCTCAGATTCTGGACATCATCTATTTAACAGTTTTGATTTTTATTTTGAATGGCGCCGTTGACACTGAAAACCAGCAATTCACTGTTGTACATAGTTGGAGCCCAGCAGTGTTCGCTTGTTAACAAAATGGCGGCTGCTTCTTTGCGTTTTCAAAGTGTCTGTGAAGAGGATTTATATAAAGTTTTGTACGACTAGTAGATTCACACTAAAACAATTAGATTATATGCTTTCGATTTCTATGCGTGCAAGAGAAATTGACACAGGCTGCGCCCTCGTCAACTATCACACGCCGTAGAAATCTCCAGCTCATGAAATCCTAAACTTATGAACTTGATTGTTGCATTATTTCTTTCAGAAATTAAACGCTGTACACTGATGACATCATGAATTGAATATAACCACATCTTACTCAAGAATTTCTGGGACTTGACCAAACAACCATTTCTACACAAGCTCTATACAATCCCTACTTCAATCAATTTACAAACAACATCCCAATTTCCGCAGCACTTTCATAGCTTTGGCTACACTAGTCTAGTTGTTAAATAGAAACGTGATGTTAAACCAATGTTCTTTATACTAATAGCGTATTGCGTGGATGTTAATATTTCCTTGCAGTTTCTTGTGAACTAGTGAATCAGTGTTCAGATCATGGCGCATGTAGCGGACCCAATGTCTGTTCTTGCTATAGCGGATTTAAAGGAATTAATTGCTCCGAAGGTATGTACCGCGGGCTCAGTTGATTTTCCTAAAGTGGAGATCATTTATTTGTTAAAACGTTACTGATGGAAAATAATGTCGAAATTTTAAAAAGTAATTCAAAATTAGCTAATGTATTGATTTTTAACGTTTTCCCTCTCATCTGAAATAGTATCTTGCGAGGAGCTAAAGAACTGTGCAAATCATGGACTCTGCACTGGTCCAAACAAATGCACTTGTGAAGAAGGCTTTAAAACTGCTCCCGACTGCTCTGAAGGTACAATCATCATGACTAAATTCCTACGTAAGAGATGTTATGCATATTGACGAATTTACTGTACAGTACGAGACTGACAAATTTATTGCTAAAACCCAGAAGCTTAATTCGATATTTTCAGTGGTAAATGAAAATGACTACAGTGAAACGCCCACAATTGCTGGTTTTCACATGACGTCACTAAATTTTAAACTTCAGAAATATTGATCCTCCTGAAATTTTACTTTCATGCTGTATGAGAGCAGCTAAAAACTAATATTCATACATATTTTCACTCCGAATGGGTTCTTGGTTTAGTGATAAACTACCCTTGAATTTCTAAGCTTCTGCGTGACGTGACATTTACATGACGGGCGAGAGAGCTGCTATGTTGGTTTAAAAGGTGACTTATTTCGGGGAATTCTGCTATCTGAACAGTTCTTGTATTAGAATTAAAGTACTATTGTTACGTTTTTGAGTTATTCGAGAGATAAATTCACTCTTTCGTAGCAAAACTCAGTGACAGATGTTTCTGCTGGTTTCCGGCCGCCATGTTGGTGCCCATGTACATGGGCACCAGCATGGCGTCTCCATACAAATCTCTATAAATTTGGGGAAAACGTTTCTTCGCATATCTTCCATGAGAAAAATTGCTGTGATCTGAATCTTGGCGAGAGTCTTTGCATATGTACCTTCTTTCTATTTCCAGATTCTGGACTTAATCTATTGAACGGTTTTGGTTTTTTATTTTGGTCTATTTTGAATGGCGTGACACTGAAAACCAGCAATACTGCAGGAAGTCGGTCTAGCTAAATAGTAATTGTTGCAAGATTTTAGCTATTGTTTCTTCAACCTCAGCTGTCATCGCTTCCAGGTGTTTTCTTTATCTTTTTCTTAATTCCTTCCTCATCTTTCTAAATGTAATTATAGTAACTTCTCCTTTTGTGGGTGTGAGTTTGGCCGCCTAGATGAGCCAGTACAAACTGCGGGCTAGTGCACTTTCTTGCCTGATAATTTCATTTTCCGTTGCAGTTTCTTGTGAATTGCTGAATCACTGTTTATATCGCGGTAACTGTAGCGGCCCTAATGTCTGTTCGTGCCGCAGTGGTTTTAAAGGATTAAACTGCTCACAAGGTATTTCATTTGTATTTTCTCAAACTCATTAATAATTCATCGAGTTCAGACAGAGGTAATCATGATCGTGGCGGTACTGTTGGATATCATTATTTTTACGAGTTTATTTCTCCGGTTTTTTTTTTCCTGAGTTTCAATTGAGAAGATATATTAAACACTCAAGGAAGTGCTTCACCACAGTGTTTCACCAAACATTTATACTAATACGTATTATTAAAAACTGGATCATTGGATAATGCAATTCAAGAGTTTTCATTGGCTTAGCCATCATGGGCTATGAGCCATTATACCATGCTCTACGAATATGGTAATGATATGGTATGATTTTTTTTAGCCCATTTTTAAGTTTAGTTTGCTATATTTTTGGGGCGTTTTTAATAATCTATGATCTATCTACCATCTCATATTCAACGCGCGCTTGTGGAATAATTGTTAAATATACTTTTTTTTTCATGACACAGTAACCTGCGAGACCGTAAAAAACTGTTCAAATCACGGAACCTGTGCTGGGCCAAACTTATGCATCTGTGAACGAGGTTTCCATGGAACAGATTGCTCGGAAGGTATATAGATGGAATATTTCAAAGTCATAGTCATAGTAATTTTCCCAACTGATTTCTCGTCAATGGAGCGGGAAGCCTATTTTAGGGATTCCATAAGTCAATGCCTTTAATGCCACAAGGGTTGCTAATTTTTAAGGTGGCTCTGAACCCCCTTCATTCTTTTAAACTTGCAACAACTTGCATCTTAGGCCCGGTTCATACGTCGCATTTCTGCCGTGTCGAATTCATTTCAATTAAGTGCGGCAGAAATGCCGACAGCTGATTCAGACGTCGAATTTCTGCCGAATTTATGATACTGCCGTGTTTGTCGATCAGCGTAAAAATGTTACAAAGGTTACGTAATATGGCGGACCAAGATACTCAACGGAGGCTTTTTAATACTCGAGCCTGTGTATCGCTTCTCGACTTCCTTCTGCACTTTAGAATACACTTCGTTGTTGTTGGTGTTTTTGGAGTTGGTGAAAACCAGCTTCCTAGCAAAGTTGTCGTTGGAGCAAATAACATCTACCATGTTGGCAACGTGACTATCTTGCCACGGCGCTCTTCTGTCTCGTCTCTTTTTCGACGGGACCAAATTTTCATTGTCAGACAAAGAGTAAGAGCTTTCTTCTGAATCTGACTCTTCCCTCCGTGACGCCATCTTGGATAGCTAGCCTCAGTCTACGCATGCTCAATACATTAACATAATGTATGAATTAGATTCGACACGGCAGAAATGCGACGTTTGAATCAGTGTCGCATTTCTGTCGGATAATGCGACAAGACCAGTGGAACGTGCAGCAGAAATGCGGCAGCCGATTCAGACGTCGAATTTCTGCCGAATTTAATTCGTTGAATTGAATTCGACACGGCAGAAATGCGGGCCTTACGAACCGGGCCTTATTATGCTTAATACAATTTGATTATAAAAATGGCGGTCGCCGAACTCGTTTTTGAGTTATAAGCGCTTAAAGCTAACATTAGGGTGTTTTAAGCTGGTCATATTGTTGCTATAGTAACGTTTTATATAAAAATAATGACCGCTACTTGTTAACCAATGATTGGGAATTTGTATGATACCATGATTGTAGCATCATTTGAGTCACTGTGGTAGTATTTACCCTTCAACGTATAGCTGTCAGAAATGTGCTATTGCCACCCTCCTTGAGTAACTTTGAAAACGAAAAGTAGCGACCTCGACACACTCTAATAAGCGGTGTCCCTCAAAGGAACGTCGATAGATCCATATATGGAAGTCCTGAGGACCCCCTCCCCCACTCCCTTCCCTGTCCCTTTCCCGCTTAGGGCTTTAGGCTTATAAATGTGGCGGCGTGGCCGAGTGGTTCAGGGCGTTGCATTTGAAATTTGGAGGTCCTTGGGTCAAATCCTCCACCTTACCGCTATCTGGATTTGTTCTCGGTAGCCCCAAGTTCAACTCCTCCACCGCTTTATGTAAATAGCCAACTGGTCAGCCTCCTACCAGTTGGGATTCGTAATAGTTTATTATTATTTGAACACACTTGACACTTAAATAAAGTAATTTATTTCTACTTATTTTATTTACTTGATTTTAATTGTTTGTTTTTATTTCTTTTAGAATTGCAAGGTGAAGGTGAAGATGAAGGTCCCATAGAATTAAGCAAAGAACTTGTTATTGGGGCCTCATCTGGAAGTTTCGTGTTTGCTTTACTTTTGTGCTTGGCATTATGTTGTTGTTACAAGAAGAGAAGGGCTAAGCGCCGACGCAAGGAACAAGCCGCTAATAGATTTGCCCTCAAGGCCTTCGAAAACCAGGCTTACTCAGCTCCGCTAAAAGGCTAGGAACCAATCAGTTCTGATGCGGATATGATGATGACGATGACGACGAAGACGACGACGATGATGATAACAACGACGATGAAGATGATGACGTAGAAATCGACGACCATACGTTATGACTTTTTTCGTGTAACAATATAGCAGCGTTACTTAGGGTTAGTTACGTAGGGTTAGTTACTTAGGGTTAGTTTATACACGATTGTATAAGTTAAGACAGTTGGCGAGCCTTGCATGACAAATTTAACCGCAGAAGGCAACTACTGTGAAGTGAAGTTATTGTCGTTCGCCACTGTGTATGACATAAAAGACATGATTTATAAGTAATGGTAATAGGATTGAGTGGAGTCTAATTCGGTCTGTAATCACACAAGTGATAACAAAATCGGACGACCGCGCAGCGGGACTCCGATTTGTTCATTACGAGTTTGATTACAGACCGAATTGGACGACACGAAGTCTTATTACCAAATAATCATAAAAGTTACAATTTCCGAGAAAACACGAAAAGCCAAGTTACGAAAGAAAGGGAACATTTGCATTAAAAGACTGACAAAGGAGACGTAAATTGTTTCATGTGGCTGTGAAATTGAGATTGGTTGATTTAAACTACAACTTTGAATGTGATTGGTTGATTTAAACTACAACTCTGAATGTGATTGACTTATTGAACTGTCCGATAACAACTTGGCAAGTGAATAAGTAGAAAATAGGAGTTTTTTAAACCAATCACAATCGAGGAAATTGTAATTTTTATGATTATAGTCGTAACAATGATGCGGTTAATGTAGCATAGAACAGCTGATTTGACAATTCGTAGACACGTTTAAAAACGGTTTCTTCATGTCCTGGCTGGCTTATCATAAAGTCAGCGGTTTTTTTAAACTTCCTGTACGTGAAAGGAACAGGAGTTGAATTACTATTTCTTTCGGATTCGAGGCCGAGTGAAATGGTTTCCCCAGAGGTCTCGGTCAAGCTATGGGGGTTCTCCCATGTAAAGAGCTCTGAGATGCTCTTCGTTTCTTTGAAGGTTGTAAATTTATATTCATGATTTTGGTGTTCAGGACGAAAGGTCACTTTTTTTAGCCACCAAGGTATCTTTGAGGCCTAGGGTTATTCTCGATGACACGTTAAAAAAAGGCTGTCATGTCCGTTTTGTAAAGGGGTATCTTTTAGGAGTCAAATAAAGCTCGAGCCACGCCCAAAATGGTCCCCCGTTGGGGGTTTTAAATAGACTACTTTCGTATTCTCGGTATTGGACTGGAACTAGCGTGCAACTGAGGCTAATGTGCCTCACTTGCATGCAAGCTAGTTCCAGTCCCAATACCGAGAATACGAATATGGTTTATTTTCCAACGAGCATCACTGACCTTTTCGAATGAGCAATTCAGTGGCGGATCTAGGGGAGGGGCCCGGGGGGCCAGGCGCCCCCCCCTTTATTTTGGGTAAATAAAGAAGAAGTGAATGAAGGGAAAATGGTCGCCATGGCAAGTAAATCAAGACCGGACCCCCCCTTAGCTCAAGGTCTGGATCCGCCACTGCAATTATATACTATGGTAGACGAGGAAATTATACAGATTCCTTCATGTAACATCACATTTTAAAAAAAAAATATAGCTGGTGTCACTGTTTTATTGAAACACCCGTGTTTCTTTGGTGTATTTTAATGTTGATACAGTCGAACCTGCCGTAAGCGACCACCCAAAATGTCAAGCCTAGGTGTGTGGTCGCTTACGACAGCTAAGACCATATTCGTTCACAATTTTGCCTCATTAGCTTATTGCACCTGCAGAGACTTACTCCATGTTTTAAACAAGAATACTACAACACCTTATTGTCCAATTTCCGCTCTATTACCTGTGAAGTGGTCGCTTATGGGCGATAAAAACAAAATAAAATGTCAAACTTTTAGCTCTAAAAGTGTTCGCGGTCGCTTACGACAAGTGGTCGCCTACAAGAGGTTCCAAATATAGTGATTTGACTTGGAAACTTTTGATATTTTGGAAAACTGGTTGCTGAGGAGAGCTGGTTACTTACGAGAGCTGGTCGCAACAGTAGCATATGGTGACTGTATTTATTTACCCTCTGAATTAAATTGAAGATTTCTCTGCAATGACGAACATGAGGTCCCAAACAATTTTCGCTTGTTTAGGGCTGCTTTCCTTATGATCGCTACAATACGCGTTCGACGATCGTTGTGATTATATGGAAAGAATTCTTCAGCGATTGCTGCGACAACTACTTAAAAGGAGCTCCGTCACAGTAAATTGAGTTATTTTGGCCACGTATTAAAGAGGTACTATGACAAAAATCGCACCTTTCCTATTTCAGCCATTTCAAAACATAAACAAGTAGACTGCATAAGAAGTAAATCACTGTTTACTTCTTTCAAATATATCTTTTCGTTCCAGAGATATTCAAGGTTTTAAAATATGCAGATTAGGCAAGTGATGACGTCATATACTCAAACAGATTTTGTCCAAGTATGATGAAAAGAGATATCTCAGCCACTTTTTAACAGAAATGTTTGATTCTTTGCAGTAAGATTCTACTAAATGTGCTCCACAATATGAGCTTAACAGTTCTGTTACCATGGCAACATACTGGGTTCCAGACCTCCCCCATACTAAAAGCTTTTCTGGCCACCTTAGGCATTCCATTTTGATAACTGCTAACAGCACTTCATATGCATGATCTAGCAAGCTTATAAATATGTTAGCTCGACTTTGTGGTGTTGTCTAACATTTTCAAGCTGAAAATCACCAAAATATTGAAATAAGTGGGTGGGGCCTGGAAAAGAGTGAGTTGCCATGGGAACAGAATTTTTTGCAGTCATAGGTGTGTTTCCTGTAGATCTATCTATATTAGCCTGCCAAGTTTGAAGGTTTTTCGCTGCAAATTGGCTAAGATAACTCTATTTAAAATATTGGGGTTGAGTGTATGACGTCATCAGCCATTTCATTTGCATATTTTACCCATTTTTCAAACTTAAATATCTCCGGAACTAATGCAGATATTTGCAAACGGTAAACGGCGTTTTCATTCTTTTATGGAATTCTTTGTGATGCACTCAAAAAAACAAGGGGTAAAAATTTGATCATAGTACCACTTTTTAAAATTACCTTGAAATTGAAGGAAACCTGAAAATAGTAGTTTATCACTAGTGGTAATGAAAGGTTATGAGAGTGCGTTCGACGCCGTAACTTTAAAATATAAAATGATTTCACTAGCCATCTTTCGACTTCTCTATTGCTAAAATCAACATTTTTCATCAACAATCAAGGTTTTACAGACGGATATATCATAGTGTCAATTCAGAGGTCCCCTATTTGTCGATACGTTGCGTGACGCCGCCAGTTTCCGTAAACTCACTTTTCAATAGAACTAAAAATATTTACATTAGCTTTCAAATTTCGTGCTAAATATTCTCACATCAACCAGTAATGTTTTAAGCGTAAAAGCTTATTTGTAAAAGCATATTTTTTACGCACATTATTCTAAGCTGGAAGCACAGGGATGGACCATTAGAAAAGTGATGGGGGGGGGGGGGGGTGGGGAAAAAAACAAAAAAAAATTCATGCAAGGGATAATGCCAAGAAAAAAAATTCGTGCAAAGAAGAAGGTAAAGGAAAAAAAATTCATGCAGAAGGATAATCCAATAGGCCCTTTGCAGGATCCAGTCACGTGCTTGGATACCACCTAGCAACGCTTTGCTGGGACGCAAGCTTTTCAGTCGCCATCTTGAAAATTGTAGCGTGACTGAGCGACTTTGTGGGTTCTCTATCAAAATATTGGCGATCTGTTTGACTTTGAGACTTTTTTACCTTGGTGAACTATAAATAGCGTCTTTTCGTGAGTTTTGGAGAAAAACACGAAACCGGGTCTACCGTGACGACCTGTTGACCTCATGGCGAGCAATGAAGGTAAGCAGCTGTCTGTCGTTTGGGCTTTGTTTTGCCTGTTTGTGCGGGAAAAGATTTGAATATTTGCATATTAATTAAACGATGACTCCATGATGACAGGTTTCGATTTGATTCACCAACATTTAGTCCTTACGAGAGCTGCTAGGGCATTGTTTTACGTTCATTTCATGGCATAGTTAGTTAAAAGATCATGTGTTGTTGTTATCTTTTCCCGGAATGATTATCACTTTGACTCTGGTAAATTATAGTTCAAATATGTACTGCAGTGTGTAGCAGGATTGTAACCGTTCTCATTGATTTTACGTCGCATACTTCTGACTGGTGTTTGGTTGTTTTACATACTTACTTGATACATACATATTCGTACATATATGTATACATAACATGCATACTTTGTCATGTACATCATTAAATGTCAGCTAGAAAGCTCATGTGGACCTACAAACTGAAGTATAACTACAGCATTTAGATGAGAAAAGAAAAGAAAAATAACCTTAAGAAAGTGAGGAATCATTTTACAATGATAAAAGAAAATATAATACACAATACAAACATTTACAATATTTGACTGAGTTAATTAACTGTGGCATTGATTTTAATAATAAATAATAATAATTATAATAGCTAGTAAAATAATAATAACAATAATAACTTTGTATTTCGTCTCGTAGTTGATAGCAGGCCAAGTTCCCCAGTCTGCAAGAAGGGGGGTGATCGATTATCACTGCTGTGTGCCGCAATGCACTGGTGACAGCCGCTATGACAGCTCATTGAGGTTCCACCGTATGCCTAAGAAAAAGCAAAATCGAAGCCGATGGATTGCTAAAATCCGGAGGGATGTTGGCCCATATTTCAAGGTTACTGTTTATTTATTTTGTTTTTGTGTTTGTTTTGTTGTAAATACTATTTCTAGTTTGGCTTTCATGCTTGTTATCTGCATGACATGATTTAATACTTACTTTGTTTGCAACTTATATATAAATGTATATTAATAGATAACGTCCAAGACAAGGGTTTGCAGTAAGCACTTCAAGGAAGAGGACTACCATTCTCCTGACCGTGCAGGCAGGTGCCTGCTCAAAGAAGGAGCTATCCCCACTGTTTTTAATTGGGCAGCTGCTTTAAAACCCAGACATGAGATAATCAGACACATCAAAAGGTGCATTGAACATTTGACAAAAGTAGTGTTGTAACATTAAAGCCCTGTATTTCATAACTGCTGTCACTGTTGTTTTCTTTTAATACAGCTAATCTGACCCTACAATATTTAGAGCAATACTTTGATCCTTTTTAACCGTAGTAATCCCACTCAGACAGAGGAAAGTGACAACAATGATGATGCTCCTTGTGCTCCTGAAAATGATCTCTAAGCAATCTTAAAAGAAGAACTTCAACAGACTAAGGCCCAACTTCATGCTGCACAAGATTAACTTGAAGAGCTAAGAAGAGAATTAGAAAGGGCCAATGAACAAGCAAATGCTGCACTTGTTCATGCGCAGCAAGAACTTCAAAGACACAAGGAACAAGCTGCATCTGAACTTAACATTTTCAAGTTTGGCATTGGGAGATTCTCTACAGATAATGATGCCATCAAATTTTACACTGGATTCTGTTCATATAGACATTTTATACTTTTTTATAATTTCATTAAGCCTACAGCAGAAACAATGACATATTGTTATGCATCTGGTATCCTTGAAAACCGCCCAAATATACGGGCTATGCAATTGATAGATGAATTTTTTTTTGTTTCTTGTTAGGATTAAACTAGGGCTTTTTGAGCAGGACCTTGCTCACCGCTTTAATTTACATATTTCATCTGTTAGCAGGAAAATTACCACATGGGCTAATTATTTATATTTTTTGGGGGGGTTCACAACCTATTTGGCCTTCCAGGGCTGATGTGCTTGCCAAGATGACAGAGGAATTTAAGAAACAGTACCCAACTACACGTGTTATCCTGGATTGCACAGAGATTTTTGCCGAGACTCCATCATCTCTTCTTTTGCAATCTCAGTTGTATTCTTCATATAAGAGTAACACAACTCTCAAGAGTTTAATAGGTATTTCACCACATGGTGCCATTACTTTTGTTTCTTCTTTGTATACTGGGGAAATTTCAGATAAAGAAATTACAAGATGTTCAGGGATACTTGACCTAGTAGAGGCTGGTGATTCTGTGATGGCAGACAAGGGATTTGATATAGAAGATCTTCTTAGAGGAAAGAGTGTCAGCCTTAACCTTCCGCCTTTTTTGGAGAGTAGAAGCCAGTTTTCTGCAGCTGAGGTTCAACAGACCAAAATGATTGCAAAGGTCAGGATTCATGTCGAGAGGGCCATAAGGAGGATCAAAGAATATCACATTTTTGATTCAGATATTCCATTGTCCATGTTAGGCTCTATCAATCAGCTATATACAGTTGTATGTTTATTAACAAATTTTCAAGGACCCTTAATTTTAAATGGAGATAACATTTAAAGCTTTGCAGTAGTAGGGTTATTACCCGGGGGGAGGGGGGTTCTCCCAGAAAAATTGGGTGGGGGTGGTATTTATGACCTGAAAAATATTTGACACCCTATTTGTGACCTGACTCTTAAATCAAAACCTCTCTCTGTGCAGCATTATAATAAGTTCCCTAGTTCAGACCAATGTTAAATTACCGTAAACATAATTTGTCAAGGGCTTTTGTTCAATTTCTTTTTGATAACGATGAAAAAGTGGCTTCTTCTTAAAAACATACCCACATCAAGGCTAGAGTGCAAAAACCATACCCTATTTATGACCAAAATGGCCAAGATCAGCTAAATAATTGATACCATATTTATGACCAAAACAGCTGAAAAACCATACCCTTTGGGGATGTACATACCTATAATGCCCATATAAGGGAGTACCTCCCCAGGGGGGTTATTGTAATAAAGTTTTTATAAGCTGTTTACTTGTGATTTGTGTGGTTTTTTTTTTTTTTCATGCTTATTACATTTATGCAGCTAGGAAATAGTCAAGAAGAGTTTGTAAGCTTTGTTCGTGCTTGTACAACCAGAAGAGTTTTTTGCGTAGCTCTCTACTTCAGCAAATGTTAGCTCGGGGAACAGCTGAAGATCTTGTGTCGGATTATCTGTAACACGTCGTTCTACAATCAAGAAAGTATTTAAGCTTTATAATACAACAATACATGATCTTTTAACTAACTATGCCATGAAATGAACGTAAAACAGTGCCCTAGCAGCTCTCGTAAGGACTAAATGTTGGTGAATCAAATCGAAACCTGTCATCATGGAGTCATCGTTTAATTAATATGCAAATATTCAAATCTTTTCCCGCGCAAACAGGCAAAACAAAGCCCAAACGACAGTGACAGCTGCTTACCTTCATTGCTCGCCATGAGGTCAACAGGTCGTCACGGTAGACCCAGTTTCGTGTTTTTCTCCAAAAGTCACGAAAAGACGCTATTTATAGTTCACCAAGGTAAAAAAGTCTCAAAGTCAAACAGATCGCCAATATTTTGATAGAGAACCCACAAATAAAGTCGCTCAGTCACGCTACAATTTTCAAGATGGCGACTGAAAGCGTTGCTAGGTGGTATCCAAGCACGTGACTGGATCCTGCAAAGGGCCTATTGTGACTTTTATTTATATACAATTTGCCAGGTGCGGTTGCTATGGCGTGACGTCATTAATCTGTTATGTTACTGTCATCACAAGAATTTTGCGGTTCTATTGTTGTTTGCGATAATTGCTTTCAAGAGAACTGTGTACAGAAGTATTATCCTGGATATTTTCAATATGATCTGGCCGCATAATTGATTTTTTATAATAAATTTTCACAACGCAGGAATATTGCTCGTTCGCATAAAATAGAATGAACCCGTCATTGGTCATTGAAAACGGGCACAAAACGAGATTTGCCTCCCAGATTAGAAGATATGGTGTTTCTTCTGACGAATTTCAGCGAAATTGAGCCAGTTTCCAGTCGAATTTTCCTCGCGGAGTTAAAGTGGGCGCGCTGGTTTTCTTTTGGCGGGAAGGGCAACAAAGAAGCTTCCCCTGCCTATACGTTTGGATTTGGTGTTGCTCAAACCATTAAACAGTTGTTGAAAACCAAACCGGAAACCGACAACCACGATTGACTTGTACATGACTTCATTCACCCGAGAACGACAGAGGGAACCAGAACATGTCTACAGCTAGCGCTGGCCGTGACCAACCTCGTAGAGCATCGAATCACGACAACAGCTTCAAAACTCAGCAAGACGAAGATACCAAGTTAAGTCATCAGGTTAATCTTTTATTTATATCTCTACTTATACACGGATTGTTATGCTTTTTGGGACTACATATTATCCTTCGTGAGTTAGACCCAGGGGCGGGGCAGAAGACTCCTGAAATTTTCGTATATGCATCATCCAACGAAAAATGACGTCACATCCGGTCTAAACTTGGCTTCCCAGCTCGTTTCACAAAGCGAGAAAATGGCGTTTCGATTACTCAAGATTTCCCTGTATTTGTAAACCATCAGTTTCGTTTCATTTTATAATGAGGATGGAAAGATGTTCCAAGCACATATCTTCGACGTTTTAAGCGAATATTTCGGGAAAAGAGAATAGTTTAGTATTGTTTTGGAGGACAATAACAGAGAGCCTTCTGTCATCGAATGGCGGATTTTACATCTTTGCAAAACTGAGGTTGATCAGACTTTTGGTTCTTGTCGTTCGCGATTCAGTGATAACGCTAAGTGCAATAGCCTATAATGTTAACAATAACCTGGATGAAGTATTGCTGGCCATAGTTTGCACTGTGTACAACGGGAACATAATTACCAGAAGCCGGTTAGTTCAGTGAATGCTGATGATGCTCTGTATCCACGTGTATGCGGTGGAAAAGACAAGCTGAATCGTATACTCAAGGTTAGTATCCTATTTCCGTATCTCTTGTTGAATACTGTTTTCCTCTAGTAAGAAATCATAAATGTAGCGAGTTAGAATACGGGCTTTGGAGATAACAGATTTCCTCGGAAAGCATCAACCCGTATGGAGGTGTGAAGCATGCTAATTGTCCAAGAGTAGATATCTATGGGCAAGAGTAGATATCTATGGTAATTCTTTAGCCAGTCGCGTCTTAGACTTTCTTCCAGTCATCCAATAGTTAACTGTGCATGGTTATGTATTGTCTGAAATGCAACAATGTCGGCCTGGAGATCAATTTCTTTGGGCGTTACTAAAAGAGGGGGGTTGGCCTGTTTAGGGTTAGCTCTTAATGGTATGGTAACACCCCTTAGGTTCTGTGAAAATGGTTTGCCACTGACTTTTTTGTTTCTAACCAGACAATTCGGCTAATGCTAAAGCCTTCATCAGTATCACGTCTGGTTAGAAACAAACAAGTCAGTGGCAAACCATGTTCTATCACTGATGAAGGCTTAAGCATAGCCGAAACGTCTGGTTAGCAACAAAAAAGTCAGTGGCAAACCATTTCCATAGAACCTATGACATCTCCTGACTACACTTTTTCCATTGGTAACACCCTTACCCCTTAACTTCACCCCCCCCCCCCCCCCCCACTTTTGACATACCCACTTCCACTTTGAAGTAGTTCATAAAGAAATGCTGGCACCTCAGAGGCTGTTATAAGGTGTACAGTGACCTTAGAGTGCTTGTTTTCCTGTTATTATACTTCTTAGAGTTGAAATTCTCTCACAAATTCTTGACCCTTTCAAGCGGGATAAAAGTAAAGTCTGTATATGAAGTGAACTATATATACAGTATCAGACCAGAGCTTTACCTGGTTTCAGTAGCATGAAGCAACTAGGAGTATTTCTACTCCCCCTGGATTGGATGCTGGTTTGCAGGGTTACCCCCACCATTAAATTCACCGTTACCCATTGTACACCTGGGTGGAGAGATCAGGCACTGTGAGAGTTAAGTGTCTTGCCCAAGAACACAACTCAAATTTGTGCCTGGCCAGCGCTTGGACCTGGACTGCTTGCTCCGGAGTTGAGCGCACTAACCATAAGGCCACCTTGCCTTCCTTTTATCAACCATGATAGTCAGCTAATATTAGACAGTACTAATAATATACATGAAAAAATTGCTCCATTCTGATTGGCTGAGAACAGTGTAGTTTTTCCTTGACACAGTGCAGAAAAGAGGTAATTGAATGCAAAAAAAGGTAATAAAGCAAGCTGATTGGTCAATGAGCAAAGTTCACAGATAGCCAATCAAATCTTTTGTTTTCAAATCAAGCGCACACCCTGGATGGCGCAATTTTTTCCTGATTGCGTGATATGCGTGCGTTTCTTCTGCTTAACCATCTCAAATTTTTCATGTATATTATTAATAAGTAATCACATGATTTTTTTTCGTGCAATTTGGAATAAGCACTTGTAAATTTTTTCAACGGGCTCGTGCAATTTTGGTCTTCTTTGAAAAAATTTACTCGTGCTTACATGTAGTTATTCCAAATTACACTTGAAATCATGTGATTACCTATACTTATGGTAAAGAAGGAAACCAAAAGTAACCACCACACAATTTCTGAAGTTGTATATTAGAAATGTAATATGATATGCTTGTATTAACTTTGATCTTGAAGAGAAAACATTTTAAGACTACGAGCAAGCACTGGGTTTAATTATTAGGTGCAATAAATACATGTAGAATAATGGAAAGTTTAGATTAACTTACTGTGTACATGTTTATTTTAGAGCAAAGTTAAATTGTGAAAGGCTCTTACTTTCAATTGACAACTACCAACCCATCACAAACAATGTTCAAGAATAATTTAACTATCAGAATATTTGTTATGTAAATTATGCCAATACTTGCAATGTGCACTTCCAGAAAATATCCATTACCCCCCACCTATAGAAGGGATTTGAATTTCCTGGAGGTAGGGGGTTCTGTAAGACCCCAAAATTTAAAGAAATGTGTGAAGCTTTTTTGGAATTTCCAGAGGGGTGGGGGTCTTAGACAAAATCCTTTCTGTGGGGGAAGTATGGATATTTTCTGGTATTATGCAATTTCTTTAAATGTTGTAGGTCAAAATGACATTCAGGTTAAAAAAATTCCTTTGTCTCTTAACCCTAATTGAAATATTTTTGTTTTCTCCTTGTTTTTCAGAGATATTTTTGGGGCATGTAGGACACTTGAATATAATCGCTTTGGTTTATGACCATGCTTTTTTTGAAAGTAATAGTGATGTTCGCAGGCAAATAAGGGAATGTCATTTGCTTGACATAAATCTTCAGGTGCCATTTCCAACACGTAAACCCCTGCCATACTTTGCAGTCTTCTTTTAGATATTACATCCTCTGTACACCCCTTAATGCGGCACTTATTGATCCCACCAAGCAACCTTCCTCTAATATGCAAAGTGAAAAAGTGCCACTTGTAAATTGAAAAACAGAACTATAGAAGAACATTAACATGACCAAACCATATTCTCCTACAAATAGCAGCATAAAATATACACACGTGAGACTTGTAAAGCTGCAGAACTGTAAGATTTCTTGTACTATGGGATGTATTGAAACTAGTAATATATATGATCCACTTAAAGCAGGACCAGTTTCCAACAAAAATTGCAGTGCAAAAAGCTGTTAATAGCCATATTACCAAAAATGACAGAAGACATGTAAAGGTAATGATGTGTGGAAAATAAATATGAATGAGATAACATCATATTTTCTAACCAGTCATCTGAAAGGTTATACAGAAATTTAGTGAAAATTTGGATTTTAGGAATAGCCAAATATAGTATAATTAACCCTGGTAAACATATCACAGACAAGCCAAATACAAGATACTGAATTATCTTAATTTCTGTTGATGATTGTCTTGTTAGTTTTGTTTGACTGGCTTGCTTTTGTTTCACAGTTCTTGACAGAACTGGCATGGTTTCTTAATTTCTTTTTGAAATTTGAAATTCTGTTCAAAACATGTTTCCAGTTTTTGTTCAGAACCAGCCTTTGTTTTTTATGTTTAAGTGTTCGAAAATGTATAACATGAAGAACGTTTAAAAAGGAATCTGAACATGCTTTTTTTTTGGAGAATCAACTTCAATGTTCCCTTGATTATATATGCCTACCAAGGAACCAACAATTTTCTCAGGCAACACATGCATTGAAATAATGATCAATGAACACAGTGAACTCTCAAAACAGTTTTTAGAATTCCCCTGCATAACAAGCTACCAAATGGTTGGTGTTCAATGAAATTAAATTGACACTCATAAAGCATAAGAATGCAGAGCAAGGCCTTAATGAAAGTAAGAAAAAAAATTCTGTCTTCTGAATCTTCATCATCTGTGATTTCTTCATTTAGTTCATCTTCAGTGTTTACTGACAGATCATTTTCCTGGAATAGGCCCTTTGCAGGATCCGGTCACATGGTACGGAATAAATTACGCTGGGACGCAAATGACGCAGTGGGACTTCCAAAACAAAGGAACTTGTACCAGTCCAGACCGACTTTCCTTTGTTTTGGAAGTCCCACTGCGTTATTTGCGTCCCAGCGTAATTTATTCCGTACCATGTGACCGGATCCTGCAAAGGGCCTATTGTTTGTTTGATTTTTCTTCAGTTTTATCTGTTTTGCTATGGTTTTTTTTATCATCATTTGCAGGGTGTGACGTGTCTATAAAACAAACTGAATAAAGGGCTGTAGTTAATAGGATTATTTATTGATTGTTAATAGGATTATTTATTGATTGGAAAAGGGAATATCATTGCAAGGAAAACAATGTCACACTGTGCCAGAGTAGCCTGAAGAAACAAAGGAAAGCAAAGCTGTAAAGATACCAAAAACAATGTTGTACCACTGGGTAATCGCAGAATACATGTAGTTTGTTTGGAAGAATCCTTGAAGCTGCTGATCTCACTTCAGGGCCTTCATCTGCTTTTGACAGAGAGGCAGCAGGCTCACTTTCAGAGTGGAGTTGGGTGGGTATTTGTTCAGGTTGGGTATGGTTGGGTATTTCACTGGGCTGGGTATGACTGGGATTTTGACTGGTTTGGGTAGGGTGAGGTATTTCACTGGACTGGGTATGGCTGGGGTATTGACTGGCTTGTGTAAGGTTAGGTTTTTGAATGGGCTGGGTAGGGCTAGATTTCTGTCTAGGGTAGGTAGAACAATGAGTTTGGCTGGATGGGCTAGAACATGGTTTCTGACTTGGCTGGGCAGGGTAAGGTTTTAGAGTGGGAGGGGTAGCACAACATTTCTGTCGGGGTTGAGTAAAACAAGGTCTGTCACTAGGCTTGGTAGAGCTAGGTTTTTTACTGGGTTGGGTAGGGATATGTGTTTTACTGGGTTGGGTAGGGATAGATTTTTGACTTGGATGGTTAGGCCTTGGTATTTGATTGGGCTTATCAGGGTTGGGTTTTGTACTGGGCTGGGTCAGGCTAAGTTTCAGAGTGGGATAAGTGGGCCTACATTTTGTACTGGGCTGGGTAGGGTTAGGTTTTTGATTTTGTTGGGTAGGGGTGGTTTTTGCATTTGGTTGGATAGGGTTGAAGTTAAATCTTGGTGGGGTAGGGTTAGATTTTAGGCTGGGAGATGGACAACTGAATTTTAGCTTTGGCTGGCTAGAGATGGCAAGGGCTGAGTTGGTCAAGGCTGGTCTTGGATCTGGGTTTGCCAGGACTGGAGTTACATTGGGAAAACTTTGGAAACAGATTTGGTAGGACTTGGTACTGAGATGGGCTTGGGACTGGTAGGGGTAGGGGTAGGGGTAGCAGTAGGGGTACATGCAGGGGTAGTTAGACTTTGTTTGCTGTATCTGTATGGAGAAGGCATAGTTGGTTTGAAGGGTTGTGATGGGGCAGGTAGGAGAGGCCAATCAGTATCTGTGATGACAAGAGGAGAGGGAACATCTTGCAGGGAGGGCATGTGGGATGTGTTTGGTTCTGGGTTGGTTGGGTTAGACGTGGTTATGCAGTGGTGGAAACAACTGACAAGGATGTCATTGCCTTTTGTGGTGAGATGGAGTTTGTCAGCCCTGTACAAATTTGGATTATTGGCAGTTCGTGGAAAAAACAAATTCTGGAAACAATTCTTGAACCTGAAAATAAATAAGAGAGTTAGTACCAGTAACGTGTTTTTGAAGTTGATCGAATCGTGGTAAAATTGGAAATAAATGGTTATGTGCAGTTGGACACTTAAGTCGTAGTAAATTAAAATTTCAGTAATTGTGGACGAAATAGTGGCAGGAGAATGCGAACATAAATTGTTAGTGCCACAGAGGAGAGAGATGTGAGTGACAGAGGAGGGGATGTCCATCACCTCAACTCTGTAAAGGATTGCCTCCACAGTGTCGCCCGCGATGCCTGCGTTTAACATTGGAAGTGGGGAAAAATCGGGGGTAGCTGGGGGCAAACCTCTCCATGTTTTTTGTAATGGAATCCCCGATGAGAAGAGTAGACTTTTCCTTGAGGTTTTCTGAGATCACCTGTATTTCTTTTGTTTTTCCTGGCCTCCTTCGAGGCTCCAAGGGAGCTCCATCAGTCCACTTTGACCTGTAGTCGAGAAAAAAGAAGACGGTTTAGTCACTTTATAAGCGATCGCAACATAAGCAACAAATTTAATGCGGGCTCAAAAGACAAAAAATATGGTTTGCTGTACCGTGTAAGTGTGAATTAGTGAGAAAGCAGAGTAGGCGCTTATTTTGGGTATGTCAGTGCACAACGCCTCCAAGCAGACGAGTTAACCCCACACATGCAGAACGCTTCCATCGAAACTTCCTTATAAAAAAACATCTACCTAACAGAATAGGCTATTTCAAATAACTGTTACTCACCTTGAACTCATGTTTTCAACGAAAACAAACGTCTGCTGTATGATGCAACGACAGAGAAATGCAGATTTTTAAGAAAAAACATACGCACAAAACATCTCACTTATGAATTACTAGTAAGGATATTCCTTCAACCAATAAAACGACTGAATAGAAGACTCCTTTCTCTC
>OZ026599.1:36304836-36314836 GCA_964020085.1 Micromussa lordhowensis | reverse complement strand
CTAGTTAAACTACAACCTTCAAACTTGGTGAATACAATCTTCCACCTGATATTTTAACATTGCGATTCACAATTTGTGTAAAATTCGATTTTGGAAAAAGTTCTTTGCCATCGGATTCCCATACAAACACTGTAATTTCTGACTGCTTTGCCTACCCGTCAAAATGGCGTCGGAAACCGTGATAAGGCCTATTGTTTTCTTCAGGGAATCGAAGTCTCTCTTCAGACTCGTTGACGGTGTGATGAGCAGCGTAATGATTTGTGTGATGAACAACGTTATTTAAAATACTTATAGCGATTTCCAAATATATTTACTGATTTGGAAAGTAAGGTATCTTCTCCATCAAAATTTAAAATTCCAGCCCTTGCGGTTCCCTCCTGTAGGGTTGGCTTGCTTGGCAATTTCCTAGCCTTACCTTCTGCCTCTGTTTCAAAACGAGTCTTTGGGCAAAACCTTTCATATGAAAATGAGTTTGATTTTCATGAAAATTAACCTGTAGGGGGGACACACTTTATATGAATGGCTTCACACGAAGACTTGTTTTGACACAGAGGCAAAAGATTTAACTCGAAAATGGCATATTAGAACAGATCTTTGACAGCCATATTCTGTTTGAAGTGACATGTTCATGTTTGTTATTTTAGTTAATCCTTAAACCTCCTGAGCCATTAGCTAGCATGCTGACCAGAGCACAGGGAGAAAAATGGAAGCGAATCAGGAGCACTCTCACTCCAGCCTTCAGTGCACTGAAGATGAAGCAAATGTTTCCAGTGATGAATTCCTGTTGTGACATCTTGCTCCAAAAACTTAGTGAAGTTGCTGACAAAGAACAAAGTGTTAACATTGTCAAGTAGGTAGACAGACAACCGTTATTTAAGCACGATAGTTTAAAAAGCTGTGCAGCTTGTGGGGTCGTGAGGTTGAAAAACCTCTGCAGCACGCGACTATACTGAACTGACTGGGGGACCTCGCCTAAGTACCCGGGTTCCATTCACGGGAGTCTCAATGTGGTTAACCATTAACCGTAAAATGGGCCAAAAATCTAGCTGTAAGGCGTAAAAAGAAAAAATCCTAATCGTGAATGAAAAAAATATTAATCGTAAAAGCATTTTAGCCACGAAAGTGAGAGTCTCCAAATCTCTTGTCAAGACTTTTTTGTGTTTTGTCTTGCGGCTTGCAAGCTATATTAGTCTACAATTCTTAAAATAACATTTTTTTTCCAACCGGGAATAGTGCTAAGATCTAAAATATGTTTTACAGTAACTCAAAACAAATTTTGAACTTTGTTTTTAAACAATAAGAAATCAAAGGAGCCCATCACTAGTAATGGACTCCTGCACAATGTTAATTAATTTCTAAGATTTCTTTTAAACGCAAGGAAAATAAATTAAAGCCAAAGTATTAATAATTAGACGTAAAAGCTACCACCCTATTAAGATCCTCATACATGCCAGCCAGCCATGTCTATATGTATCACGTATAGATTACAAAAACTGCTTAGGGTTTAAAACCACTGCCACATCACATGAAATAACAAAGACAAAAAACGCACGCAACATGGTAAGCGAGGCTCTATGCAGCTGTACTGGAAATGGGAACTAAAACTTTAGGTTTCAGAAGGCTTCTTTTGGTAGTAAACGATCTGATGACAGACTCAGCTGCCATTCTAAACGGAACTGTCTTTAATTCTAGGATTTTGAATGATTTTGTGAAACATTGTGTCAAATAAATGTTTTGAACTGATTGACAATTTGTCAGTAATTACTTTATTTCAAGTCTTATACAATCGTTTATTCTTTTTATTTAATCAATGAGACATAATATTTTAAATATTACCTTCTTTTACTACTTTTGCAGGTTTCAACAGGCTCTTACAATGGACCTAATTCTTTCAGCAGTATTCGGTCTTCAAGCCAACTCTCAAGAGAACCCCGACGACCCGTTTATCGACGCTGCTCGTCAGGCTTTGAAACAAAGTTTTTCAAAGAAAATCCTGCTCGGTTCACTTCTGCCATTTGGAATTAAGATCATGGAGAAATTTCCGAGCATGTGGCTTTCAAATGCCATCCCACTACTCGAGATGACAGAGAAAATTATTTCCGCAAAGAAGACAGGAAATGGAAGCTCTTCAAGAAAGGTATACAGTATCGTAAGATAATTTGGTTTTATCAACTGGGTTCATAATGTGAATTGGCCACCGTAAAGAGATTCGGAAGCTGAGGTTTCGAGCGTTAGCCCTTCGTCGGAGCGAATCTTCGCTAAGGATGGGCTAAAGCTCGAAACGTCCGCTTCCGAATCTCTTTACGGTGGCCAATTCACATTATCAACCCAGTTGATAAAACCAAATTATCTTGTAATACTCCCGCCGACGCAGCACCACAGTTTCTTTAGAAACTTACCCCCTTTATACTGTATCGTAGTTTGGAGAAATGGAGAGTTGAAGGAATAATAAAAAAAATACAAGTCGTAGTTTGGCAAGAAACCATCGGAATTGGGTCTGGATGGGTTTTGACAAAGAGAACATGTGGGACAACCTAGTCAATCTCCCACATAGACCAGTTTGTTGCCAAGGTAACGTCTCTCAAGTTATTTTAAGATATGGTGCGCAGTCCTCGTGTGGTTAATATTACCACGCGCGTTGTGTGATTTGATTCGTGGAGGAGGACACATCATGTAAAGCCGCTTGGGATCTCCACGTGATTAAATTCTCATCACGGGATTGGCTACTCGAGAGGAATTTAATGCATTGGGAATGAAGCCTATATGGGTGATTACCTCCCTTACTATAAGTTATAAATGTACGCGTGAATTACGTTGCTGTTGTTACTATTCATCCTGGCTCTCTACCAGCACTCCACCTGGACGACCTTCTCAGGAAATGGTTAAAACATCTGCATTTGGTTTATTTGACGACAAAGTATATGCTGCTATAATTCAAGTTGAAAGTTTCGTGATTTCTGTAACTCACTTGCTTCATCCATTTCAGAACTTGACAGTCTGCCTTATTTAGAAGTTAGAAATGAATGCGGGTCATTATCGAGCAGGAGTGTCACAAAGTCTATTATTACAATGAAACCTTGATTTAACGAACCTCTATATAACGAAGACCTCGATATAACGAACGATATTCTTCGCCCCAGCAATAGTAAAATGCATGGAAAAGAACTTTTATACAATCTAACTTCCTTATAGGGAACATATTTTTGCCAGTCCGTGGCCCTTCGTTATGTCAATGTTCCACTGTAGTTGTTTAAACCTTTCGCTTTCTAAATTTCCTTCATGTTCTTAATTGATTTCTGTCACGCTTTATTCAAGAAATAAAAAACTGTTTCCAGAGTTTTCATCGAGTTATAGAAACACATGTGGAAGTCAAGAACAAGAAGTATTCTGGGGACACGAGTCAATTTCTTCCAAACTTTTAAGGCCCGTCCACACTACACGATTTTTTCTGAGGGCCCCCCTGAAAACCGCTTGGCGAGTTGGCTTCCCTCGTTATTATTATCACATATATTATTATTATTATTATTTACGTCCACTATTTGAAGTCGGCCTTTTCACTCTGAAAACGCGTTAAATGTTTTCCGTCCACCCTACGCCGGAGAAATTAGAAAATTAAACACAACAATCAGCGGTCAGTTTGATACTCAGACAGGGAAATCACATTATTATCGTGATGTTATTTTTCAAAGTGTGTTCCGTTCACACTGAAATGCAAAGCCAGCGTTTTCAAATTCCTCCGGTTTGAAGTGCGGTTTGGAAAAGCTCCGTTTTCGTGACGGATTAGTGTGGACGGGAAGCCTAACTGCAAAAATAAAGCTGCGTTTTCAAATTTCTCCGACACCAGTGTGGACGGGCACTACTTTTTTCCTTTTGTTTTTTATAAAATGTGCGTAAATATTCATTGAATCTTCCTTTCCTAGGACATGTTGGATTTGATGCTGGCGGCCTCAGACGACCCCTCCGTCCCAGAGTCCAAGAAGCTGTCTGACACAGAAGTCCTTGCCCAGAGCATTATCTTCCTTGCTGCTGGATATGAAACGAGCAGCGGGACCCTGAGTTTGACATGTTACCACATAGCCACAAATCCTGACGTTCAAGACAAACTGCAGCAGGAAATTGACAGTGTGTGGACTGATGAAGAACATCCGCCGACTTATGAAGCAGTGAACGAGCTGCCATACCTTGACATGGTGATTTCCGAGACACTCCGGCTCTACCCACCAGGTATAAAGGAAGTGAAGGATAAATACATTGTTTGGTGTGTTACCACATACTTTCAAGTTGCTAACACTAGAGACCCTTAAGATCAAGGTTTGGCGATCTTACCACAAACGGCAAGCCGCGGTTTTCGGTTAGCGGTTTCACGTTAGCCGTCTGCCCATATTTGGGGCTTCTTTAAAGGGGCTACGTCACGGTATTTTGAGTTATTTCTAGTCTTTCTACCATCGACAAAATTACCTCTAAATTCAAGGAAACCCGAAAATAATACTTTACAAAGATAGAAAAACACTAAAGAGATAATAATAAACCATAAAAGAACAAGGATGGTTAAGGATGGAGAAGATTGACACGGATTACAAACAACAAAATTGAAATATTTAGGCTAAATTTTGCAAACCGTTTAACCGTGACACAGCTCCTTTAAAATTACGTTTGTATGAAAAAGAATTCGATAGAGAAATAGTTTTTAAAATTAGTATTTCCTTTCAAACGTGGGATTGTGATATTTAGGGTGCAAAAAACCTTGCGGTAAGTCACTTACCTCTAGAACATGGTCTAGCCATACAAACGTCAACCGCAAACTGCAAACCTGACGCCAACACACTGGTCACATGACTTCTTGGCGTTCGCGGTGCGCGGGAAACCTATTTTTCCGTGAGATCGTTCGTAGATATCGATCGTAGAGTTTGGACGGACTGCCATCATGGTCTCATGATGCGAGTGAAACTGGAGAGAGTATAAAATACCCGTGGATAGGGATGGTGGAGGGCACGACCACCACCTCTACCCACTGGTAGAGTACTCTCTCCAGTTTCGCTCGCATCAAGAGACCAAGATGTCGACCCGTCAGAACTCGACGATCGACATCTACGGTCTTACGGAAAAATAGGGGACGAGGGTCTGCTAATCTTACCATTTCATTATTTCAGGATTCATGATATCCCGCGGCTGTACTAAAGCATGTGTCATTAAAGATCTCAAGATACCCAAAGATTCACCCATTCTCATTCCTGTGTACAGTGTACAAAGAGACCCCGCGGTCTTTCCAGACCCGGAGAAATTTGACCCAGAACGCTTTGCGCCTTCAGCCAAACAGTCACGCAATCCCTACAGTTTCTTGCCGTTTGGTCACGGACCGCACAGTTGCATAGGAATGCGCTTTGCGAAAATGCAGATAAGACTGGTGTTAGCACGAATGTTAAGGAAATATCGTTTGGAAGTCGCACCGGATACAAAGATTCCTCCTGACGTAAAAGCCAAGGCCACTTTGGGGAGCCCGGAAGTAAATCTTCGTATTGTTTCAAGATTCAAGGAAACATGACAGTGCACGTATCCCTCATCAAGCTTCCCGAGAAGTTGTCACGAGAACGTGCTTGGGATATTCCTGTACTAATTGTGTGTGTGCTACAACAAGCATTTTTTTGAAGTAAAAATGTTGTGCCCATCCAAAGAAACAAATGTCATGTTACACTCCTACCTCCCTATAATGGCCTCCGCCACTACGTTATTTACATTGTCCCCAGCGGTTGTCATCGGCGCGCACGCGCGTCCGCAGCGTGTCTGTTCCATGTGCTCGCCTTCGTGTTTAGTTGGCGATTATTAAACCTTTGAGTTAACGCAGTGTTCCTTCTTTATTGGCGTGGTGGCAGCGCTTAGCCCACGCCTCGAATTCCCTAAAACAAGTGTGGACTTCGGATCCTGCGACATCTACTCCATAACAAGGTGACAAGGCCGCTATTTCAGGTGAGCGATTTGTGAACTTTCCAACATGGCCGCCTCGCCTCGAGCACCCAAACAGTGGCAACTAACAAAGATCGAGACCATTACTTCGTACGAGAGTTGGCGGCAGAACTTGATCTATGTTCTCTCACTCGACAAGAACTTTGTTCCTTTCCTCGATGCAACCTGGCAGAAACAAACGGCCGCCAATCCACGTAGGGGCCTCACAGACGATGGCACTGCGGTTCCCAGCTGCGTTCCTTACACGATGGTGGTGTGTCAGTCCGTGTTGATCCTGCCCCTGGTTTTTGCGCACTTGCCACCGACCCAATCCTCCTCTCCCACGGCATTACCTTGGAGATTGGCAGGGTCAAGAATCCTAACAAGAATCCTGTCGCAGAACGTGCCATTGAGGAGCTCGGCTTAGAGCTCCTAAACTTGTCCCCTGAGGGAGGACCTGTGTCTGACGTCACTCTGGCCCTAGCAACGGCAAATACAAACTCCCGCATCCGGCGTGATGGCCTTTCGGCGCAGGAGGTCTGGACTCAGCGCGACCAGCTGACTGGTGAACAGCTACCCATAGTTGACAGACAACTCATCCTTAGTCAGAATTACTCCCGCCAGCAAAATCACGCACCCAGTGCAAAGTCTAAGGCTCGTGGCCGTACCAACCTACCCACAGCTGCTGTCTCTGTCGGTGACTTAGTCTTCTTGAAAGGTGACAGAGACAAATTGAAAGCCCGTGAGAAGTACCTTGTGGTCGGCGTTCGTGAGGACCTTTCTTGTACGCTGCGGAAGTTCTCCACCTCCCAGTTTCGCAGCAAACCTTATGTGGTGCCTATGTCTGAATGTTATCCAGTGCCTCCGACAGTTTTAGCTCAGTCTCCACAGGGTCCCATTCGTGGCCTTCACAAGCCCTCCTCATTTGACTCTGATGATGACACCGATCCTGTTATTCTACCACCTAGGCACTGCACTGTCCCTGCACCTTCCCTGGTGGTTACTCAGCCTTCCGTCTATGAACAACCCACGGTTCCGCAACTTGCGCATGACGTTGTCTCTGTTCAGGAGCTTCCTCCCGTCCCTGCAGCCATTGTTCCGCCACCCTCCACTCCAGTCTCTTCTCCAGACTGCCCCGTTCTTTCAGGTGCTCCATCTGATTCGGCTGCTGTCATCCCTCCCAGGAGATCTGGCCGCCAACGACACGCCCCGTTTTGGCAAAATCAGGATTGGGACTTAAACTAGTGTGCTAGGCTTTTGCGCTCTTCGCGGTCACTCATCCGCATTGTTTCACCTTATATTAGTAGCTTTCTACTACTTGCTCCATTTAGAAGGACAAAACTAAGGGACCAGAGACTGCACCCTTTGTGCTTGTATCAGTTTAGTTTCGGTTTTTCTTTCATTGTTGTTCTAGTTCGGCTTCTGTATGTTCTTACATTTAGTCGTTCATTTTGCATGTTCATTCAGTTTACTTCTGTGCCTAGGTTCTAGAGAGTAGAAGGCAACCACGCCACTACGTTATTTACATTGTCCCCAGCGGTTGTCATCGGCGCGCACGCGCGTCCGCAGCGTGTCTGTTCCATGTGCTCGCCTTCGTGTTTAGTTGGCGATTATTAAACCTTTGAGTTAACGCAGTGTTCCTTCTTTATTGGCGCTCCTCTCGACAACGGCCACTCTTCTCTGTTCCCAAGATGACCGATGTGGAGTGGTTTTTCACTATCGGAACGTTCCCCATGACCAGTCCGTTTCCCTACAAAAACAATTTGCTTATCCCTTACCCGATGGGAATCGTGTTACTAACAGTAAAGAATGGTTGACTAAACTTAGTTCTAATTACCGAACCTCGGCTTCCGTACTCAATTGATCTCACTAGAGCCTGCTGTAGTAGTTAGATAAACCAGCACCACAAACACTTCTTGCATTATAATGATTCTTTTATTTTTCGAAGTTGAGAGCGTATGGTGTACAGCCTCAATAGGTCCACAGTGTGGTCTTGTGAAGTTTATGTCCTTTTAAACGAAGTGAAATGGGATATTCTGGGTATTACAGAGACTCATCTGACGGAATCTACCCCTGACAACCTGCTAAGATTACCTGGTTTTGACTTTGTCACCAAGGATATAGATCTAAGGGAGGAGGAGTGTTAATTTCCTATCAAGAAAGCTTAACTGTCCATCAAGACTTTAAATGGGACATTCAATAGTTGGAAGCAGGTTGGATAAGTGTCACCATGCGCTCTTAGTCAACCTTAATTGGATGTCTTTATCGTCCACCTAAAGATATGATAATTTTCAGTTCCTTACAGGGTCTGTTAAACAAGATCTGGGTCCAAAGAAAGAATGTTGTGCTGATTGGCGATCTAAATTCTTATCTAAGATAATTTGGTTTTATCAACTGGGTTGATAATGTGAATTGGCCACCGTAAAGAGATTCGGAAGCTGACGTTTCAAGCGTTAGCCCTTCGTCGATTCGCTCCGACGAAGGGCTAACGCTCGAAACGTCAGCTTCCGAATCTCTTTACGGTGGCCAATTCACATTATCAACCCAGTTGATAAAACCAAATTATCTGGCTCCCCACCGACGCAGCACCACAGCTTCTTTAGAAACTTTTCCCCTTTATAAATTCTAATCTGCTTCCTGCCCCTAATCAAGATCAAAATTTATCCTTATGTGGAACCAAACTTCAAAGGATTCTAAACATCTTGAAGAATTACTAAGAACAGCACTTCATTACTGGATCTTGTCATCACTAGCCCTAGCTAGCCCTAATTTTTAAACTGCCTCAAGTCTCTATAGATCCTGGCATTTCTGACTATCTTCTTCAGTGTACATGGAGTTTTTGCTCCCACAGAAAGCAAACCAAAACCAAAAATCGCCTATGTTAAAGATTAAAGCTGATATGGCCAGAGCCCCATGGCACACTATTGGTGCTCTTGAAGATATCGATGATAGTGTATTTTTACGGGAATCTATGTTCAAGAGTATTTTTGACGACCACATTAAGAAAATAATCGTGAAGATCAAAGATAGATCCCTTCCTTGGATGAATAGATAAATGACAGGAGATGTGTTGCCTTAGAAGTGGTACTTCTTAGGGGTGAAATAAAATTTGTGACTAACTGCAAGGGACCGCATACGATAAGCGCTGCCAACGTAGGATCTGCAAGAGACCTGATCAGCCCAAAAAAAGTATAAAGACAATAGACTGCAAGGCTGATACTACGTGAAAAACGTTTCGAGACACCAACATGACAAGAAACGATAAAGGAGGATCGCAACAGTGGACAGCGGGCTGTTTCGCCCTTATTGGGGCTCGTCAGCACCGTGTAGCGAGGATGTGTAACGCCAGCCAAAGAGCCAACGCACATAAATTGCAAAATGAACAGGATCTTGGTACCTGTTAGGGGTTCAAAATTTCCGATGAGTACCCCCGTTCTTTTTTATGGGAGTCCCCCTTATAAAACGTACGTGTAAGGGGTAGAACGCGAGGAAGAAAATCAATTTTCCCAGTCCCCCTCCTAATCTCGTTTTCCTCGTTTTCGTGTCTGGTGAGACTTGAAAACGAGACAGATTGTAAGCACACTGTTCTGCATGCGCAGCAAAAAATTGATCTCTACCCTTAGGCATTCTGCGCTGGTTACAGTTTGTGCTGTTACATGAATCTTGTTGGTAACATAACATGGCGGTTACAGAAGTTCTGCAAGCATTTTCCCAATGGCAGACAATTTTTATTGCCTCTGCCATCTTGTTGTGCGTGTATGTCTGTGTATTTTATCGCACAGTGAAAACTTGGTACGGAGATATTCCTGGTCCAACTCCTTGGCCGATCGTGGGTCTCTTGCCGGATGTTCTCAGGTACAAGGGACAAATGCATCTACAAATAGATGAATACTACCGAAAATACGGCAAAGTTTTTCAGGCGACTATTTTTGGCAGGATTCCATCCCTTGTGGTTGCGGATCCAGAGATGTTGAAGGATATTTTCGTAAAGGAATTCGACTCTTTCAGTGAGCGCCCTGTAAGTTTTATTTCTGTTTGTAATAATCTAAATACAAAAACT
>OZ026599.1:36294286-36304636 GCA_964020085.1 Micromussa lordhowensis | reverse complement strand
AGATACACTTGAAAACATGAGCATCCCATGTCAAAAACTCGTCAATTTCTACACCAAGACATTTGCTACTATTTACTCTTTTAAGCGAAATTCCGTTAATGGAGAGATCAAGTTCTTGTGTAAGAGTCGCTACTCTTTGCCTTGACCCTACTAACATAAATTCCGTCTTTAAAACATTTAACGTTAGTCTATTTGCTATTAGCCAATTTTGAAGAAACTGAAGATCAATATTCATATCATGTTGTAACTCAGGGATGCCACAAGCGGTAAAAGTCATATTAGTATCATCTGCATACATTCTTACGGTAGCATAATCGGCTATAGTAGTAAGATCGTTAATGTATATCAGGAACAAAAGTGGCTCAAGTATCGAGCCTTGGGGAACTCCGCATCTTAGAATGGCTTTATCGGAGAGTACTCCGTTTGTAAATAGGATTTGAAATCTGCTTTCTAAATAGGATTTAAACCATTCCAAGGCATGGCCACGAATTCCAATATACTCTAGTTTCGTTAGTAGAAGGTGGTGGTCTACTGTGTCAAAGGCTTTCTTAAGATCCAAGAACAAAATTCCACTAACAAGTCCCCTATCAATATTAAAACACCATTGATTTGTAAGATCAAGAAGGGCGGTTACTGTTGATGGATGGATGGATGGATGTGTTGCACAACTATTGTAATTAGCACATCAACACCTACACCTCCGCTATTCGCACTTACCAATCGCAATGCACGTAATTATCATATCAGCACCAGCACCTTACGCCTATATAAATCTGTGAATAAGCATTATTAAATATTCAACTTTGAACGCGAAATGTAACGGTCAACATGGTGGCAGCGGGGCTTGTTTTTAAATTTTACTGCGAAGGAGATTCAATTTGATGAGCGATATGGCTTCCAACACTCCCTTCCCGCAGTTCAAAACAACGGGGGATGACAAACACGATGTGGAAGTTTACATCGAAGACCTAATCGATTACTGTATCATGCAAAACTGGTTCGATTCGTCCAAAGAAACAGAAGCAGCGAAGTGGACGAAACCAGAGAAAGCGATGGCATGTCTTCGAGCATCGTTATCCCCTGCAGCCAGAGCAGTCTACAAATACAGTTTAGGGTTATCTGAACAGGATCAGAGCAAACCACACATGGTTATCAACGCTTTGAAAGAGTATTACGGCGCTAGCATCGGGGTCTCGGGAGAAAGGCAGAAATTCCTTTCCTTGCTGCAAAACGAAGAGGAATCCATCGCGTCTTGGGAGACAAGGATTCGCAATCAAGCTGCCCAGTGTGAGTACGAAAATTTCGCTGATGAATTGATGAGAGATCAGTTTATCGCTGGATTAACATCCGAACCTCTGCGCGTAAAACTGATTGGGAAAGGTCACAGGCATCGAGACGTAGCACAATCAAAAGTTACTCTACGAGAAGTCGTTGAAGTAGCCAAAAGCCATGAAGCAACCTCATTTGCAAACCAGTTAATGAAAAACGCCCGAGGCATCCAGCAGGAACAGGTAAACTTCACAAAGAAGACAACCTCCGAGAATCGCAACTCCGACACCTCAACAGCGGCTTGTTTCTGGTGTCGCGGTGACCATCCCAGTCCTCGTCAACAGCATTGTCCAGCGTTCGGAAAACGGTGCAATAAGTGTGGAATCATTGGCCATTTTGCTCGCGCATGCAGAGGAGGGACACGAACTGGGCGAAGACGGCAGCAGCAATCGAATTTTGTCAGTGATGATCCTACTGAAGAGGCGTTTGTTGTGAACTGTCAGGCAACGCAAATTGGTGCAAAGAAGTTCTTCGCTCATTTACACCTTATTTACGAGGGACAGTCGAAAACCGTGAAAGCTCAAATTGACTCGGCGTCGACTTGTAACACCATGCCCAGTTCAGTATTGAAACAGCTGTTCCCGAACGTGAAGATCTCTAAGACGAAAAGCAGAATCACCACGTATGGGAGCCAAACAATGAAACCAAAAGGTCAAGTAACCCTTGTGTGTGAAAGGAAGGGCAGATTGCACACAATTGACTTCCTGGTGGTGGATGTTTCGGGTGACAAACCTCCACTTCTTAGTGGACGAGACGCACAGGCTTTAAAGTATTTGACCATTTATGCAGACGAGACAAACGCAGTCGAGGAGACCACACAAAACTCGTACAAGCTGCCTGCACTCGGCAAATTAACTTCAGAGGACATTCTGAACCACTACTCCAATGTTTTCAAACCAGGACGTGGGAAACCTCTTGGGAGTCCAATGCACATCGATTTGGATCCGTCCGTTACACCCGTCCATGCCCCCACTCGCCGCGTTCCAGTGGCAAAATTAGACAGAGTCAATGAGGAACTGAAAAGACTCTGCGAAGAAGGAATTGTAAGGCCTGTAACCCAACCTACTGATTGGCTCTCCAATATGCTGATTAAAGAAAAACCTAATGGCAAACTTCGCATCTGCATCGATCCGAGCCAGACCATAAACAAGGCGATTAAAAGACCCAAATACACCATTCCCACAATTGAGGAGAGGCTACCTCGTCTGACAAAAGCCAAGGTGTTCACCGTTGTTGATGTTTCCGAGGCGTTTCACACTATTGAACTGGATGAAGAATCTTCTCTGCTAACAACGTTCCGTGGGCCAGATGGTCGCTATTGTTACAACCGGATGCCTTTTGGTATTGCCTCAGGACCGGAAGAATACCAGCGGCGACAACATGAGTTTTTGGATGGACTGAATGGGGTAATCAACATAGCAGATGACATTTGCGTTTATGGCTGTGGCGATACAAAAGAAGAAGCAGATATTGATCATGACCGAAATCTGATTCATCTACTTGAGAAGTGCAGTGATCACGATCTTCGACTCTCCGCGAGAAAAATCCAATTCAAGTCCAGCTCTGTTTCATTTATGGGGCACAGACTTACCAACAGAGGAGTTCAGCCTGATCCAAGTAAAGTAGCTGCGATCACAGGAATGCCAACCCCAGTAGACAAGGCCGCTGTGCAACGTTTTCTAGGAATGTGCCAGTACTTGTCCAAGTTCTGCCAAAACCTGTCTCAAACAGTCCTCCCATTGAGGGACCTAACTAGGGATGACACTGAATTTCTTTGGTCTGACGTTCACGAGGCGGCATTCAACTCAGCCAAGACCCTCATAACTTCCACAACAGCGTTGCGCTATTATGACGTCAGCCTTCCCGTGACCCTTCAAGTCGACGCATCTGACAGCGCCATAGGCGGAGTCTTACTTCAGGTGGGCCATCCTGTCTGCTTCACGTCACACACCCTCAGCGCTACAGAAAAAAATTATGCTCAGATCGAGAAAGAGTGCTTGGCAATTGTGTCCTGTATGGAGAAATGGCATCATTACCTATATGGAAAGCAGGACATAACGGTCCACTCCGATCATCAGCCTTTGGAGACCATTTTCAAGAAACCTTTGAGTAGAGCTCCACGCAGGCTTCAGAGAATGATGTTAAGACTACAGAACTATCACTTCACTGTTCAGTACAAGAAGGGGAAAGAGCTCTTCGTGGCCGACACTCTGTCTCGCGCGGCTCTTAGTGATGTACACGGAATGACGCAAGAGTACGATGTATTTCGTGTGGATCTCGCACAGATGGACCTGTCACCAAACCTTGTCAAACCGGGTACAATGAATCAGATCAGAGAGGAGACTGTGAAAGACCCATCCTTAATGACACTGAAGAAAGTGGTGCTTGGTGGCTGGCCCTCCCAAAAGAGTGAAGTACCGGATGAAATCAGAGCCTACTGGGACTTCAGAGATGAGATTTCGGTATATGATGGAGTGCTCTTCAAATCTCATCAAGTCATAGTTCCCGCATCATTGCGATCTGAGCTCTTACAGAAGATACATAAAGCACATCAAGGCGCAGATAGTAGCATACGTAGAGCCCGGGAATCCGTTTACTGGCCAGGAATGCAGGCAGCAATTAGGCAAACATGTTTCTCATGTGGTGTGTGTTCTCAGTACCTAAGTGAGCGGCCCCAGGAACCTATGCAGTCACATACCATACCGTCTCGGCCGTGGGAAAGAGTGAGTGCAGATTTGTTTCAACTAGATGGCAGTAATTACCTTGTGCTTGTGGACCATTACAGTGACTATTTCGAACTTGAGCCTTTAAGAAATACATCAGCCGTCGCAGTCATACGAGCCATGAAGAGGAATTTCGCACGTCACGGCATCCCCGACGAATGCGTAACAGACAATGGTCCGCAGTTTGTCAGTCATGAATACGCACGTTTTGCACGTGAATACGGATTCACCAGCATCAAATCATCCCCGTATCACAGCAAAGGAAATGGGAAAGCGGAATCTGCAGTCAAGATTGCAAAGAATATTCTCAAGAAATTTCGCTTTGAGGACCCTTACCTGGCACTTTTGGCCTATCGAAACACGCCACAACAGGGATACCAATACTCACCAGCACAGCGACTCATGTCTCGCAAACTCCGCGATGTCATCCCAGCAGCAACAAGCCAGCTTCTCCCACAAGCCGCATCACGACAGGTTGTAATGAGAAACATCGAAGAAAGGAGAGCCCGATCAAAAGCCCATTATGACAAGAGGGCTTCAGGCCACCTGAAACCATTTACTCCAGGAGAGAAAGTGTTTGTGAAGCCACGACCTACAAACAAGTCTCAGCCATGGATGTATGGGGAGGTAGTTGAACAGGCCACATCGAGATCCTGCCTGGTCAAGACTGCAATGGGACCTGTTCGGCGAAACCATGTCCAAATCCGGGGAGCAAGAACGGAGCCAGCTGAAAGAAAAACCATCGAGATGGACCAGCTTGAAGTGGCATCCACACATTCTGAACAGGAGCAAGAAAGACAACCAGCCAACCCATCCACACATTCTGAACAGGAGCAAGAAAGACAACCAGTCAACCCTGAGCAAATGGAACTACAGAGTGGACTTCGCCGTTCACACACGGAATTAGAGAGCGCACCACCTCGAGCCGATGAATGCGGTCTTCGCCGTTCACAAAGAATTCGTAAACTGCCATCAAGGTTCAAAGACTATGTTATGTAGACCCACAAGCAAGATGAACTGAACTCTAATAGACTAGTACATTTATTTATTTTTTATTAGCCTTTCTAAGAGAGAGAGGGTGTTGCACAACTATTGTAATTAGCACATCAACACCTACACCTCCGCTATTCGCACTTACCAATCGCAATGCACGTAATTATCATATCAGCACCAGCACCTTACGCCTATATAAATCTGTGAATAAGCATTATTAAATATTCAACTTTGAACGCGAAATGTAACGGTCAACAGATGGATAACTGGATGAATGGATGAATGGATAGATAGACAGAAAACTTTATTTAACCAAAGTAACTTTGATTAAAAATTACAATACATTGCACTTTTGGTCTTCTCAAAAGCTGTGAACTATAATAATTACAACTAAGTTATTTTAAGAAAGTGAAGAATGATCATCGCAGTAAATTGACTTCGCTCCCGATGTGTGGCTTCATAGCTCAGTTGGTAGAGCATCGCACCGGTATCGCGGAGGTGACGGGTTCGAATCCCGTTGAAACCCTGAATTTTTTTTTTCAGGCTTCTTCTTTCCAACTGCCTAAGTTGGAAAATTTACTGCGATGATCATTCTTCACTTTCATCTACAGCAGCAGTTCAAATATGAATTATTTCATATATACTTCACATAAGTTATTTTAATATAATTACAACTAAGTTATTTTATTGTCGATTTTAAATCAGCTTTGTAGCTTTTTAAATCTTAGAATGTTTTTAAGAAACGTGCTGTTGCAATTTTTTATAGTCAAATGTTTTTCTAAGTCACTTCTTTTACGTAAGTTATTTAAAATATATATACAAGTTTACATCAATGTAAGTTTAGTGTTATACTAAAAGTCGATAGAGAGATTGAGAGATTCTAATTTGTGCTGAAAAGCTCTCAGGGATTTTTCGTACTTCATTTCAACTGGTAGTGTATTCGAGATTTTTGCCCAAGAATAAGCAAAACTGTTCCGGTAGTAATCGGTTTTAACTGCCGGTAGGGCTAGGTTACGTCTTGAAATCCTAAGATTATAAACCGATCTCCCGATATTTCTCATAAAAATATCTCCTAAATACGCTGGTGTCATACCATTCATAATTTTGAACATCATGAGGGCTTTTTGTTTGTTTCTCTTCTCTGTAAGTCTGGACCAGCCGAGTCTACTCCATAATTCGCTAATAGGCATCCGGTAATCAGCACCTGTAATTACTCGTGCAGCAATCTAAATATGGTTCAACCATTAGATTACAATACAATTCGGTTGCCGGTCACCTCTGAGTTTTCGAATGGGACAAACTGATGACTGATTTAATTTTAACTTGTACTGTACTGTGTGTAATTTGCCGACAAGATAAGAGCTGTCAATTAAACGTCTGGTGTTAAAAACAGTTGCGTACTTGGTAATTTAAGAATTTTTCTTCCCTAAATCGTAATTTTCGATCATATTCAGCACCTCAGAAGTGTCCGTTGACCATTTCAGAGTGTCCGTTGTCCGTCTTATGGAGGTGTCCGTCTTATAGAGAGTTTGGTTATAGTAAAATGACTGAGAAACGGCCGGGACCAGCACCAGGTGTCCCTGTTATCGAGGTGTCCGTCCTATAGAGATGTCCGTTAAGAGAGAGTTGACTGTACTCCGTTTGTGTACACGATTTGAATTCTGTATAAAAAATGGGATTTAAACCATTCTAAGGCATGGCCGCGAATTCCAATATACTCTAATTCCGTCAGTATAAGCTGGTGGTCTACTGTGTCAAAGGCGTTTTTGAGATCTAAGAATAAAACTCCACTTATCAGTCTCCCATCAATATTAAAACACCACTGATTGGTGAGATCAAGGAGAGCGGTTATTGTTGAGTGGACAGATCTAAAGCAAGATTGACGAGAATACCATATATTATTTTTAATTGCTGAGCAGCGAGCGAAGCGAGGGAGCAGCGACATAGTCTGGATTTAAGAAGAATATATAGAAGGGGTACGAATTCTTCGAGTTTATCACTTTTTACCAGCATTTAACCAGAGTGCACTGCGCCACTTTTTACCAGAGTTCATTTCGCCACAAACAACATGAGGATGTCATACCGTCGAGCCGTCGTCTTATTTCACGTAGCTTCCAGTGAGAATTTAGTGGTTCGTTTTGCTCTGATTTACCTGTAAAATGATGTGAAGAAGATCGTGCTTGACTTTTACAACTCTTGCTTTTATTCTGAATGCAGTATGTGAAAGTTTGTAAATCTTGACGATTAATTGTGACATCTTAATTTTAACTTAGTACGTCATTTTTTCGCAGTCTCGCCTCCTTGGTCGAATTCATAAATGAAGAGAATTCGTCCTTAAAGCTTTAATTAAAATACGAAAACAGTAGAACACACTAATTTCATATATGCTGCGATCTATTCCTTTCATCCAAACATGAATGTTGCGTTACATAAATCGAAACTGACTGAGATTCAATTCACGCTCACAAAGGCCATGTGATTTTGGTATATAATACGTTTTCTGTGCCGCACTGAATGTATTAGGTTTTTTAAGAAAGATTTTATGAAGGCGTTTTAAAGTTGGTGAGTTTCTTATGTTACGACGCTGGACAAATGTAATTTTTCTGCAATTGTATTTTCGTTCTTTTGACTGTCTTTAGCTAAGTAGCTCGTTAGCTAAGGATTCGCAACAAATTTTGTATCATTTCGCAATTTCTAGCTTCAGATTACCATATTCTTCATTCTACCGCATTGTTTTGATAAATCCTGAAAATCCAACCTTGCCGTGGTTTTGCTCCTTTGGCCCATCAGCCCAATGGTAGAGCGTTAGCATTTTCACACATCGCAATGGACGCGTCCTCGGCACAGTCTGTCAACATTCTAGGGACATTTAATGTGTACCAGTACAGAATTTATAAGTTATATTTCTGCTCCTACAATTTCCACATCTTTCGATTTTCGCGATCCGATTAAGGGGAGATTGATGTAAATCGTTTTGTGTCCAAACATTGTTCAGTTCACCAAGTACTTTTTTGTGATGATCCCTTGTCACACCTCGCCATCGATGCGTCATCATGCATGAAGTTGATGCATACAAGGACAGATTTTAAGTTACGGACTACGATTTGGCACTGCTTTGAGAACTAAAGGTTAAAGTAAGTCTTGGAACGCACAGGTAGATGAATCACTGCCTAAAATATATCACTATCAACAGAATGTACCGCAGCAGTACTATCTTTTTGATACCCTAGTTAAATAGTTATATATTTTTTCATAGACTAATGAATGGATGAATGGATGGATTAATGAATGAATGAACGAACGAATGGATGAGTGAATGAATGAAGGAGTGAATGAAGGAATGAATGGATGGATGGATGGATGAAAGATCAATGCATGAGTGAATTGATGGACCAATGAATGAATATACTTTTAATTGTCAGACACTGTAGCTAAAGATAGAAAGGTATACAATGGGTAAATAAATAGATGACAACAAGATCTTTTAATAAAAAAAAAAAAAACAAATCACTAACATGCTACGAATGACCACCGATTAAAGAGAAAACAGTTGACTATTTACGCAAAAGCACCGAGCAGCTGAACACAAAATTTCCGAAAACAAATCCAGGTAGTGGGAGAGTAAAAGATTAATTAAGACTGGGATCCTCCAGATCTCAAGTAGCGATGTAGCATGCCATAAACCATTCGACAACGCCGCCTCCACAAGTAACGACTGGATGGAGTCAACGAGTGAAGGGAACTGAGATAGTGACTGACAAAAATAGGAACTCCAAGGAGGGGAACTAATAGTTGAACCTGGTTAACGATTGAGTTACTTACCACGAATCCGTCTTCTGTATCCCAATCAGAATCGCAAGTGATGCTGTTACAATACTTCACTGTTAAAGTAACGTTGGGTTTGTTATTTGCAGAACAGTTGGTTCCCGTTCCGTATTCATTTGCGTCAATCTTCATGAGGCATTTTACTTCACGTTTTTGTACACCGCGTCCGCATGATCTGGAGCAATCTGTCCAAGGAGTGATGTGCCAGCTATGAGAGATGAAAGCCCTAGGGATCAGTGGAGTGATCACAATGTTGTCCTTGTACCGTGTTTAAACTATCATTTTACACTATTTGGAGAAAAATATATTTTAAGCCTGGTGACCCCCATGATAAAGCGGGGGCCTGACAACTTTGAACGGGCCGGTAAATGCATTGCTCTTTTTCCCAGAGGAGATACTTTTCCATTACAGGCAACCCCCAGCATTTGTACTGGTTGCCCTAACAATTCTCCGATTCCCATTTACATCCGTTGGTGGAAAGAATCCCAGCTAATGTATCAGCTCTCCTCTCCCTTATCACCTCCGTCCTTTCTTTCCATCCCTACCTTCCTTACTCTCTTCTTCCCACCCTCCCTCCCCTCCTTCGTCCCATCCTCCCTCCCCTCGTTCTTCCCATCTCCATCCCTCCCTCCTTCGTCCCCGTCTCCTTCTCTTCCTTACTCGCACCCTTCCTCCATTCCTACAATCCTCCCTCTCCTTTCCTCCCCTTTATAGCGTAGAGTTGGAAGAACCCTCCTTCCTTCCTCTGTCCCTCCTCCCTTCTTTCGTCCGTCCGTTCCTCTCTTTTTTCCCTTCCTTCCTTTCTTCCTCCCTCTCTCCCAACCCCCTTCATCCCTTCTTTCCTTAACTTAAAGGTAATTAACTGATTAATCAGTTGATTTAAGAATTGAGTGATTTCCACGTACGCAGATGGGCAGTTCTTTATTTTACATTTCTCGCTGGTGCTTGGTTCTCTTCCGCAGGCTCTATTACTGGCGGGAGTTTTGTCGTCAGATCTAATACATCTAGCTGAGCGCGTGCGTAATCCTGAAAATAGCAATGAAAAACACAGCTAGATATCATGATAATGAATTGTTGTACAGAATTGTTACCGTCACGGCAGTATACTCTTGTGCATAAGCACGAGAAATACAAGGGAAAAGGTCGGGAAGCGATCGTTTTGGATCAGGGGCCCCTCACTGATCTTGTCTACCTCAGGCAGTAACTGGTTGGTGGTTATGTTAAAGGCATGACCTACCACAGAGGAAAAACAAAATTGGCTTCTCCTTAAAGTTACTCTTGCGACTTTACGTTTTAACTTACATGTCGTTAAAGGTCTTGAAGCCGACGTTTACACTATCGCACGTAAAGTCAAGCTGCCGTAAAGTTGGTAAAAAAAGTAGCTTTTATCAACATTTTACTAAACTTTGCTTAAAAGTGAGGGGAGTGCTTATTTAAAGCTTATCTTTAAAAACGTAAAGGCCGCGTTAAGCTGCTTTAG
>OZ026599.1:36239286-36289286 GCA_964020085.1 Micromussa lordhowensis | reverse complement strand
TATTTAGTGGTTTGAAATTAGAAAACTTGTATAACACGTTTTTGTGACATCACCAAATATGACGTCACAATATGACATTTTGACATTTTGTTGCAATTAAAATGATCAAAAATACGCAAAGAGCGCAAACTTGCCCTAAATGACCGTTTTAAAGGCCGTTTGCCTCAATTTGTTTCAGACGATTTTCGATATCTCTGTAACACAAGATAAGACAATGCTTCATGATGAGGAATCTTTCAAAATGGAGGAAAAACATGGCGACCTCGGCAAGTTCAGACGGCCATAAATATTTTACCAAGCAGATACCCCGAGGTTTCTCACCGTAGTTACATTTTCTAGTGTCTCTGCTTTAGGCTGCCCGTTGGTTTGACGGGAATAGAATGCCCCACTTTTTCAAAATTACAGTTGGAATTTTATCCATTTTCGCGCGTCTCATCGAGCTGTACGAGATGGGTGTCGTTTAACTCTCGCTGAGGCCTTCATTCGAACTCAACGTTTACAAAAATCGGTTTGGCATATTATGAAGACATATAACAATTAACTATAGTGTTTGTTTTGTTCAGAGTTTTTTCGTAGTTGGATAATTAGTTACCAAGGTGTTGACAATGGCCGTCACGGGCCTTCGCTCGGGTGAACCCAAAATTCCCTAAAACACGAAAAACTTATAAGATTTGATCGAACGGTTTGAGGTCCTAGTATAAGTACATGAACGTCTTGCAACACACAAGAAATGAGCGAAATCTATTTTTCCAGCCAGATCGACCGGACCGCTTTTAGTTAGACTACCTCTTAATTGCTGTTCATTCTGGATTAATGCCATTTATTAAAGTCATCATTGTAAAAAGAAGAGAAAGAAAAAAAAAAAGAAAAAAAAACTTCGAGAAAAACAGGAGCAACAGGTTATGTAGTTATTGACTGAGTGGGAGGGCCGGACGGGAAAATATTTGGTTCGAGGTCAGGACGTACGGACCGAGCGCAGCGTGGTCCGTGCGTCCTGACCGAGAGCCAGTTATTTTCCCGTCCGGCCCTCCCACTCAGTCACTTCACTCACTCACTTTTTAGCAACAAAATTGTTTCGCATTGTTATTGCCGGGGCCGTACGCATTTCCAGTAGGGCCGTACGCGTTTTTCCGGCCCTATCACCTTGACGCGTACGGTCCTCATACGGGACCTTTTTTTCTTATGGTTTTCCAAGGAAATTGCTCGCGGGGCCGTACGGGTCATATGATAAAACATACTTATTGAATGAGCTAGGCCCGGCCTTGATATTCATTTGATAATTTGATTCTCGACCATTTTGTACGAAAACGACTGTGCTTGGTCCGTGCTGCATGACCCCTATAAACTATTAACAGAGAGAAAAAAACAAACAAAAGCCTATACACTGTCGGTGAAGGATACAAATTTTGTCATTACCTTTTACTTCATGAGGGGTAGTGTAATTAGACGAAACGATGAAGCAAGTGTCTCCATCCCCACCACACTTTCCACATCGATCAATCATAGTATTTGATTCAAGCACGTGGTCGCAGCCTACAGGCTGAAAAAGATAACAGAAACAAATAAGTGCACGAAGATGAGCAAAACACCGGATTTTAACGACAATGACAATGATAATGACAATAATAATATTGGAAGAGGGAACCGAATTACCATGGCGGTTTTCAGAGGATTCCTCAAAATATCAAATCAATTAATTAAGTACTTTAAAAAGAAAACAATGGCGGGCCAAACGAGCATGATATATATGCCTCTGAAGCCCACCAAAAAGGTAGGTGGTTTGGTTGACTTGGTTGAAGAGTCCCATAAGAGCTCAACACTGTTTAAACTGTTCTCCGTTCAAAATGTTTTATAGGTATTTCGCCTTGTTCTGCTAGGAAAAGTCATGCTGGTTTGTTTTCGTCTTTCTCGTGTAAATTAGGTCATGAAATGATTGAATATTCTTCAATTATTTTTTGTCGGTTGTGTTTTCTCTTTGATCAAAGTCATCAGTTATAAATGCGTACACGTAAACGTTATAGTGGCCCGCTCAACCTTTCTAGTCTAACTAGATTCAAATCACTTAGGCCATGGTACCCCCAACTATGGAGATTCCATTATCAAAGTTTGGCAAAAACGCGTTAAAATTACTCACCTATTACTCTTCACTCACCTTACAACTGCCTTGAATGCACACATCTAAGTTGCTTGGAGACTCATTTAATGTACATCGTGTTCCGTCTTTGACATTACCAACACTTCTAGCAGTCCCCCCAAATTTACACCAGAGAGCACAGGGACCTGAATGGAATTAGAGATAGTGGAATCCAGATTTTTCGGAGAAAAGGTGAAAAATCGGGTCATTCGAGAGATTGGGAGTGCCAGTGGGAGGGGGTACAATTTCAGTGTTCGACTGAGGGGAGGGGAAAGACTTTTGGTTCGATTTATCAAACGATTTCTACTATTTAACCATTTTTCACTGTGATTCCTAAATATTATCTTGCTAAGCCTCTAATTTTTTGTTAAAAATTTAAATGTTTAGTTATTTCAATGATACATAAATTTATGCCAGTAGATCACTCCCTCTCACAAGCGAAAAGGGACCACGCCAAGAACCACAAAAATTGAAATATGCCAATTAACAAGTTATACATAAAATAAAAAGTTAACAGGATACAGGTCACAAAGCAAAGTGCGATACACATGCAAGCGCTAAGCGCGAGCCACAGGAAATACGGTGTGCGAGACGTATAAACACCGCGTGCACTGCGGCTAGGGTACTTATAGTTTGCAAGTAAAGATAAATCATTACGGCTTTGTCTGGGGCCGTTAAGCCACCAGGCTTTACACCATGTCAGCAGACACCGACAATAGAGGATCCTCTCTTTACACCGACTGACAATAGTTTACCTCAGCTAGTAAATATTGATCGCCTTAATGCGTAACGTTGGAACAAAAAAAGCATCATGTCATACTTGACTTTTGATAATAGGGAGCTGAGCTTCCCCTCTGGGAACATTGTTCTTGTCTAAAGGTGCTGGATCCCTCCGGACACGCCTGTAAAATGAAAGCAAAAACAAGGGGTCCTTAATTTGTCGGTTTCTTTTAGATAGGAAATTATCCTCGATAATACACGGCTTTAAAACAACTGATATCCTTTCAAGTATAACTAACCCCCCAAAAGGTTTTTTCGTTTAATGAAATCTACTAGTTTTCCCACTTACTTCAGCGAAAAAATTATCTCGAATCCCCGCGACTCTACAGGCGTTTAAAGTTTAAAATTTTCTGCCCCACGACCGAGCACAGTGGAATCTGGGTCGGGCTTCTAGTGACGTCATCGAAGGACAAGATTAAAAAAAACACTCAAGAGACGTGTGACTGGGTTTTGAGCGCTGTGAAAACATCTTTTTCTTCATCTAAGTTTACAGACTTTGAAAATTCGAAGAAAATTAACCAAAATAGCTACAACGATAATTTTTTCGCAGTGGCGATCAGAAAAATAAGGCAATTTGTATGACCGAAAACATTTGGGGGGTTAGTTGCACTTTAACATTAAATCTGGTTTGTTTGTTTCCACTTGCCTCGCCTCTCATTTGTGAAGAATGCAATGTTACTAACAAACAGTTTTGCTCGTAATAAATTAAGTAAGTAGACGGCTACGTCTTTCCGAGTCGCATTTTGCCTCTGTGTCAAAACGAGTCTTCGTGCGAAACCAATGTTTTTGTAACAATGTAATTTATTTGATTATTTTTTGCTCCAGACACGTTCGTATTTTGATAGGGCTTACTTAGCTCAACAGCGCAACATTTATAAATATAGTGTTGATTCATTGGTTGATATATGTGCCGCCTACGCAGTTGTCCGTTTCGTAAACGGTCGTTGCCATTTTCGCGACACTTAGAAAGTTTTTACAACTGTACACGAATTTTTCTCTACTAAATTAAAGAAAAAGGAAAATTTGCAAGTAACCACCTAGTATCGAACCCGGAACCTCTTTTTCCTGACATCCCTCTTATACCACTACACTACCAGGTTGAGCCGTCAAATTTCCCCAAAATTTAATTATAAAACGTGACATTCTTAAACATTAATAATAGAGTTGCCCCAAACATCAAATAAGAGCTAACCGCAAGCAAACCAGTGTGAATATGAACAATTAAGCATTTGGTGAGTGCATTTTACTCCATCAACAAATTATAACCAGTTTCTACCTTGTCCAGGCCGAAACTAAAGCAGATATGGCATCGTCCATTCTGAAAGGCTTGGTTACCAATTATGGCATCGACCGTTAAAAATGGCATCGACCGTTTACGAAACGGAAATTAGCGCCGCCTACACTGGGTTCATTTTCAGGCAACTCAAACTCTTCTTCATATGAGAGGTTTTGCACGTGGAGTTTATGTTTTGACACAAAGGCATAAAGAAACTCGGAAAACCCCTCTACCAGTTTTTTTTTTTGCAAGTTTGAGGGTTAATTATCCGTCGTAAATTTCTTCAGTCATAATCATTCTTATGAAACTCGTTCCCAGAGCTTTTCGCTTACAGCTTCTCTTCCAAATCTCAAGGAAAAAGGTTACTAAACTAATTTTTAAAACTAAATTTGTACATTTGTATATCAATAATAATCACTCAAGTTACCTTGACATACATGTAGCTCCTTTCAATACCAAAAATTCAATTGTTAGATAACTTCCTACATTTATTGACGAACCTGAGGGTTACAAACTCTCCACTCTTTGTCAGGTCCCTTGCAAGGGTCCCCTCCGTTAGATGGGCTATCAACAGGACAAAAATGGTCTATGATTAATTGACACTGATAAAAGACGTTAGTTAACATATACCTGGTAAACAGGTAGATATCACATCCTAGCATGGGAAACAACATAGTTGTCGCATCCAAGCATAGAATAAACATTGCGTACGGGCGTTGGATGCCGTTCAATAAAGAGCTTAAGCAAACGACGACGGCAATGGCAACGAGAACAACGACGGCAATGGCAATGGCAATGGCAAAGGCAATGGCAATGGCAACGAGAACGCACCTGTGCAGGTGCATCGTTTTTATATCTTTGCCGTCCTCTACACAACAACAACGTGAAATTACTATGTTCTGCGTATTTTGGAGAACGCGAACGACGGCGGCTAATTTTTACGTGTTTTCATTTGGAATAGAACGATGGCGTTACATCTTTAGCGAGTGATCTAGGTCTGAGACCAATAGTCGCACTGAACAGATTCAGACAATTGTGAAATTCGAAGGTAAAATATAAATTTATTTTTTACCAGGCCCTGTCCTCGGGGTGGTCGTCGTCATTGCTTAAGCTCTCTAATATTATAGACGCCGAGATGTCTTACAACGAGTTACCCTAATATATTCGTATTTACGACAGAAAAGATGACAAAAGTAAAAAGAGTATACCACGCAATGACAACCCTTCTATCCAATCACTTAGAATTGTTGGTGCACGCCGTATCACACAAGAGGAAAATAACTGGAGCAAAGAGGAACGCCCCTTTAATTCTGCTCGAAGGCTGCTTGTGGTTTCCTGAATCTAGAAACTGCAGGTAGCCCCGTGGTAACAGCTTGAGCAAAAGACAACAACTTCAGCAAGTTTTTTTAGCTGCACGTATCGATTTGAAAACTTACACAGGGTTTCTACAAACTCTCGTCCTGAACTGCACTCCTCCGCCACAATTCCTGGTACACGACGAGTAAAGAGACGGCCACGGGTTCCATTTTCCATGGATTCTCGGTCGACCGTTGTCCCCACAATTTCCACCTATGCACCACTGCAAAAGAAAAATGCATTTGGTTGTGAGTCGAGGAGTTCCACTCGCAGCGTTCGTTTTGGTCCTCTTGGCAGCTGTTATTTAGGCCATCGAGCAACACTTACATCACCCACCTACGGCTGTTTAAACCGAAATCGCATTCTTTTCACGGGGAGGCCTCATAAGCGTGTCTTGTGTTTTGTGGCGGCCATTTTGAATTTTAGATACGCGGTCTGCTAGTACTCAGAGCTTTAATTGTTCGGATCCTCCGAAATTTGCGAATTTTTTCCACCCGTTCCAGACCTCGCATAAGCAGGCCGAGTATGGCCTCCACAAGATACCCAAGACAAAACACAAGACACGCTCGCTAAAGGGAAGTTTATTACTTATTCATATTCTAAATTGTTGTCATGCCTCCCTCTGTCTTTTGTGTGGTTTCGCCAGTGACGGCTTCTGGAGAAGTGTTGCGTGACGACATTTTCATCTCTGACTACCTTCAAATTAATCATGTCCAAAACCTTTATTGTAATTACCTTTTTTGTCAAATTGTATTCTCTTTTCATAGATATTCTTGGCACAAGAATTGTCAACATTTTAAGACTTTCGGTCACGAGGAGCCTTGGCGTCCGTAATCACTTTCGGGTGGAGCTTTTATCCCAATTAATATCCACGTAACGAAGTAAACATACGTTACGTGCCTTGATAGAGTCCAGTCAGTCGTTATTTCCTTTAAATACAAAAATAAACTACATTTTTTCAGCCTTCCCTTTTGACTGACAACACTTTACCTTGACCATGATCCACGATATCATAAAATTGTTAAAACAAAGTTTACACATGAAGACTTACCGAACGCACTCCACATGGGCTCCCATCCGCAACTGGTGCGACATAGCTCAGTTGAGTACCCGCTTTGAAGCAATATAACGAGCCACAGACTCCCTGAAACCGCAATGTCAAATGAGACTCGAAAAGACTGTTTCAAACGCAGAATTAAACGTTCTGTAATAGTGCAATTTTATGTCAAGGTATCAGTATAACTGAACGTTTGACGCAAATCCCAATAAAGTATACATTTTCTAAAAGCTTAAAAATTGTGAGTTACGAAGGCGTATTTATTAAAATAACATGAGCACGGGCATGCTAATAACAATTTTCTCTTGGACAATTCTGTCCAAGGGGGGAAGGCGCAATGAGAAGTTAACCCGACGTGTGAAGAACCAACCCGTGAGACAAGGCCAGACCACAACACCGGGAACTAGGTGTCCTGCCCTTTTGTTTTCGTAAATTTATAAGAACAAAGTTATTGTTAAAATTATTTATACTTGAGGCGTGAAATTTGTTAAAATTCGTGCTAAAAACGGGAACTCTCCCCTCTCGGTTTTCAATTGAGTGTGTTAAAACCATTGGTCAATCACACAGCGCACAAACAATTCAGTAGAGACCTTAAGATCGAGGTTTGGCGATCTTACCACAAACGGCAAGCCGCGGTTTCACGTAAGCTGCCTGCCCATATTTGGGACTTAAGATCGCGGGTTAAATAGCCGGCTGCCATGTTTGTTTTCATTCGTTCGTTCACTTCTCTGTTTTCGCTGAGAAATCGCCTTTAAAATTACGTTTGTAAGAAAAAGAATTCGATAGTTAATAGAAGAAATAGTTTTTAAAAGTAGTATTTCCTCTCAAGGGTGGGACTGTGATGTTTTAGGGTGCAAAAATCCTTACCTCTAGAACATGGTCTAGCCGCACAAACGTGAACCGCAAACTGCAAACCTGACGCCAACGCACTGGTCACATGACTTCTTGACGTTCGCGGTGCGCGGGAAATCCCTAAAAACCTTAATCTAAGGTCTCTAGTGACCCAATTTAAACGCGGGGAGCGCAGAAAACGTAGTGAATTGGTTTTGGTTTAACAATTAAATCGAATTGAACGATGGGTTGAGAAAGCATCGCGTAGTGATTTAAAAGCAAAGCAGAAGAAATTCTTTCTATACGCTAATTAATTTATTCAGAATTTAATGCTATCTGAGATAAGTAATCAAGTTGTTGACCAATAAGTGTTAAGATTTGAAACTAGCTGAGACACGTGCTCACTGCCAGTTAATTTATCTATTTAACAAATAGATTCCAAGTTGCCGTGCGTCTGTTCTGTAATAGATCATAGATAAGTGGATAGATCATAGATAAGTGGCACGCGAGGCGATAGCCGAGTGTGTCACTGACGTTCTTACCACATTTTGACGTCTTCTGTGATGAATTACTGAACAGACTCACAACAACACGGAATCTATACATTTGTTTTACATAATAAAGACACAAAAAGTGCTTATGACGTCATCTATGCGTCTGCCCTCAAATTGATCATAAGTAAGAGCCAATCAAAATGCGAGAATAATGCGACATATTATATAACGCTGTATAGTTTACCTTTTGATATGGCGACATTCTCCACCCAAAGCCGTACTGCATATTGCATTGGTCGTCTCCACTGAATATTTCCCCAGGGAGTTTTCCCTGATCCTGAGGAAAAAGAGCCGGAAGTGGAGTAATGGTTGGCGGGTCTTTCAAACACCACGACCGCGCATCGTTTCTGCCGTGAAATGAAAGAATCGATAATGACAAGTTAACAATGTATGAATTAAGATTTGAAACCTTCATGCATAATGAAACATGTGAACTATCTTAACCCTCGAACGATAAATGGGAACTTTGTGGAAGAGCGGTTTAGGGCAAAGGTAAATGTCTTCTAATAAAACCCAGGGAGGGAGATAAGTTCCATAAGCCCTCCCCCTGTTGGAAATGTCTTTGCTTGAGCATGGGTCAGTACCCCACCCCCCCTCCCCCCAAAAAATGTAGCCCGCCTTTAGAAACAAGTTGTCGTTGCACATGACTATCATAATAATTATAATAATATTAATCAACTTCATTTTCGAGTGTGACACTTGACAGTATAAAATACTAATGAGCTTGTGAGCCTCAAACAAATAGCAAGCATCACGTCTTCTATCGCGACGTACATATCCTTCATGCAACAACAATAACAAAAAAGACCAAAAAAATGATCACACATTAAGAATCCATTTACTGCAGTATTAATTACCCCGGTTCTTTCCCAGATCCCTCTTGATTTCGCACTCACCTCGCTCCCCTTTCCCTCGCCCTTAAAAACTAAGAGCAGGCAAAGCGGAGTACAGCCGAAAGTGCAAAGTACAGCACAGAATTATAACACACATGATCTTTTCTCCATAACTTTAGTTTGAATGGTCACACATTGTGGTCTCGTACAAAGACCCAACTGAGAAACACGGTTTTGTTTGTAGCGAATTGTGTTTAATCAGTTGACAGGAATTCATTTCTTCGTATTTCGAAATTTCGCATCATTTTAAAGTCACTTAGTCTGCTCCACCCGAGCAGACTTCTTTGACTGATCTGAGAAAAGTCAGGTTCATCCTTTAAGAGGAATAAGATTTTGATTTGAAAATGTATTTAAAAAAAAAACTAAAAACGTTCTGTTCGGAGATACAATCAAGATTTCTTACCCATGAACTCGTTTTTTTTTAATTGCGTTAATTGCGCTTAAATTGGCCGCCCCTCTAAGCTTATTCAGGGGTTTTGAGCCTCGTTTTCGTGTCCATCTGCTACGTCATGCTTATTCTGTTTTTGTGGTTTCTTTCGTGGTTTTCAACGTTTTGAGGTTTCTTTGAACAGGTTTTTCACTCTGATTGCATTCGACAAAAAAGAGAATGCAGTCCCAATGCAGATGGCGTGAGATTTTTTGGCCGGGCGAAAACAAATTACATCATCGCAAAGCACGTGTATACGAGACGATTTGTTCGCGATCGCTCATTTCCAGAAGTTTTGATTCTGGACCGTGCGAGGTCTGTTTGGTCAGGATGCGAGATAACGTGCTTCTGTTACATTGCTGGGACGGACGACCGTATTTATTCTGTTCACGAACACGACTTTGCATCGCCTTGGCTTTGGGATGGGACCTTATAATTATTGCCAGTCGCGTGGAGTTTGTCCGGGAGTTTGTTTACGATATTATTATTTAGGGAGTTTAAGAAACCACGACGGCGACGCTGATTTCCGTTTCGTAAACGGTCGATGCCATTTTTAACGGTCGATGCCATAATTGGTAACCAAGCCTTTCAGAATGGAAGATGCCATATCTGATTCAGTTTAGGCCTGGACAAGGTAGAAACTGGTTAGAATTTGTTGATGGAGTTAAACGCACTCACCAAATGCTTAATTCTTCATATTCACACTGGTTTGCTTGCGGTTAGCTTTCAATTGTAGGTTGGGGCAGCTCTATCATTAATATTTAAGAAAGTCACATTTTATAATTAAATTTTGCGGAAATTTGGCGGATGAACCTGGTAGTGTAGTGGTAAAAGAGGGATGTCAGGAAACAGAGGTTCTGGGTTCGATACTAGGTGGTACTTGCAAATTTTCCTTTTTCTTTAATTTAGTAGAGAAAAATTCGTTTACAGTTAGAAAAAATTGTCGCCAAAATGGCATCGACCGTTTACGAAACGGACAGCTGCGTCGTCGTCGCACGTTCTCCAGACAACGCAGAATTTGGTCATTTTTACGTTGTCTTTTTGCAGAGGACGGCAAAGAAATGTACCAAGAATTATAACGCACGTGCACAGCCATTGTTTTGCTAAACACGGACTTGAAAGTGCATGCGCTGCATTATGCAAATGAGCTATTTGTACGCGTCATACTTTCATAGTCATAGTCATAGCAATTTTTCTTGGACAATTCTGTCCAAGGGGGAAAGGTGCAGTGAGGTTAACCCTATGTGAAGCACCAACCCATGAGACAAGGACAGACCACAACACCGGGAACTACGTGCCCTACTCTTTTCGATAAGTGTGTGGGTTCTTTATCGTCCCCTGCTAACCGTGTAACATTGAAGATGCAGGAGACGGGACCTACGGTTTATAGTCCTTATCCGAGAAGACCTGAACATCTAACCCTTTTGCAGATTTTTCCTTTCAAAAACTTTTGCAAACTCGCTCAACATACAGAAACAATACGAAAAAAATGTCTGGGAAACGAGCAATGACGCGTACTCGTTAACGATAAGAGTTAAGAGCACGATTAAGCGCATTTCGATTTGTTTTTACACAATATCAACGTCAAAGAAAATGTTTTTTTTTTCAGAGCGCGAGCTGAAAAAGGCATTGCGTGACACAATGACGCGAGCAACGTGGTATGGACTCTCATCGACCACGGAAAATTAGCCAATCAGATTGCGAGATTAGCAGCAATTGTGGTAAAAACCAAGATCGAGATCAGGGTAGTCCAAGTCCAAGGTATTACGATTCCCAAATCGCTGCGCAACAGCAGTACTTCTTACAGTTTCCATCGCATCTTCTCAGCTGAATTAACACTTCCAAAAACCACAACAGGCGAATCCTAGCAACCAAAATTATAACTAATTGTTGATGTAGCAAAAACAGGTTTTGCATGAAAAGAAAAAGGCAAAAAAGCACCACAAAAACATTTCGCGAAAGCATTTTCCATTCACAAATGCGACCGGAAGCTTCACGGGAAAACAGACACCGACAGACATGTCACGACATCTTGATGGTAAATTTATCAAGCTGTCACTAAAAAAATTCACATCTTCATGTGCGAACAGGATTACGAACACAAAAAATTGGTGATTACAAAATTTTCGGTTTTAAATTTTCGTCTTAGTGCGAACAGGGCCTTTGTCAGTATGTTACATGACTGTAAAACTTCAGCCGAAAGATAATGATTTCAGCAACGGACAACTATTATCACAAGCGGAGAACGCACTCCTAATCTTTGATTATGCACCTATCAGTGTCAAACCCGAGGGGGGGGTGGGGGGTCAAATGCAGGATGTCCGATCAAAATCCCCGCCCTGGGGATATACGCCACACTCAAATTCCCGTGGGTTGCCCCCCCTCCCCCCCTCGGGCTTGACACTGATAGGTGCATTACTACTAGTTATAATATTTACTACATAAACAACACTTACAAGTTCAACATCCACTACAAGCTAATTGTATACATATTTTTTTTCTTTCATACCTGTAACATATCCTTACCATTATGTTACCAAGAATATATTTGTTCGTTACAAGAAACACGTGGAATCGAACATCGAAGACTGACGTGTACAAAGCAAACTTACTTCAGAAATTGTTGTAGGACATTCCGGGAACAGTTTGACCACGTGGCAGCATAAACACCACCCGGTATAGTGGCAGCCATAATGAATGTATTTGAATTGCAACCCACTTTGCTGTCATGAGCTAACCCAAAGCTGTGAAAAAAATAAACATAAATATCTTAATTGATCACTGACCCAATGGGGCTTTTCAAAGCCAATGATGAAATGATAAAACAAATAATGCAAAGAACATAACATGGTTAAAAATCCCAGCTGGCAGGAGGTGGACCAGATGGCTATTTAAAAACGTAAAATATTAGGAAAATATTCGGATTGGCGTATGCACTTGCTAGAATGTTCGCTGAACTTTCCCAGAGAGCTTTATCCAAGACCAAATTTGCGCCTACAAATCGACGGAATTTTTGTAAAGGATATATTTAGGATATATTTAGGTAGTCTCCTCCCAGTAGTTGCTTAGAGAGTCATTTCATTTCATGCTTGTGAACTCTCCGTGGGGAAGCGTCTATGAAGCAAAGCTTCATGAATGGTATGAAGCGTTGGGTGGCGACTTGAAAAAAATGAAGGCATTAATGTTCAAACCCTGCTTTTATTTCTGTCCAGCTGCTGTCACTTACTTGTGACCTATCTCGTGTGCGACTTGCAGTGCAGTTTGAAGGCCAAGATCGGCTTGAACGTTTGATATTTGATATTTATTTATTTGCCACACTACAATAATTACAAAAGGATGCCAAAAAACTAAAATGTAGGAAGAGATGGCGAGGAGGCCTAAAAGAAACTATAGAGCTTATGTTAATTAGGCCTCCTCAATTACAATTTTTCGAAGATGGCATAAAAAAAATTACGGCGACGGATACAATATAATATCAGGTGAAAAATTTAAACTAATCAGTACTACGGAAGTTTACAAATGTTGAATATTAAAAGGCTTTTTCCCAAGATTTTTGTTGGAGTATACTAGTAATTATTGCAAATAAATGCCTTAAGTGCTCTTTTAAAGGAGAAAGGTGAGGAAGCGTTGATGATGTTGGTGTTTAAGGTGTTGTAAAATTTAGGTCCTTGATAAAAAACGGAAAATTGTTTGGTTCGAGTACGACAGAAAGGCAGACGAAATTTACACGAGTTTCTTGTGTTATACGAATGAATTTGACTTTGTAAGGTAAATTTACAATGAAATTTTAAAGGTAGAGTATGGTTTTGATAGGAGTACATGAATAAGCCTAGTTGTATTAAGTATATATCATGAAATTTTAAGATACCAAGATTTTGAAAGATTGGATCAGTATGTGCATCGTAAGTGGTTTTAGCTATAGTTCTGATCACTCGTTTCTGTAAAATCGCAAGACGAATAAGGTTAGTTCTATAAGTAGAGGCCCAAACTAAGTTGCAGTAAAAAAGGTATGGATAGACTAGAGAAAAATAAAGGCATTAATGTTCAAACCCTGCTTTTATTTGTGTCCAGCTGCTGTCACTTACTTGTGACCTATCTCGTGTGCGACTTGCAGTGCAGTTTGAAGGCCAAGATCGGCTTGAACGTTACCACTTGAACGCTTGCCGCACATGGTGTTGGGAGGAGCAAGACCTGGGAAAGAGGGATGAGAAATTACATAACAAAAACGAACTGTGTGGTGTACGAATCACGAAGTATCGTGTGAATAATATATAGGTTTTGGACACCTGTTCGCTAGAGCGCGACAAGAAATAATAGCTCATGAGAAGGTTATGGCTGTTTACTATTGATGCGGAGAAACCGGTTCGTCCGGTCAACGTTTGTGCATAGGGCAAGCAAAAATGCCTGACGGGAAGTTCCATTCGGATTGGCCATTTACCATTTAGAAAAAAAAAACACAATTTACTGAAAGACACTAGCAAGAATTAAAGCTGATCATAACTGCTGGATGGCGGGACGAATTGCACATGGTAAGCACCTTCTAAACTTGGATATTTCGGTTGGAAATTTTGGACTTCCTTTCAAGACGTTCCGTTTATTTCGAAAATTTTCCGGTCGGTCGAGCCAAAATTGTTTACCATTTAAATTCTCACCGAAATTTCCAAATTTTGGGGTAAATCGTAAACAGCCTATGAGTCTATCATTTTCCGGTATGTTTATCGACGCCTAAACCTAAACGATCCCATAGCACCCTAGGTAGAACAAAAAACTCTTACCTCCGGCAGGGATTTTGCTGAAAAAATAAACAGAAAACAAAAATGACTATATAAAATTAACAATAATTCTTTTTTGAGAGAGTAATAAGTTATTCATATTAACTAAGTTTTCAATTTTCAATCATGTCGTAGCTGTACATGTATGCCAAATAGCACAGAAAATGCGTTAGAGAAAACTGTTTTCCTAAAAAATTCTCCGTCTACGTACATGCACAACATTTCTTGCACTTTTTGCGCTTCCTATAAACACTAGACAAGGCGTCAGATTTGACTCCGGTGACGATGTCTTTTCTTTGTTTACACCAAGGGAGAGGAAAATCCAAGTGAAATGCTCGGGGAAGCTAAACGTCTCTCTTAGGAGTGTAAATCACAGACTTTGGTCTCACTTAGTCTGATCAGGACGAAATCCCACTATTTTTAGCTGCAAATGTGTCTTAAGGGTTACACTTGAAATAAAAAAAAGAAAACGAAAAATAACAAACAAACAAAAAAAAAACAAACAAACACGCTGACTATCCATTTGCAAGTAACTTCCTTTAGGGTTCAAATGAAGCTCGAGCCACACCCAGATTGGATTTCCCTACGGGTTTAATACAAATTTGTCGACGAGCATTCTCGGTCTTTTGACATGTGGGAGTCCCCTCGACCCGGGGTTTGCACAAGTATATATCGAGGCAGCCTTGACTCAAACAAGCTGCGATCATTATTGAAGCGTGTGCTTTCTAGAATGAATCGATAATTGTTCAGTTGTCTACTCAAAAAAAGTACGAAAATCCCTCGTCTCCTTTAACCACCCAATGCGTGGTGAGCCAAGAAAAATTATGATTATGAAAACAATGCCCATAGTTGTATTCATCATCTTGGACTGGATAGTTGTCTAGCTAGATAAATCACACACTGGCATCATTCCCTACAAGCGCGTCTGGAGGGAATTGGCCATTCACAGGTAAGGGTTATCCATCCACTATTATTGTGGGGTGCAATACCGTATTTTCTCAATTAAACGCCCCAGGTATTTGTTTTAAATTTGACGCCGTGAATCCGGCGTTTATTTGACTTTTGTAGTTTATTTGAGCCTGGAGATTTATTCATTATTTCAGAGAGCTTAGTAACCAATTTATTATACCTAAACTTTATTTTACCTCGAATTTAAATAATTGATAACTTGGGGATCTTTTTAACAATTAGGCCTGGCGTTTATTCAGGACCCAACGTCTAACCGAGAAAATACGGTACTTGAACACAAAGCAAAGGCCCGGATTAAAAAACACCTTGCTGAAAACAAACAAACAAAAAAGACTAAACCAAAACACATCGGCCTCTGGGGCTTTACTTCTTCTACGGTAATACCAAGTCTCTCTTAAAAGTCTCTACACTCTGCCTAGCAAGACATACGTACTTTGACACGTAGCTAAAAACATCATAATGCTCCGGGTCACTTTCAGGTAATCGTATCGAAGGAAGCGCCCATCTCAACATTTTTGTCAGTTTCCGGCTTTTACTGTCACTGGCAGTGAAACCAGCCTGAATACCAAACAAAATAGGTTCAATAACGACAACAAAAATGACACCAAAAATACCACACCGCCACAACATTAACGACAAGCACAACAATAATAATAATAATAATAATAATAACAATAATAATAATAACAATAATAATAATAACAACAATAACAATATTCTATATAATACTATAGTTTATATCAATGATCTATATCTGTGATATAATAATTTGTTGTTCCTACTGATTTATAATTAACAATGATAATAACAATTATTCAAATGTTTTTTTAGCTTTTTATTCTTGTAAGTAATCTATTGTGAAGTTTTTATTAAATAAAATTGTTGTTTTTAAAAAAAATAATAATAATAATAACAACAATAATAATAATATTAATGGTTAATTTAACAGATCCACAAAGTGGCTCTTCTCTGTTAAATAACATTATTTACTATTGAAATAATAAGAGTGATATGTGAAAATATGGGGTAATCCTAAAAAAAATACTAATAGATTTGAAATTACAGTAAAAATTAACTTATCACTCTGTACTCTATTACATAAAAATTTCCTTGAAAGTCTTAAGAAGGTTCTGTAATCTTTACAGTTTCTAATACATTCTGGTAAATTTTTAAATAGCTTCGACGCACGCATTATCTTGGAAAGTGCCGTTTCCGGTCTGGACCACTAATCTAATGGAATTGCTTGAGCGCAGTTCCTTGCGACATTCCTGTTTTATTATTTTTAGATAATCTGGCCAAGTTTCATTGTTATGCAAAGCTTTAAAGCATGAGTTTAGGAGGTTGAAATCTCTTCTCTCATTACATTCCACACTTTTTTTGGTTTCCTAGATGACAACATTCTTTCCATGAAGTTTCTCTTGGTCGACTTTATTAATTCTTTAAGCCGATTACGGGCCGCACGGATATTTTCCCAAGTTTCTGTGTTAGTCGGAGTTCTACGTCATATGGAAAATAATGCGCCAAGTTTAAAAATTTTCCGCACGAAGTTTACAACTTCAGCCCTCTATAATGCCGAAATAAAAATCGGCGGCAAAACCCGGTTTGAGAATTTACTAAAACAATTATTCCATTCGCCCTTGCTGGATACGAAGTGATTACAACCAACTCGCGCTACGCGCTGGTTGGTTATTTTATCACTTCATATCCAACTCGGGCTCATGGAATAATTGTTATATATATCCGCTGGAGGCTCAGTTGAAATGCGGATTGCTATAATTCGTTGTTTTATTGTTCATCTTTTAAGTAGCCAATCAAAAGCTAGAAATGCAATAGTAGGAGCTGAGAATTTACTAAATAAACAATAGCCTCCATTTGGCGCGGAAATACATGTATGCTCGAATATTTGTCCGCGGTTATGAAGGAATGAATGAATCGAACAGTTTTCCGAGATTGTAGCTCGAGGAAAACTGTGAGCTTTGAGGAACAGATAATGCCCAAGGAGAAATACCCGAGCATATTTCCTTCAAATGTTTTTCGCAACTCGCGCGGTTTTAAAAATTGGGGAATATCAATCGGATATTCCCCAGTTTTAACCGGGGTTTTAACTGCAGTTTTAACTGGGGAATATTCCGTCAAGTGACACGTTTAGACCAATCGCGCGCGAGCGAAAATATTTGATGGATTATAAGCTAGGATAATTGACCGCGGACATTATCTCCTCCGAGAAGCGAACAGTTTTCCGAGAGCTTTGGAAACCGTGAGCTTCGATGAACAGATAATGTCTAAGCCCAAGAGAATACGTTCGCCAAATGGAGGCTATTGTGTTTGTAATTCCTCAAATATTTTTTAGCAAAACGCGTAGTTTTGAAAATTGGGAAATTATATCACTTGGATATTCCCCAGTTTTAGCTTGGGCATATTCAGTCACATGACGCGTGTAGACCAATCGCGCGCAAGCGAAAATATTTGACAGATTATTGAGGATTGATTTGAAAAAAGTGTGAGTTCAAGATATCTGGAATAAAATTACAGTGAAAAAAGATATAATTAAAAGAAACGACTTTTGGTTTGGGAACGAAAACGGACTCGAAAAGTTCGAGATATCGAGAGTAAAATAATAGTAAGAAATGCAACTGAGGGGACGAATTTTGGTACAAATTATCAGGATCGGAAGTTCGAGAAATTGGGATTCCACTGTAATTATGACAACTGACATAATACCAACTTGCAGGATAAAAATAATTATGGATATAAAATGCCTTATAAAACCGACCGTTTTCGATTTGTTGTTTTTACGGTGCTTGACTTTATTACCTGCCAGCGTTCATGAATTGAAAGATAAGGTGCCAGGAAACGTAACAGGTTAACAGAAGTGGGCCTCCTTAACGGAAGACAATTTTCACGAAATCGTTGAGTCAAGAACCCACCCTGTGAGGTTTTAGCCCGATACACGAATTTTTCCGAAAGATCAGTCTAAAATTTGTTAGTAAGAAAAATGATAAAAACGACAACTGTTAAAAAAAAACTATTTTCATAAATTCCAGAAGGTGATGACAAATATGACTATGATAGAGCAGGGTAGAATACCTTCTCTACCCGAACTTTAATACTTATCATTCAACACGTTGTCCGGATTATCGATTCCTTTTTATGAGTCATTTATTTCTTGATACATGACAGTTATCCCGCGATGTACAGGTGTAGTCTGCCGTATTTGAATAAGGATCTTGAAAACACTGGACAAGAACCATTGTTAAGTTTCATTACTGTAAACTGCGATAGATTGACAATGTGTAAGCTCGATTTCCGCCGCTCTCTCAAGTCAGGTTCGGCTCCTTTCGCGAACAACGGCAGGTAATATAATCGAGGCAAGACAATGTGTTGAATGATAAAACAATTCTCCTGAACCCTATATACCAATTATCGCAGTATTCCGCGCAATTTCGGAAGAGAACTTTCCGGATATCTTCACTGTACATTCTGGACTGATACGTACCGTTTCTTCTGTTGAATTGAGAACAATTATCTTGGTTAACACGTAATAAACCTTTATCTCCCCAATAGAAGGATCTTGGTACATACCGGCAACCTGACAAAAAAAAACATGAATAACACACCACACCGGTGTAATTTATGCATAGTATTTTGGTGCTGTGTAACCAGGCAAAAGCAAACCTCTACAGTCATTTGAAGCAGTCAAAATATCCAGGCTCCAGTTTAACGAGCCTCTCGTTATAACTAGCTCGTATATAAGAAACAAAACACACCGATATACAACGAATCCACATATTACACAAACCTCCCGATTTAACGAAGCTTCCAAAAAGGAACTTAGATGAAGCGAACCTTCCAATACAACGAATCCGCATAGAACGGACATTCCAATTATAAAACGAACCTCAGCCGACTGCAACAACAATCCCCAAATGAAAACACAAGTTGGAAACACTCAAGTGCGTTGAGGAGAGCTCGAACGTTCTTGTCAGAAAATGCCTAACACAAACTTTGAAAATGCTGATATTAACACTGGCGTGTTAACATCAGCATAGGAGAATGCGTATACGTACCATGTTAGCAATAACAAGAAGAATGGTCTGGAATTTAACTGAACCATACTTTTCTTCGTAGCTTTTGGGTACAATTAATGCTGCTTCCAAAAAATTATAGTTAGCGCTGCTGTTGCTGGTATCGCGAGTTGTCCTTTCATGTGTAGACCTCTTTAAGCGATCGTTACCTGAAAAATAATATACGTTATAGTTAGAGTCTTTCTTCAAAGAACATCCAACATCAACATGTTTGTCAAGTTTGTCGTTTGTAATTCGTTTTAATTTTCTACATTTCTATGTCATTCTTTTTCATTTTCGGTTTATTACTACTTCACTATTTTTTGACGCCTCCTTCAACTTGGAAGTAATTTTGTACACAAGATAAACGATGTCTAATTTTGAGACACAGATCCTTAGATTCCCATAATTACTTGAGAAACTTACCAATATACTTAAATTCCCATAATTACGTGAGAAACTTACCAATATACAGTTGTACTCCGCTAATTGGAACTCGGTTATTTCGAATTGCCCGGTATTTCGAACTCAAACACTCTTTTCAGTAGTTTTACTATCGGCTATTTCGAGGTTTGGAAATTTGAACTCCGCACTATTTCGACCTGATTTCTGTTTCTCTTTAGACCTAAAATCTACCTGCGCTATTTGGAACTATTTTGCTTTTTCCCTCACAGTCCGAAATAGAGGAGTGGAACTCTATTCTACAAGTCCGCGGTAAAAATAACAACAAACAAACAAGGTGAGGATGCATATTTTAGCGTACGGACAAACAAAGTGAAGTTTACGTTTGTTAAAAATTTTAATGCTTTGGAAAAAGGAAATATTCGAGACAAGGGTGTGAGAAGCGGGCCGTAACTTACTGTAGAATATTTTCCGTAAAATGATGGCAGCGCGCGTTTTATCTAAGATTATAACATAGCTAAAGCAAAGCGTGCGCTCTGAATGGTTTATTCAGCGTCTACTAATTGCTCATGGGTGTATGCTGCTGACGTGTGTGCTAATGTTAACAAAGCAAAAATTTTGACAGACATTGCTTCGAAAGTAATGGTCGACGTCCCTTCTGCCAGAAATGCGGAACTGTCTTCACAGTTGTCTGAAGATGAGACGGAAAGTTCATCCTTTGAAACGTGAATAAACTTTATCGAGTTGCTGGTGTGCAGTCGGTTGTCATGGATGAATTCTCGCGCTTTTTTTCTCTTGTCATGTCAAGACTACACGAACATTTTTGTGATGTAGCTCAATAAAAGGACTTCTTTAGTTCCAATGCCTCATTGTGTGTTAAAAAACAAATGGTAAACGCCATGGCGTACACTATCGAGTTATGGATGCTCTCAAGAAGCTAGAGTCGCACTCGGCTATCGCCTCGTGTGACTCTTACGCTTCTTTCGTGCTTAGCAACCTCCCGCGTGCATCAATAACTCAATAGTGTAAGCCACGGCGTTTACCATTTGTTAAGAAACAATAATCTGGAATCGAATGGATTTAAAAGGTAAAGAAAAGGCATGAAAATGGTTTAAGCGTTGAAGGAATTTACTAGAGTTGGTGCGCGTACAAACAAAAAAATGTTGTACATCGTATGAAATTACAGCCTTATGCGCCTCATGGCGTGGAGAGAAAAACTAACTAACTACATCGTATGGAAAAATTATCAGAATTTTAGAGAGATGTCTTACTATGTGGTTGATTGAGCAAAACAATTCTTCCAACCAATACAAAATAGAAAGAAAGAATAATGGTTGATTCATAGCAATTATAGGTAAACGTCTTCTGCTTATAACCTTATCATCTATAATACTTTCATTTAACGCAAATACTTCTTAATTCCAATTTGTCGATGGTTCAGGAAGAGCGGCGATCGTGAATGGCAAGGGAAATATGACCTTGAGAACCAGCCCTTTACCTAAGCTACTGTATTTATACTGTACTATACTACTATAATACGGACGTTACTAAAACGGGGAATGGGGAATGGGGAATGGGGAATGGGGAATGGGAATTTGAAAATGGGAAATTGAAAATGGGAAATTGAACTTTTTTTTTTACTAAAACGGGGAATGGGGAATGGGAAATTGAGAGGGGAAATTGAAAATGGGAAATCGAATATGTTTTTACTAAAAAGGGAAATTGGATGATATGATCAGCATGATATGATCAGAACAAAGAGAATGACATATCAGCATGATATGTCATTCTCTTTGTTCTGAAAAAGCCTCTAAATTTTCTTGAGTCCTCAATTACCGAGACAAATATTTAATTCTCTTTTCCGAAACAGAGTTTATTAGTGTTGATATCACCTGTAGTGAATTTGAGTTAAAAATAGCTTAATCAAGGTTTTGCTAATCCAGGGAAAAAAAAACATGTAAAACCAACGTTATTTGTTTGGTAGATATAAACTAGTCATAGCAAGAACTTTAACTTTTCTTAAGCTTAATTAAAAAGTTATTTCATGTTCATTTGTAACTTAATAAAATGACAGTTTAAAAGAAGTTGTACATTCTAATGGGTAATCACTGTCCTTGTTTCATTCCGAAAACTGGCCGCCCTTTCTGAGAGCTAGTGGGCAGTAGGGTAGCGCAACTGAAAAAAGCCTATTATTACCGGCGCTCGTTTCCTCCGGCAGACGCGCCACGAAGGTAATGAATTTGACAGGTTTCCCGCGGTAACTTGCATAATAGACCTTTTTCGCTTGTACATTTTGTTTTCCCAATACAGATCATGTGATGATACTCAGGAGATTTGATCCTTTGTCTTGTTCATTAGAAAGAGTACATGCAGGCATATTCATGCTTGAATGTACCCTTTTTAATGAACAAAACAAAAGATCAAATCTCCTGAGTATCATCACATGATCTGTATTGGGAAAACAAAATGTACAAGCGAAAAAGGTCTATTATTCTCCGCGCGTAATGCCACAAATACCCTGTCATGAATTTCCATGGGTTTTCCATATTTAAGCGCTTCTCTTCATCGTTGCCTTTGTTGGCGCTTATACTCGCAATATTTTAATCTTGTCCCCAATTATTGGTGCTGACCACAGGAAGCTCGACCGCTGAGAGCGAGATTTAAATATATCCGCTTCTAGTTAATTGCTCAGGTACTGAAATAACGAAAAAGGAAGGTCACCCTCCCGTTTGCTGCTTATTGTCGGTAAATCCCCTTTATTTTCGTGGACAACGTTTCCAAAAAAAGTGATAATAGCCGCTGAAAAAATTTAATTCCGCTTTAACAAGAATCTCACCAATTTGAAATTCCCATTTCCCTTTTTAGTAAAAACATATTCGATTTCCCCTCTCAATTTCCCATTCCCCATTCCCCGTTTAAGCAAAAAAAAATTCAATTTCCCATTTTCAATTTCCCATTTTCAATTTCCCATTCCCCATTCCCCATTCCCCATTCCCCATTCCCCATTCCCCATTCCCCATTCCCCGTTTTAGTAACGTCCCTATAATACTATACAATACTGTGCAGTTATTGATAAGGAAGTTCTTCGAGTTGAGTTGATTTTTGGTATTATCGCTTTGATATCCACTGAATAGCGAAGCGCGCGAGGACTAAAAATAGAATGTAAATGATTATACCCCCCACGAGGCTCATACAACATCGGCGTATTCTGTGAGAACTAGAGGGGATCCAGGCGAAGCTTTCGTTTTAAAAATGTGTTTTAAGAACACCGGCTGTTTTAGAAACTGTTTTAGGAAAATCGTCCGCCATTCCGGTTTATTTGTCTGAGTCTTGTCTGAGTCATGACGTCACTCGCGCGCTTTGCTATACGAGGCATATCACAGAATCATTCGTTCAAAGCTTTGCTTATTTACCTCACTTAGAGGAAAAACATTTTGCACTAATGGCCATTCGGCGTAATAGGCTGACCTGATATCTTCGTTTCACAGCCTGGTGCCCCAGCCTTTCCTGGTGATAGTCTGTAAATCAGATGCGGTGCGGAGTCAGCACTTCTTCTCACGCGCTTAGCCAAGTGTGCAGGTAGAGGTTGTACCAAAAATAAGTCACTTGACGTCCTTATCATACCTGACTGTTGAAACAGAACATAAAATACAAAAATATTGGTACCATTCCACTGTGCTACTCTATAGGACATTTACAATAAAAAAGATAGTACTTACTATTCATCAAGCATGCAAGAAACGAAAACGTGAAATGGCAAAAAGGGAAATAGCTATGAAAAAAATGGCATAAAATAGTCCATAAAGCGGCTTGGGCCTAAGTGGTATTTGAAAAACTACTAGAGATCTGGGAACAAGACTAAGCTAGGCCAGTTTAATTTACGGGACTTTGATTAAAAAAACGTAATCGTGCTATACAATAAAATCTCTAAATAATGTTTAACACCTACAGAAAAAGGGAAAGGAGAAACTAGAAAGTCACAAAGAAGCTCGGTTGGTCAATGAGATAAATGTAATGTCAGCAGAAATAACGTTGCCAAAAACTCGACACTCCACGCTTCTGAAATAGTTTTCAAATAAGATGTGCTAAGAATCAATAAGCTTCGAGATTTCTCTTTAATCGCTCTTACCAGTCCTTTGTCGCTTCTCAAAGCCACCAAAGAGTCTGGGTCAGATGACACTTTTCCTAAGTAGTACTTGTTTCTAGGTGCAGGATGAGTCCTTACTATTCCCTTTCTGTAATGTCTCTCAATGACTAAATTTGGTGACATAAGATTTAGATTTCGCTTTAATCTTAGCTCAAGTTTAGAGCCAAACGCATGGAGCTTATAGTGCAAAACATCTGGATGGCCAATAGTCCGTCTGCGGCGAAAACGTGTCACAGCCCTTCCATTAGCCTCTATTCGGTGTGGAGCTCTTACATCATATTCAGGAACTTAAAAGGAAAAGAAAAGAAAAACATTGGTTTCGTTTTGCCCATGCGGAGACGCGTTTCGCTTCGTTTCGTTTAACGCGCACATTCAGTCTTTGTGCGTTTAACGCGGTTTCTAACGCGTTTTACGTGCGTTGAATTAATTAAGAGTCAAAGGTTTACTTCTTCTGTTGGTAAACAACACTTATTTGCTTACAGTAACAACATGTGACCAGTCGAATTGTCAAAAAAATCTTAAAAATTAGTTGATATAAAAAAGCAGCAATACCTTTTTATCGTTTATCCTATTTTAGTTGATATTTTACATTTTTTCTTTTAAAAAGGTCCCCTTTGATAACAGTGCTTATGTACTGAAGGCTATCCTGAATAAACATTTAACAATTATTACCCTCAGGCACGTGAATTTTGGTGAATATCCCCGAGATGAAGTCTAGGGGAATATTCACCATTATTATTCAACAAATTGTAACACTATCCAAATCTGGTCATGATGCTCTCGATATCTGTCATCCGTAGGTAACAGATATCCGGCGGTATACGTAGCCTCGTACGTGGGAAGAAAAAGTGAAGTGAGAAAATGTCGACAGAGAGATTTACAAGGATTTAGGCTGTTTTGTTATCAATTTGTTGAATAATAAAACAATTATCCTGCTCAATCTCGCGGAATATCGTCTGATTTTAGCCGACGTACGGCCTCGTCGGCCTTAGTATTTAACAATTATCCTGCGAAATCGCGCGGAATATCGTCTGATACTTAGCCGACGAGGCCGTAGGCCGAGTCGGCTAAAATCAGACGATATTCCGCGAGATTGAGCAGGATAATTGTTTTATTATTCAACAAATTGATAACAAAACAGCTTAAATCCTTGTAAATCTCTCTGTCGACATGTTCTCACTTCACTTTTTCTTCCCGCGTACGAAGCTACGTATACCGCCGGATATCTGTTACCTACGGATGACAGATATCGAGAGCATCATGACCATATTTGGATAGTGTTACAATTTGTTGAATAATAACAGACGATATTCCGCGCGATTTCGAAGGATAACTGTTAAATATTAACGAGCCTGAGGCGGATGATTGTTGTAGCATAATTACTCAGAAATACCTAACCAAAGGATCTACCGAAAAACGTTAAATTTTATTTCTCATTGTTACGCGTCCATGAACAACTACGCGCACAGATCACATGGTTTAATACATCACATGGTCAAAACGGGAAGTATTTCTCGCAAGTTTTCAAACGTTCTGCCTCTATGAAAAAGCCAAAAAGGAGGCTAAAAATTGTCTCAAAGTCAGTGGTAAACTAGGTTTGTTGTTGAAACAATTTTGTTAGATAAATAAAGTAACTAAATAAAGTACAGTGTATTGCGAAAGTTTAATAGTTGTTTTGATTTATTCCTGCATATCGATATAAGCGTCATGTTTACGAGGTTTCTTTGTTATATTAAGCACAATTTTCACAGCTAACCTTTGAACAGTGTCACTCCGAGCTTTGTGGCATGTTTGGTGTTTCTCGGAATAGCATTCTCTTTCATTATCTTAATTTCTTCTTCAGAGACATCGACAAAGTGCGAGGCAGCCATTTTGAAAATCAATCGGAGATGTATATAGCGGAATATAACGCCATTCTCGACCAATGAGAGCGAGCGAATTTCTATAATCACACGAGTATTTTTACTAATCGTTATTATTACTGTTATTAAAATTCTCATTATTATTATTATTATTATTATTATTATTATTATTATTATTATTATTATTAGCCTGTTCAATGCGCTCGCGGTGTAGCTGAGAAACTGCGTATTGAGTGAAGAAAGGGTGGTGGAAGGCGATGAGGGTTTCCATAGATCTCCCTCGTTCTCGTTTTCGCCTCGTCGTTTCTCTTTCGCTCGTTCCCAATAACCGAGAGCCTGGAACAGACTAATACAAAAGCACTGGCAACTTAAAAGATCTATCGCTCTTACTTTCAGAAGGATCCTTAACACCAAAGTAATACTCTATTTCTCTCTTAGTCATGTGTTGGTGTAGATTCTAAGGGAGAAGAACAAAAAAATGTTTAAATACAATGGGAGTTTAATCCGGAGTGATTACTAGACTTTCTCCTCGGAGTTCTATTTGTAGTCTCGTTTGCAGCTGTGACTAGAGGCGATACGCAAACCAACCCTTGGACCCTTTCGGTGATACAGCGGCCGTTATGAATTCTAATGTTTCAAATATTTGCCCACCTGAGCATCCCATAATAACTATTTGAAACAATTGAATTCAAAATAGCCGCCGTATCGCCGAAGAGGTTCGATTCCCCCGACAAATCGCCATACATGCTTTTCTATGTAAGTGTTGAGAATCTGACGGTTCATCAATAAACATGATATCCCTAGTCCCCTTGATCTTCTTTCGTTACAATAATATGTACTTATTGACTGAGTGGGAGGGCCGGACGGGAAAATATTTGGCACGAGGTCCATGCGTCCTGACCGAGATCCAAGTATTTTCCCGTCCGGCCCGACCTCACTCAGTCAATAAGCATTTTATCATATGACCACTTTTTTTCATTTTCATTCTTTGGTGGAACGAGGACGCGCGCGGCAGCATTGCTTCGTTTCGAGAGTAGTGCCTTCTTTCTGTTGCTTTGCTATGAGAGGGTAATTGCAGCATTTCGTCGTCCGAAAGCTCACCGGGATAACAGAACTCACTGTCAAAGAAACACTTTTTAGCAACAAAATTGTTTCGCATTGTTTTTACCGGGGCCGTACGCATTTCTAGTTGGGCCGTAGGCGTTTTCCGGCCCTATCCCTTTGACGCGTACGGCCCTCATACGGGACCTTTTTTCTTATGGTTTTCCAAGGAAATTGCTCGCGGGGTCGTACGGGTCATATGATAAGTGGTCTTACGTCCTGAGCATTGGCAGTTCGTCTAGAGTGATCGTTATACAGATTTTTTTTTTTCCAGGATTTTAATTTTTAACTGAGATTACAACTTACCTTTTTAGATTCCCTTCCTATCACAGCGTCTGGAAATGAACGAAACAAAAAAAGACGCTTTTGATACACGCACATTTACAAAAAGGTTACTTAACACGATACACGGACGCAAAGAAACACATGATAATGGCCACTAATATTGCAATGTTGCTTTCTTGTTCTTCAGGCAAGCTGGTACATATAGTTTCCCATATGGACATTAAGCGGGTGCATGTACAAGGCCCTTTAGCTCTAACTAGGGGACAAGAGATGCCTCGTCTTCAAACGTAAGCCCAGTTATGTCTTTTCACCTCATCTTACAAATCCCTGAAATATACTTTTATTTCTTTGTCGTTTAAACTGAGGAAGTAAATTGTTCACGCTGTATTCTGTAAAAGCAAGAAATGCGTAAAGCTAGTTACAAACGGCTTGTACAGGGCTTTTGAACTGAGTGAATGACGAATTTTGAAATACATATTTTTTCTATCTAATTCATCTCATTTTAGAGTGTGTTTTCTAGCAGAATTATGGTGTTTTTGTCAAGGCAGATTTCAAACCTCAACCACCTCCAACCGACCTATTGTGTCCTTGCTAACAGAAAGCTAAGTATCCTGACTAAACGAGTTGTGAGTGCGTAATAATTTTACTTACCCGCACATGTGTATTTCGGAACATTTAGCAAAATGAGAACGGACCAGATACACAGTGGATAAAGCATTCTGTACATTCTAAAAAGCAAAACGGAAAATACTGTAAGTCTCACATAAGCTCGTGTCTTGAATCCCCAGGGCCGGGTTGCTCGAAAGCCGGTTAACGCTAACCCTAGATTAAAAGTTAACCGAAGCATTCTTGTGTAAAAATGCTTTTGACTGTTTATGTTTGTGTAGTTTGCGATTCCTCAAACTTAAAAGTGAGGGAAGAACAATTTAAACAGAAAACCTCACCGAAAGTTGCAAAACTGAAATCAAAATTCTCGCTAATCCTGGGTTAGCTTAATCGGGCTTTGAACAAACCGGCCCTGGAACTTTAACAAAAAACTCGAATTCGTTAATTAGTGTAACCGTGAATGTGTAAATGAAGGTTAACAGATGGATTCTGGAATGTGTACATGGCTCACCTGCTACAGGCTGCTAAGAAAATGGTGGAACGTTTATCACCTACAAGATTTATTAATTTGTTTAGCCTGAACCTGTTTCGTTTCCAAAATAGTCCAGTTTAGACGCCGTTCATCGACGGCAGGTTTCCGTAAGGGATCAATTCTTCACCACACCGAAATGTTTGAGCAAATCATTTCCTGTTGCGTATTGCGTGAGAAAAATTGCTTGGTTACAACTAAACAATTTCTATCAAGTGTAATTCACTGTCATCACTGATCAAAAGACAATCTTAGACACCCAAGCTTAGCTACGAGTTCTATGGAAAGCGAATTAGCGCAACTGAAACATTACGATGCATGAAGTATAAAGCCTATAAACATTTATTGAGACGACACTGTAGAAAGAAATTAGAGAATAACAATTTCAGTTCACATTTTCACACATATTTCCATGTATACTCTTACACTACACTGGTGTCTCGTGAGAAACAAGTCACATGAAAATGAGACAGCAACGGTTGGAAAAGCGAAAAATAAGTACGAATTGTCAGGAAATGGTCTTGTGGGATGATAATATTTATTATGTGACAGTTAATGTCACTTCCAAAAATATATTCAATATTGTTTATATATCTAATATTGTGTTATAGATCCAACATGTGTACTGAGAATGCAATATATGCTGATGAATATTCTTTTTAGAATTTCTTCCACTCCGTAAGACTTAACTTACTGCTTGGCGTAACGGTAAGAAATAACTGGAAACAAACAAGTCACGATATGCAAATCTTACATTGAGCCAGAGGGGGTACGTTTCTAAAGAAACTGTGGTGCTGCGTCGGTGGGGAGAATTCAAGATCATTTGTTTTTTTGTTTTTTCAAATGAGTTGATAATGTGAATTGGCCGCCGTAAAGAGATTCGAAAGCTGACGTTTCGTCGGAGCGAAGGGCTGACGCTAATATTGAGCTAGATTGGTTTTCTGTTTCCCGTCACACAAAACAACCAGAAGCTTGAGTTACCGGGCGTGAATAGTATGAATTCAGCAATTCTTGACAATTATTCAAAATAACGCAGCACGTACTGTCACTTGCAAAAGAAGTCAAAAGAATCTTCTAGATTTTGTTGTTTTGTGGTCGTGCAATATAGGGAGGCAGAGATAATTATGTAGTGATATGTCCGCGACTAGTTCAGGTGTAGATGAATAATGAAATATTGGATCTTATGATCTTACTTTTCCGCCAGGCTAATATATTAGCTTCCTTTTAAATCATAACTCAAAGTGAGGTTACTGCTCTTAGATATGCCTTCATTAAAGCGCCGAGTGCCATGAATACCCAGTAGTAAGCTAAGACTAAGATAAACAACACAATCCAACCTTCCATATTTTTAACTATTAACTCGATTGTCGAAAACTTGCTGTCAATGCGCCGAGAATAAGCCAGTCATATTTTTGCCATGTAAGAACAACGGATAATTAAAAGACTATAAAAACTCTCAGGCACTCATCGCGTGCGCGGTCATTTTTTCTTTCGCGCGTTATTCGCGACAGGCTGCTTGGACCAAGATCAAAGACTGGTTCCGTGGATTCCTTCATCTGTTTCAGTGTAAACATTCCAACATGGGTTTAAAGTACAGACCCATCTCTTTGTTAGTAGCAGTATTTACGATGAGCTCATAGAAAATACCATTTAACACTAGCTACGACAAGAAGGCTCGGCTTGGGTGTCCTGTAGGGCACGATAAGGATAAGCAATTGAGTACGACAAGATTGCATTAAATTTTGCTGACGTTCTTACTTTTGCATGGAAGAGCAACGCGATAGCTTTGTGTTGATCCGAGACAATTAGCTGTGGCATCTAATGGGGCTCTAATAAAAAAAAAGACTTAGAAAAAGCAAGTACCTGTGAATTTGCACAAGAGTAGGCCGACTCCCGAGTCTGTAATGTTCAGCGCAGATATAAAACGATGCAAAATACTCGAAGATCTGGCATGAATACTTGCACAAGATACAATGCGAATTTGACTTTGAAAAGATTAGGTGCCGCAGTTAGCAAATAAACTAATTTGGCAATCTATTATGAGGAGAATGGGTGTCATACTATTTCAAAGAAACTATTATTACACGTAACGCAATAATTTTATTTCATAAAGCTCATTTGTAGAAATTTATCGATTTATTTTCACAGGTGAAAAAAAACCTATACAGCCAATTCTCGTGTTACGTGTAATAAACAGCTCACTCGTTGTTTGTGTCAAGAGCCCTCACTCGCTCGCACCTCCCTCCCTCGGGTTTTTGAAACAACAACTCGTGAATACGTACGCAACATGTTCTATGACGTAAACGCTATTAATTCAAGCTATTCATTCCTTTCCAAACATAGCTGGAATAAACGACAAACAGAAAAAAATGTTAAATTGGAATTTTGAAGTCCACCAATTAGAATATAGTTTCTTACATGTGAAGTAAATTATTGTTGTTCACCAAGCTTCCTTATTATCTGCGATTCCATTTTTGCAGTTTCTGGAATGAAGAGTCAAAGGCAAAGTTTAATTATGTCCAAGGAAGTTATAGTGAGCTTCAAAGCAGGCTAGTTGTTTCTGAGTCGAGAGCCGGTAAGTTGTCAACCAAGTGGCTTACCTCCATTCACGAGCGCACCGAGCTATATACTCTAATAGGCAAAGTATCCCGGTAAAGATCTTTGTTTTTCTAAACCATTTATTCGCTCTTTCCGTGAAAAACTTAGGTTTTTACCACGCACGTTTGTCAAGCCCTCAATAGCGGGCAAATACACGCCGCAGAAACAATAAAACCTCTAGCTAAACGTATATGGGAAACGGAGGGAAGAAACGGTTGGCTTACTAGAAACCGTGCAAACAGTCAGTTGGCCATTGATAAAATAAAAAATAAAATACCGCCTACCGGCAATACTCGGCTCGTACGATAAACATTTTGATGGACGATAACGATTGACAAACACCCACCTTTACAGCGCCTAGCATTTATAAACGAAACAAGAACCAACCTGTCCGACGAAAACGTGAATTCAGCAATTCCCAGAAATGGTATTTTTAAATTAAACAGGGCATATAATGTCAGAGCCAATTCTGTGGTTTATTTTGTCTCCAGAAATGTTTCTGCTTTTAAACATAATTAACTCCCGTTGAATTTCAAACAATGACTGCTTTTTAAAGATTTTCCATTTCGACACCTTTAATTTGTTTCAACGGACATACAAGCGGATAATTTCCTACAAAACACGAGTTTGATTTCATGTGATTGGACATCGGCTTTGCGCACATGTAGAAAGAAAAATATTTTCAAAATAGAATTGATAAAAGACTACTTATGTGTATTCGATTGAGTAAAACCTAGAAATTTCAAAGCAGAAATAAAATAGTAATGAAATCACTTCAATAAATTTCACAAAATGAATTTGACAACGATAACAAAACCACATCATACTCAAAACAACTTTACCAAGATCATAAGTAGATGACTCGAGTGTTTCATAATTAACTGGCTTCAGTATTAATATGGAAATTACACTCAAAGTGCGTAGTTAAAAATTCATAGTGTTATCTCTGAGGACTATTCAAAACAACTCTAGCAAATGGGATAACACTTTTAAATTACTGGTCCCTTGTGAAACAGTTAGTTTGTTTTCCTTCCAATCTTGGTGTTTGTCACGTTAGGATGTTGCGTGACACGCATGCTCATTTTCTCAATGGACTTTGAACTTTGCAGCGCTCGCGGACGACACATTTTGTACTCGCTCTCTTGACATGGTGTCAGGAGTGAAACATGGATAGTTTTCACAAGCCTAGCGCTTTGAGTTTCGACGGAAACACATCAGAAAATTGGCGGAGATTTAAGCAGCAGTTTGATATATACGTAACCGCTTCGGGAAGCGAAAAGAAAGACGATGCGGTCAAGATTGCTATATTGCTAAACTTTGCAGGAGAGGACGCCATCGAGGTCTTCAATACATTTCAGTTTGCCGAAGGCGACGAGAAAAAGCTGGACAAAGTCCTTGAGCAGTTTGAGCAGTACTGTAACCCCAGGAAGAACGTAGTCTTCGAGAGACATCAATTTTGGCAGATAACACAGAAAGATTCTGAAACCGTGGATCAATTCGTCACAGGTTTGAAAAACAAGGTGAAATCTTGCGAGTACCCGTCGCCGGTTGATGACATGGTGCGAGATAAGTTCGTGTTTAGTATACGAGATCTTCAAGTGAAGGAACGATTACTGAGGGAAGAGAAGCTCACACTGGAAAAAGCGATTTCTATGGCAAGAGCGTCCGAGGCTTCAAAAGAACAGAATAAAGCGATGGGCCCAAACGAGCAAAACATTGAAAATCCGACCGTGAATGAAATTCGAGCTGGCGGCGGCAGGCAGGAAAAAAATCCTCCACGTCGACCAAGATTAGGTTCAGGCACACACAAAGGAAAGTGCACGTTTTGTGGTTCTTCTCACTCGTGGGGATCTTGCCCTGTTTTGGGCAAAACGTGTGACTACTGCCAGAAGCGAGATCATTTTGCGAAGGTTTGCCGGAAAAGACTGAGGGATTTTGGCGGGAAAACCATCCACGCAGTCGCTGAATCGGAGGGCAGTGACAACGAACCCGATCTTCTGACGTTTTCAGTGGAGGCCAGTGATGAATGCCCTTCTTAAGACGATTGGCACGTCTCGCTCAAGATTGCTGATACAAGAGTGAATTTTAAATTAGATTCGGGGGCTGACTGTAATGTCATTTCCAAGTCGTTGTTGGCTCGCCTTCCTGTCGGTCCCAAACAAACCCGCCAGTGCAAAGCCAAGCTGAAAGTGTATGACGGACGTCGAATCACACCCAGTGGCAAGATCAGCCTTACTTGTGAGTACAAAGGGAAATTCACCGTGTTAGACTTTATACTTATTGAGCAAGATTTACCATCCATTCTTGGATTGAAGTCCTGTCTTGAGTTAGGCCTGATAAAGAGAATTTACCACCTTCAAGAAGAAAACCTGGAATCTGAGTATGCAGACGTGTTTGAGGGCCTGGGTGAGATTAAAGGCGTCCAGCACAAAATCCAAATTGATCCCAATGCCACACCTGTAGTGCACCCTCCCCGTAGGGTTCCTGTGGCACTTCGCGAGCCTCTTAAAGAGGAGCTTCAGAGAATGGAGAAGCTGGGTGTCATAAAGAAATGTACAGAGCCCACTGCCTGGGTACACAGTCTTGTGGTTGCCAAGAAAAAGAATAACAAGCTCAGAGTGTGCCTGGATCCTAGCGACCTCAATCGTGCCGTCATGCGCGAACATTTCCCCATGCAGACCGTGGTAGATGTGATTAGCAGAATGCCCAATGCCAAAGTGTTCAGTGTCCTTGATGCCAATCATGGGTTTTGGCAGGTAAAACTAGCCAAGGACAGTAGCAAGCTAGCTACCTTTAACACCCCGTTTGGCCGGTATAGTTACACACGTTTGCCATTCGGGATAGCATCGGCCCCAGAAGTTTTCCAGGATCTTATGGTCCATTTGTTCCAGGACATTGAAGGTGTTGAGGTAATTGTGGATGATCTTGTTGTGTGGGGGAAAGATGTGGAGCAGCATGATGTGAGGCTTAGACAGGTGTTGAACCGTTGTCGTGAGTGCAACCTTAAGCTTAACAGAGAGAAATGCCATTTTCGAGTATCTGAAGTTCATTATGTGGGCCATGTGTTGAGTGCAGACGGCGTTAAACCGGACCCTCAGAAAGTTGAAGCAATCATCGCTATGCCAACTCCAGCCAATCGTGAAGACTTGCAGAGATTCTTGGGTGTGGTGACCTATTTGTCTAAGTTCATCCCAAACATGTCTCAGAAGAGTGCTGCACTCCGCCAGTTACTCCAGAAAGATGTTGAATGGTCCTGGGGACAAGTAGAAGAGGACACATTTACAAGCTTGAAAACTTCAATCTCCTCAGCTCCAGTCCTCAAGTTCTTTGACCCGAAAGAACCAGTGACCCTGTCTGTTGATGCAAGTTCAAAAGGTGTTGGTGCAGTTCTTCTGCAGAATGACCGCCCAGTCGCTTATGCATCCAAAGCTTAGTTTATTGTTTTTCAATTCAGAAAATCAAGAATCTGAAATCAAGAAATCTGTGGTTCGTGTTCAATATTTCGACGCACGAGTTTTTGACAACAAACTGGGTACGTTTCAATGCTTCACTTGAAACTTGCGATGTGATCAAACGTGCTAAGTCCTCGGGGATACATATCGCGAATTCCCAAAGTGTCTACGAGCAACGTGGTAAAGCAAAAGTTGCGAGGTGCCAAATTGAACGTTTCATTTTAGAAAGACAAAAAGAAGAAATAAATTAGCTGAATCAATCAAACAGACCCTCGTAAATTTCGTAGTTCGACCGAGAGAGGATGGTCCTATATATGTATGGAGAGAGGTCTCAGTCAATTCAGTTTATTTTAATATGAATGTCTTTTTTATATTTTGCTGCTTGTTATTATAATAAGGATGAAAGTAGCATCTGTAATCGTATTATAATAGTGTATAAGTATTAGTATCGTAAGTTAAATAAGTAATCCTATTGTTTTATAGATTATGCAAATTGTAGTATTAAAAGTAGTGCGTAAGTAATTGAATTGTATAAAAGTTTTGTTAGTAATCTAATAAAGCTGAAAAAAGAGGGTTCAGATAAATTTTTGGCGATTTATTAAGTATCATCAGTTAAGATTTCAGCAATTTTTCAGCTATTAGTGAATGTTGCAGATCCCGGATCTCATCTTTCAGTTAAAAAGACGCGACTTCTCAGCTGACGATCACCAGTTCTGACAGTTCTCGATTATTAAAACCCATCCAAACGCAAAACAAACTAATTTATTTTACCCCTAATTATGCGCACCTGCTAACACTTCGGTGACCGTCTGTGTAAATAACACCAAACTAAATTCCACCCAGAACAAAGTGTAAATTAACTCAGTGCCTCAGTTACTTATTTGGTGAGGGTTGCTTTCTATAGCTGCTAAGATGGTGACTGCGTGACTGCGTGATTTTGAATGACTGATGTATGCATATGTTTTAAAGGTTTTGACATGTTACGGTCCAGTTCATTGGGTTGCTGTCTTTTTGTTAATTAGAGCACAATTTGCCAAATTTAAAAAATGAGAAGATGCCAAGGTGATTATGAGTGTTTCCGAATATGAAACCAAAAACAAATGAATTACCCAGAGCCACTGTCACAAGTTTCAACAGCTTTTGAGTTGGAAGTAATACTCAGAGAAAGTTTTAAGCAATAGCTAGTGTTAACTCTTTAGCTTTGTCGTGAGGTCTAAATAGCGCGCATAAAAGTGTGAGAACTACAAGTTCTCTTACTTTTCTGATCCTGTAACATAAACAACAGCTTAGCCTTTCGAAGAAGTTTATCAGGAAACAGACATTTCAGGAAATAAAGCACGAAAGATAACATTTTAACACTGTTCCTGACCCAATGAAATTTACATATCGAGTAGCTTACGGGTTTAAGTAACAAAGGTCCTGCTTACCTGTCAAAATTCAAGCAATAAAACCTGCACTGAAAACAACACCAAAGGCAAAGTAGGCATGTAACTCGGTTGATAAGCCGATGGATCATAACCGCTGAGATTTTAGATAGATGTTGTATCTACAAATGTAGTGATTGATGGACATTTCTCGCTGCTAGCCAGAGGACGTATGCAAATACTGCAATCTAATTAGTAGCTAAAGTACAATATCTTGTTGTTGAGTAAGCATATGGATTTAAGCGCTAATTAATTACATTATACTCATTATATTTCTATTATAATTGCATCGAAAAACACCGCATTCTTTAGCCTGCGAAGAGCCTCCCGTCTGGAGCTTGTTCGCAGGCTCACGTATTCTCTTACAGTCAAGAAGATAAATTTCACAAGCGTTTGGAAAATTGACAATTATCGAACCACGCCAGACCATGCCGTGTTTACACTAGGGATTTTTACTTTGGTTACAGAGTTAACTTACCTGGGCAGATTTTTGGTCAATGCAAACATCAATTAATACCTCAGTAAATGCGGCAAAAGACAAAAGAAATAAGAGTTATAACTATGCAGTGATTTGGCATGGTTTAGCTCGGTAACCGGGGTCAAATTGACAGATATATCTGGTTTTGGTGTCATGTTATTTGACTTGCCTCGGAGTTCAGATCTGCTTCGTCGGGGCTTTGTCATATTTCATGTTTTATTCTAGAGAGAAATAACGATACGTTCTATAATATTTACGGCAGCTTATCCGCTCATTCACGGGCACTGTTTTTAAAGCATTGTGACAACCGTCAATTGCACCTACTACTTGGGGAAATGGAGACTTGTTTGTAAACAATCTTATACTTTGTAGCACCTCTTGTTTCGTTTCTGAAAACTGGATGAATTCTTGAGCGCGTTTAGCAGTGGCTTTGTAAAAAATGCTGTTTTATCAACGTCCAGTACCGAACTGCGACCCTGTACAGATGTGTGACCAGTTGCTAGTTGCCATAAGCCCACCGCTACTCGCTTGTGCGCCTGGTGTCTTTCTTCGGCATCTCAGGACCAGCCATCCGGACAATTAACTCAAACGTACGCCTTGATGTTCGGAAGTTTTCCTACCACCAATCTTCAACCAAAGCTCCATGTAGGAGATTTTCCAACCAAAATTGATTCCTTGGCCATAACACAGGGGCGTCTCGCGCGCCTGTTATTTCGTTGAATAATTTGGAGCAAAATTATCCGTTTTCGCCTCACTTTCTTTTGGTGCCTGTAATAATAACAGCTGCTGTAATCGCGAGGCTTTTATTTGCTACTCAAGAACTAAAATGTAAAAAGCAATGACTATAAGAGCCACCGCTTTCTAAAACCCGCTCGCCATAGCTTGTACTTCCCAACAATTCGATTTATCCGTCTATTTGTAGGTGTTGACAGATGAACTTAGGTTATTTGAGCCAGTATAAACACTACACGGTCCTACACCAATGTACCATGGTTTAGCAATTTCGCATCGCTGCAGTTCACTACGCATCGCTGCAGTTCACTACTCTAACACATCGCTGCAGTTCACTACGCTAATGCATAAAACGTCTCTCACAAAACAAACAAAACAAAACTGACACAGTATTAACAATGGTACTCAGACTATTTTAAGTTACCGCGGCGAAGATGCCAATAAAGTGTTGGCCTATGAAACTCTAGGATTTGTAGTGAGTTTTGAGACCCTTTGAAAAATTTAGCACGGTACACTATCAGCCGATCGAGAGTAGTATCAGTGTTAGTGGATGCAGAAGAGACGTCAAACTTTTAAGTGAAGCATGTTTCAAGGAGAGCGTTGAATATTTCACAATGTTATATTAGGTATATTAGTTATATTAGGTAATAACATTAAGAGTCATGTTGTCACTGTATCACATGACTGAATACTTTCACCATTATTGAAAAACAAGAAAGAGATTACCTTGGGCAAGTTTTACATGAATCCCTGTCGACCGTTTGGCCGCGTGTACTAAGACTCATAATCTATCTTAGCTGACAGTATGTATTGCTCATAGTTAGCTTGCTCAATTAAATTATTCAAACACATTGACGGAAACCCGTGAGAAGTAACGGCCTCGGTATCCAGAATCACGGACAAAGACGTCATTTCCGTGATGCGCCGCCTAAAAAGTTCCACGTGCTTACGCGAGGCTTGGATTCACCTTACATGGATGGAAATAAAAAAAGTAGTGGCCAAGAGAAACGCAATAACATTGTATTGAGCCAGTTTTCATTTCTTGTTTTTTTTTTAATTGAGCAATAGTTTTTACGTCATAGGTCAACAGAAGTAGATTAAAGGAAGGGGCTATCTTGGGCAAGTTTTACATGAATCCCTGTCGATCGTTTGGCCGCGTGTACTAAGACTCACAATCTATCTTTACTCAAACCTTGCTTGAGCTTTGTCCTAACAGTGTATTAGCTTCCTCAATAGCATAGCGCGCGAGTGACGTCATGACTCAGACAAACAAACCGGAATGGCGGACGATTTTCCTAGAACAGTTTCTAAAACAGCCGGTGTTCCTAAAACACATAATTGAAACGAAACCTTCGCCTAGATCCCCTCTAGTTGTCACAGAATACGCTGATGTTGTATGAGCCTCGTGGGGGATATAATCATTTGCATTCTTTTTTTAGGCCTCGCGCGCTTCGCTATTAAATTATTAAACCACATTGACGGAAACCCATGAGGCGTAACGGCCTTGGTATCCAGAATCACGGACAAAGACGTCATTTCCGTGATGCACCGCCTAAAAAATTTTACGTGCCTACGCGAGTCTTGGATTAACCTTACCTTATAAAAAAAGCAGTGGCGAAGAGAAACGCAATAACATTGTATTGAGCCAGTTTTCATTTCTTATTTTGTAATTGAGCAATAATTTTTACGTCATCGACGTAATCGACTGTCGCGTGATCCCGGACATATAATCCTGTTAACAAACGAATTTTGAATTCGATAACTATTTCAGGTTGTTAGTTACCCTTATTTTTGAATTTAATTATTATGTAATGTCACTGTAATTTAATCTAATTTAATCTAAATAAGGTTGTTGATATTCGAAGTGCGATTGGAAGATTTAACTTTTATTTTCAAGCCCTTTCAAGAATTGAATAGTGAAGCGAAAATAAATTTAGTTGGCACAGCAATTGCACGCAAGCTGTAAGGTAGAAGTTGTTAAGTATCATGATTGTTTTGAACTGCCTACAAAAGGAAACAAACTCTTCATAACCTGGTTAAACTGACGTTTTCTGTAAACACTGCGCTAATTAGCGCACACTAGCAACTTCCGAAATAAAATTGCGAAATCCCAAATTTGAGCATACCCCTGTCGAGAATGCCCCCGCTTGTTAAGAAATCCAGGACAATCTCACGAATGAATCACTTACTTTTAGACGCTATATAAATAAAGTTTATTATTATTATTAATTATTATTAATAAAGACGAAAAAAAAGATGTCCCTTAACCCTACTCACAAAGATGTCGTTGTGTCCCTTGTTCGATGTAACATGGTAATTATCTCCGGAGTTCAAAACAATCTGTCATTGCATGATTATACACTCCTAAATGTAGTTGGACACATAATAAAAATGAATTATCCGGATCAGTCACAAGGTCTTCTCACAGCGACCATAGTTAACTATTCAACGACACGAGTTACGATCTGGTAAAACTCAGAAGACAACAACCACGGCGTTACATATCACAGTTCAGTTTCTATTGACTATACTTTATCATGTGCCATTTACTTATACTGAAACAGTTAGAGGAGGTAATTAAAAGCTCTGGATAAAACGAGTAATCATTTTTCTACACGTAAGCTTCGAACATATAGGATAAACGGCAAGTTCAACCTTTAGCTATCTTTGAGGATGGAATCTGCCACGTCACGTTTCGGAATAAGGAAATGAGAAGATAAAACGTTATTAACATTTCAATACTGTAACACTCAACAACTAAACCTTACACAGAGAGGCCTGCAGGTTTGATCTTTAGGTCTCTTGCTGATTTCCTCTGAGTTTTACCATTTGACGTAAGTCAAGCCGCCTCCGTCTTTTAGAACCGATTTACTGATCTTGATAATTCATTTTTTATTACCTCGTAGTGAAACTAGCTTGCAACTGAGGCTAATGCGGGCATTCTTTTCAAATGCAAATGACATAAATGTCTTTTTAATGATATTCCCCCGCATGAGCCTCTATTGCTAGCTAGTTCCAGTCCAATACGCGAGAGAGTACGAATATTGTTTACATAAGGCGTTTGACTGGGTGGCCATGAATAGTCTGCTTAGGTTGTTTCCTTTTTACATTCAAAACAAAAGTGGCAGCGATTGAGTTGGAAAGTAAACTTATCCAGAATTTTCTAGTAGCCTGTCTACTCTGCCAACCGTGTAAATCATTGCCTTATAACGCAACCGTATATGCATAACGTCTAAAGCAGGCACTCTCTCGCATGTTAAGACATCTGCAGCTACTGTACACAAACTCAGACTGCTTCCATAACTACTTGCTCATGGGTCTCTGATCGAATGACTGATGCATCGGTTTGCCTTCAGAACAGGCGGTGCAGCGAGGCAGAGCGCAAGCGCGTTACGTGCTACGCTTAGCGTCGGCCCTGCCACACTAAACCATATGTTCTGCAGGCTATACTTGGTGGTTTTGATAATATTACGTTCCAACCAATCACTCCATCCCTCAAGAGGAAGTTTGCAATATTTGGCAAATGAGACGTTGCGAATTCATAAGATCATTCTATTGAGGTTTTTTAGAGTCCGGTATTACGTGAAGTAATGATTAGAACTTTCAGTCGATGTCAAAGGTTTTTGGCGGTTGAAGCCACAATTAATTTAAAAAAGCTAAAATTTCAGTTTCGAGTTCAAAAAGTGTGTGGAGTTAAATTTATCCTCCTAAACTCAGAATATGCTTTTTCTTCCAAAGGAATCTTTTTTAATAGCTTTTTAATACTTCAGATGTGTCTTGCTTCGTGATGCACATCGCAATTAGTCGTAACTAGACCTCCGTCAAGTCTAAACCTATATACCGGTATTTCACGGCTGTTGAATATTAAAAAAAAACATAAATTGAGCCCTTTCTGTGGAACAAAAAGTGTATCCAATTCCAAGTTTCAACTTTGTGCGATACGATCATAAGACCTCCAAAACTTGCCACTTAGCTCGATCCACATTGAGACTACATTTGGAAGAGGGAACCAGTTCCCTGTACCAATCATGTTGAAACGAATGAAGTCTTGTTAAAACAAGTCTTAGCCATCTACATTCAAACCGACTTGCAAACCCTTCTAGAAACGTGGGCGACTTACATGAGAATCTTACATCAGGGATGAAAAACATCCTTACAATAGGAATGCAGGAGTACTACCCGCTGTCGCCAAACTGACGGGTAGTGACAACCAAACGACTTAACTAGACTGTTCGTTCAAACGCCCAATGTAAAGTGGGCTAATTGGTGCCCAAGAAAATGAATTTGTAAAATATGGATTGCAAAATTCCAAAATCGAAGGCACTACTAACTTGATGTGTGATAGGAATGGATAATCAGAATGAATTTATCCTTCGGTTATAACAACGACATGATCTAAATGAGTGCAAAATTTAAGAGGAAATCGAGAAGCGACTTACGAGGGGTTTCTATATTTTATCACGCGCCAAAGGGCGTACATACGAATTATGCATGAGAACAACAATCACTATCCTAAGAGCACGTTTTGAATCCGCAGGAAAAAATTAAGTTAGCCCTTGTTCGTTTCAGGATTACAATCTATCTGAGAACGGCATGTTACTGGAGAAGAAAGCAAACAAGCAGCTAGTGTAAACAATTTGTTAACTGCCGTGAAACGTTGAGCTGACAAATGATTTCCGGTCTAGTTACAACCCCCTAATGGCTGATGCACATGTCTTTGAGTGGTTCAGAAACGTTTTGTTTGTTACAAGAAAAAAAAACCGTATCTCTGGGATTATTCCTGTCACTGAAAACTGGACTGACTATATAGAAAAAATAAACTAACTAACCACCTCCTGTGAAACCCTAGGATGCAGTTTAACGGTTTAATGGTTTTTCTGTTAATTTGTACTCGCGAACAATTTGGGCTGTGACTAAAAGTGGGACGGGGACGTGGGACTCGGGGACGTGGGGACTCGGGGACTCAGGGACGTGGGGACTCGGGGACGCGGGGACTCGGGGACGCGGAGACTCGGGGACGCGGGGACTCGGGGACTCGGGGACGCGGAGACTCGGGGACGCGGGGACTCGGGGACTCGGGGACGTGGGGACGCGTGGGATGCGTGGACGTCGTAACTCGGACACGCGCGGGGACTCGAGGACTTGATAAACAAGCAACACCTGACGTTTGCTCTGAATTTGTAAAATACAATTTTTGGCAGTTAAGTGTAAAATAATCTAAGAAATTATGCTGGAGAGGTTGTCATCAGACCAGAAGCTGATGATTTCCAGCGTCCATGTTTCGGCCTAGTCTATTTTACCGTGAGAGCTTTGGGTACAGAATAGTTTCAACGCAGGGGGTCTTAAACGTTGTGGGCAGCCATGGAGGCCTTGCTTGGTAAGTACCCGAGGTTTTCTTGTCGATCTTCGAACATTCAGGTACTTACCAAGGCTGCCCACGAAGTTTAAGACCCCCTGCGTTGAAACTATTCTGTACCCAGAGCTCTCACGGTAAAATAGACTAGGCCGAAACATGGACGCTGGAAATCATCAGCTTCTGGTCTGATGACAACCTCTCCAGCATAATTTCTTAGATTATTTTACACTTAACTGCCAAAAAATGTATTTTACAAATTCAGAGCAAACGTCAGGTGTTGCTTGTTTATCACGTCCTCGAGTCCCCGCGCGTGTCCGAGTTACGACGTCCTCGCATCCCACGCGTCCCCACGTCCCCGAGTCCCCGCGTCCCCGTGTCCCCGAGTCCCCGAGTCCCCGAGTCTCCGCGTCCCCGAGTCCCCGCGTCCCCGAGTCCCCGCGTCCCCGAGTCCCCACGTCCCCACGTCCCCGAGTCCCCACGTCCAAAGTCCCACGTCCCCGTCCCACTTTTAGTCACAGCCAACAATTTGGCATGAATTCTTGAAGATCGTTGTTAGTGATATTTTGTTGTTTTCCGAGTTCCAGCACTAAGTAGAAATGAATCATCAGAAGCAATCAATTAGTGCCATACGTTTCAACCTCTTAAGCCGAGTTTGCGGTAAAACTCAACAGAAGTATAAAGATTAGACACTGGTATCACATTTTTGCTTATTATTTGGCTTACCTAAGTAAAAGAAGCGCATAGGGACTATTTATTAAGCACTAATATTTCACACAAATTCCCTTAATCTTCATTGCAATCCAAATCTGCCGGAATAAGAGGACCTTTAATTACCCATTGCCCGAGAGAAAATAAAATATGTTTATACTGTCCGATGCTAACCAGTTCAATTTACATATATCCAATAGCCTGCATGGTTGAGTAGCAAAGTTATTTTGTTGAAAGCTCCGCTTAGTCTACATTCAGGAATAAATTTGTAAACTATGAATGTATCAAGCAAATTTCAATGAACCCATACTAAAAACTAGACCCAAAACACACCAGGCATGCATGCAATTTGTGCGAAGGAACTGTTTACGTGCATAATTGCTGATGTAACCAGGTCGAATTATATGGACTTTTCTGAGCCTAATAAATCCACGTTGCCAAATAGAATATAAAAATGTCAAAAAAGAAATAAAATCCCCTCTCTAGAGTTTAACAGCTGGCATTTGGACAAAACATTTTACATAATATATTCTATTCATTCATATTGTGTTTTTTGCTTTGAGGGCTTTTAAACTTTCACTATTTATAAACAAAATGACAGATCTCTCTCTACAATACCACGGTTATTCTAATAAAAATATTTGTGATGTAATTTCTTCATTTACATGTAGTTCTATTTCTCTTACAATTTCGCTATAGAAGAACGTTGTCCTTCACTTTCCTAGTCAGACCAAAGCCACCTGGGATATTATTTAATAATAACAATTCTGGTCAGACTGAGTTTATGTTAATTTCTTTCCAATCTGTCGAGATCTCAATTATGCTTACTTTAAAATACACCGCATTCTCTCATAGCCGATAAAATATATTTCATGCGCTTTAGAAGATTTATAAAATATCGACAAGCGCAGGAAAAGTTTTGTAAACACCGCCTAATACACACACACATAGGTTAAAATTTAACAGATCCGACACCAAGGTGGGCCCAACGAACGAACGATATCAGCCATGGTTACTCAAAATAGATCAAAAGTATTTCAGTTGCCGTAGTGAAGATGGGAAGTCAAGTTGTCGCCTTTGTCGCTAAATAAGTCTTAGTTAGTTTAGGAACGTATAAAACGTACACCGACAACTTGACCAACAAAAGAACGACGTTTGTAATTTTCGTACCGGTTCACGTTGTCTCGGGAAAGATGCCAGAATATTGAAGAATAATGTCGCAATAGCGCGCATATACTCTAAAACGTAAATAAAATGGACTTTCAAGGGAAAGCACTGCAAATTATACCATGCTGTAGGAACTAGACTACGAAAATACTGCTTCTTGAAGCGTGATGTTTTGAAAACTCCGAAAACTCTATCGCATGAGTGGATATTTACATCTCGACAAACAACCACGAAAAAACGATCAAATGATTACCTTGCGCCGCTAAGCGAATGTCAATCCAGTTCGTCTAGTGGAGTTCACTAAGACTGATAATCTTCGTATGTTCAAACCTTGTCAAAGCGATGGTTTGCTGCAGAGCGTGTGACTTATATCCAACATGCTCATTGCTATTGTGAAACATTTACGTAAAACCCGTGAGGCGTAATAATAGTATATTAGTTATCAGATGTCACGAACATTCGAGCGCATTTTCCGTGACACGTAAATTGTTAATCCGGATATGAAGTTTTGCTCACAAAAATTGCTTAATTCGGCGAGGCCGTAGCTTTTCTTTTCTATCAAATACTAATTTTATTCGCTTTGAAAAAGCCGAGGATCCGTGAAGGTGCTTTTTAAACTCTTTATATTCTCAGATTTTGAGTATTTTGTCTACAAAAATATCACTTTATGTGACAGGTCGTAACATTTTCTTTTTTTTATACTGAGGTTTTTCTCGTTCTTGCAAATCTTTTATAATTATTGTTTTCTGTGGTGTTTATTAACTTGCTTTGGCGTTATATGCGAGGATGCATACAATATAACCGCCAAATTGCCCGTTTGTCTGTTTTTTAAGGACGAACTTTTTGCAACTGCATGGGTGTGCATAATCACGACAACAAGGAAATTTAGTAGAAAATGTATGGTGGATGGCTTGGATCAAGGGGAAAAAACTCGCTCAACATGCCACGCAAGCCGTTAATTCAGACTGAACGAGCTGTATTTTCAAACTTTCAGAACCCGCTTGCATCCCTGACCTTTATGTGCTTGGTAATTAAAAGAGTTCAAATTCGTGGTTATGGTGTAGATTATTTTTAGATACCGTGCTGTGAGCCTAAAACGTTCTTCAATTTTGCTTTACATTGCTGTCTTTGTAAACTTACTTGACATTACATGAAAGTATCTGGGCTTAATGCCCAAGTAGTGAACACGTCATCAATCAGCATGACTGTTCTGAACTTCATTGTGAAGACAGAATGATCCCTTCACGACAGACATAGAATACCTGCCCAGGCACATGTTAGGTTGTTGTTTACAGCAACAATGACAGTAAAAATCTACTCAAAATCCGTAGCTGCGGCAATATCACACGATCCTATGAGCACTTTAATACATGGTGTTAAGAAGATTGAAGTCACTCTGATTTAAAGTTTTTAAACGATGTCACATTGACAATGAACAGTTTTTCTGGTTTTGGGATGAAGATGACGTCACACTCCTATGTCGGGAGGGAGGGGTAGGACTCTCGTCTTGCTTGGTCTTTGTTTTGTTGTTGAGTGCCAATGTTTTATTCTTGGCAAGGTAAATATCTTTTAAGATATACATTTCAGGAAATAACAAAATGTTAATCTTTTAAATAGATCTCGCGTAAAAACTTTGACCGTTCTTCACAGATGACAGCATTCATTAGAGTCAGTTAGGTCTTATTTGTTTAGATTAGTCTCCTTTTGTGGTTGGCATGGTAGTTTCCCCCCGCCCTAAGGAGCACAAACCAATTTTAATTATCAAACGTTACCTCTCTAAACATGCCGCATGTCAAAAAGTCAATAAACAATAGTAAGTCAAAGACACACACGCGCACAAATTGAAAATGATGCAGTTCTCTATGGTCACTTGTATTCGAGTCAAACACTCAAAAAATTGAGGGGGTGGTAGAAAGGAGGGAAGAGGGGGCCAATATTTAATGGTCTTCCAGTTACCAATGATCAAGAGATTTGCTTGATAATTGCTGCTCAGCGAGCGAAGCGAGCGAGCTGCAACTCATAGTCAGGATTTAAGAAGAATATATAGAAGGGGATAAGAATTCTCGAATTCATCACTTTTTACCAGAATGCATTGCATTTAACCAGTGTGCACTGCGCCACTTTTAACCAGAGTGCACTGCGCCAAGAACAACATGAAGATGTCATACCGTCGAGCCATCGTCTTATTTCGCGTAGATTCCGGTGAGAATGTAGTGGTTTTTTTCTTGCTCTGATTTCTCTGTAAAACGATGTGATGAAGATCGTGCTTGACTTTCACAACTCTTGCTTTTATTCTGAATGCAGTATGTGAAAGTTAGCAAATCTTGACGATTAATTGTAACATCTTAATTTAAACCTAGTACGTCATTTTTTCGCACTCTTCTCGCTTTTGGTCGAATACTTAAATCAAGAGAAATCGTCGTTACTAAAGCTTGTAGAATAATTAAAATACGGAAACAGTAGAACATGCTAATTTCAAATATGCTGCGATCCATCCCTTTTCATCCAAACATGGATGTTGCGTTACATAAACCGAAACTGACTGAGATTCAATTCACGCCCACAAAGGCCATTTCAGTATATAATACGTTTTCTTTAAGTGCCGCACTGAATGTATTAGGGTTTTTTTAAAAAAAGATTTTATGAAAGCGCTTTAAAGTTGGCGAGTTTGTTAATTCTGTGTTACGAGGCTGGACAAATGTAATTTTTCTGCAGTTGTATTTTCGTTCATTTGACTGTCTTTTCGTTAGCTAAGGATTCCTAACTAGTTTTGTATCACTTCGCAATTTCTAGCTTCAGATTACCATATTACTACATTCTACCGCATTGGTTTATTAAATACTGAAAATTTCAGCCTTTGCCGTGGTTTTGCTCTTTTGACCCATCGGCCCAATGATAGAGCGTTAGCATTTTCACACATCGCGATCACTGGCGATGGACGCGTCCTCGCACAGTCTGGCAACATTCCGAGGACATTTAATGCGTACCAGTACAGAATTTATAAGTTAATTTCTGCTCCTACAATTTCCACATCTTTCGAGTTTCGATATCCAAACATAGTTCAGATCACCATGTGCTTTTTGTGATGATCCCTTGTCACACCTCTCCATCGATGCGTCATCGTGCATGAAGTTGATGCATACAAGATCAGATTTTAAGTTACACAATACGATTTGACACTACTTTGAGAACTAAAGGTTAAGGTAGATGATGATGAATCAGTGCGTAAGATACGTCACTCTCAACTGAATGTACCGCAGCATTACTATCTTTTAGATACACTAGTTCAAGGCTTAATATACAGAGCTATTGTTTTATATACTGATGCAAGTACGACATTGTGTGCAAAAAAACGGTTAATTCTGAACTAAAAGGAACAAAAGCAGAACTGTCGGTGTCGTTTATTTTTAGGTCTTTTTATGTGGCATTCCTTACCAAAATCAAAAATCAGTGCCACGTTTAAAGAAACGTATAATGTGGTATTTTCGGTAGGCTTTGGCGAGCAGCAGAAAGTGTCCAAGCAGATCATATAATGAAGCGCCAATAAAGAAACTTTATATATTCCTATGAATTAATATCTGAAAATGTATGTTGGTGTGACAACGTACGATTGCCACAGTACTGTTAACGTTTCTATCTTGATTTGGCGTTGAGACGATTTTTTTTACATTTCTGCCTTATTTTATCGTAATAAAAATCCCAAAATGTGGAATTAAGTTATAATGCGACTACTCTAAGCAAGGCCAGTTGAAAAAAAATTGTCTATAATTTTAACAAATAAAAATCGTGGGGTTTAACAACAGTTTTCCAACAAATAATCAATGTAATCAAGCTGTACATAACAAAGGTAACAGATTTGTGGTCATTCTGATTAGTAACTATTTTAAAGCTTTTAAACTACCAGTGGTCAATGAACAAAGAATTTTTTTTTTGTAAGTGGCCTGGTCGGAGTAGTCACATTGAAAGCGACAGTGAAGACAATAAAAAGCTGATCTGCATAACTAAATACAGTCGAACCTCTCTACAACGGTATGGATATCAAGTTTGGTGACCTTTTACTGGCAGTAAAAACATCGGTTTGGCCGTTGCCGAGAGGTTACAAAGTACAAAGTAGCCTTTGTAGAGGGGCGTGAATAAAACACGAAATGGCGAAATGACGAAAGGTCCGGCTCCAGTTATTTTCTACAAAGGCTACTTTTTTTTGTCCCTGGTCAGTCTCGCCTTAGGCTGTTTATGGTACTTTTCTTCTACCGCGTATGCTGCTAACGACAACCGCGAAAAAGAAAACACTATTCCCTTTTAGTAAATTCTCAGCTCCGACTATTGCATTTCTAGCTTTTTGATTGGCTAAAAAACTCCGACTATGAGCCAATAGTCGGAGTTTTACGTCATATGGAAAATAGTGCGCCAAGTTTAAAAATTTTCTGCGCGAAGTTTTCAACTTCAGCCCTCTATAATGGCCGAAATAAAAATCGACGGCAAAACCCATTATTCCTTTCCATGTCGTCCTTTGGAGGAAACAGATCAAGTATTGCCGCGTTGGCTTTGATTGGTCATGAAATCTTCCTTGTAGATAAATTGCCTTCGAATCTGACACTCCAAAATGCTTGTGAAACAAACTGACAGTAGGTTGACTCCACAAGGACATCTTATAGACCCAATTATGCCAACGCATGACTAATATAAAATAAAATTTCTGCAATGTTCTGCTTCAACTTATGCCGTCTTTGAATTTCGTTTCCATGGTCTCTTCTCTGAACGTAACCGACATTAGTTATATTACATTATACGTTACCACGCATTCGCACAGAGCGTTTTAAGCGCTGTTTTATAAATCGATCTCTTTTTAACTTTATTTAGTTTTAATGTTTGTAGTTATGCATTGTAAACTTGCATTGTAAACTTGCACGTATGTCTGCAAGTGTTTAGTTGGATCAATAAAGATTTAATCAATCAATTAATCAATCAATTAGCGTTCCCCTTATCAACAAACTTGGATCAACAAAGCATTTCAATTGTTCATGTATTTTTGTCTCGTGAGGTTTATGCTGCATTCCTGTGTAAGGATTCTTCGCGTTCCTGTGTAACCATTCTTTGCGTTCCTAATGTCAGTAAGATTTATGTGACTGGGGCTGGTCTGGAAACTCGAGGATTAATCATTTTTGTCTGTGAAAGACAGGCATAAGACGTTGACTTGACGGCAGTCACGCTGTACAGATTGAAGACACTCCTTCAGTTGTTCCTTTTTTTACGGGCATGTAGACCTTGGAGGCTCAAGCATTTGTGACAGGATGTTTTTAACGTTTTATTTTGTTAGTGCCCTAGGCCACGGTTCGCACAACTCGTTCGCGATTCTATCAATTTTGCCAACAAATGACAGGCTAAAACGTTGATGTGACCGATTTTAGTCACGCAGACAAATCTAAAGATCACAAGGAGCGGATTAAAATTTAGCACCTAATGCGTATTTTCTGCAAATAAACAAACAGGTATATATAAATCACAAAAATTAATTGTTAATATTATGTTTGTTATGATCAATATCTCGCTGTATACCGTAAGCTTCCGAAAGTAACGACTCCTCGAAAGCAATGGCCCGCCGAAAATAACGTCAAAAACTTGTGGCTGTTAATGAATCCCGAAAGTAGAGACCCCCCGAAAGAAGCGAGCCCTCCGATAGTATTGAGATTACCTCCAGCCCCCATCCCCCCCCTCCCGAAAAAGTGAGAGCCAGGTTCGATAGTATATTTATTTTTCCAATCAATAGTCAGGTAAAATTTAAGTATGGTTGCTTGATTTAAGGTACTCTGCAACAAGGGAAAGTATCGCTTATGCCACCAAGTGTTTTGGAATGTCAATTAGTTCATGTTCATGTTGCGCCGTGTTAAAACAAACCCGTAGAATTTTCATCAAGTGAGATAGGAACGTAATATAGGAAACTTCTATTCAAATTAGTATCATTTTCAACCGTACTGGTTCACAGCAGACTCACATATATAGCAAATGAATGTTGTGCCGCGTAGCACTATGAACACAAATG